>BMAU01005332.1:0-36695 GCA_019973935.1 Trichonephila clavipes | reverse complement strand
CATCTTTCTCAGATCACATCTTAAAGTATGAAACTAATCACCCATTTATTTCTTCCGAACATATGGCCAAGCCAATAAACATATCTAATTCCAGGTCGTTAGATTTAATAGTCAACATATGTCAGCATTAATTTGCAAGCACCCTCTTCACAGCAGCGATACTTACCATATGTTTTTAAGTGTTATCCACTTGAAACCCCCACCATGGCGTGCTTTTTACTCCCTGCCCTTAGCGTCAGAACAGATGTACCAATGAACGAATAAAGGTCGTTTTTTTCACTTTTCTAATTTTAATCTGATTCTGTCTTTAAAATCATGACAGAATTAAAGCCGGCAGGATTTTTTTTATCTGCGAATGGATTTCAAATCTTAACGAAAAAAACTAATCTTTTTTATAAAATAATTTAATATAAAAACTAACGCCAACGAACGTAATAACTGATATGGAGAATTTTATGGAACTTCGACGGCACTCAACCTCTTGGCTGAAGACGTCAGGTTGCCGGAATTAAAAGGAATACTGCTCTATGGTACGGAAAAAGAAACACGCTAGTAATCCCCGAAAGAGCATCGCTCTTACCGCCAAAGAAATAGAATCATCCCCTTCTCCTAACAAGATTTCAGAAAGTCATACTTCAAAAATGGAAACAATGAATGAAATTAAAATTAAGCAAGAAGAGAAGTTAGATGCTGATGAAGAAAAATTACAACAACCTATAACCATTATTAAAAATGATATTCGATTTGAAGATCTACAGACTTTTTTCCAAAAATATAACCTGGAAATACCCATCCAAACATTCATTAGAAATTTTGAAAGTACGTGCGATTCCTTCAATATACCAGAGAAACAGAAAATCCTATTTATAATCAAGTTAGTAGATGGAGCTGTGAAGACTTACATCCAATCACAATCTATCCCTAAAAGTTTTTATGAACTGAAAAATAATTTAATACGTGAATTCGGAACACAAGTCAATCCAGCGGAGATTCATCTTCAATTATCTAAAACAGAAAAAACCTCAAAAGAGACCCACATAGAATATTTCTACAGAGTAAAAGAAATCGCATCCCGGATAAACATGGAAGAAGAAGCTGAAAAATATTACATCATAAGAGGATTATAAGAAAATAGAGCCATAGAAATACAGTTACAAAGCTGCAGCAACATAGAGGAACTGAAGGAAAAAATAAAACTCTTAGATATCCAAGAAAAATCAAAATCAAGTAAGAATGAAGTTATATACCCAAAGTATCCAATGACAAGAATACCTTATCATACGAATCAACTTGCCCATAGACAACAATATGGAGGATGGAATTGGAGAAATGACCAATCTCAACATCCGGATACCATAACCAATACAAGATATAAGGTATACTCTCCTCAGTTTCCATCACGTTATCATCACCCTTCCTTTTCACTTCAGCGGCCGACCCTATATCCGAGAAAACAACGATTTCCACAACGACCGACAGTTTGGCGACCCAATGCTCCAACTTTCTACCCCCGTCAAAGAATACAAAACAATAATACGGTATTCCAACCTCATCAAACATGAGAACTTATGATCATCCAGGGAAGAATCAACTTCAAACAAGTTGATGTCCTCTTGGATACAGGATCAAGTGTGATTATTCCAAAAAATATAATATCACAAATCAAGGGATACCACAATGTAGAGTATATCAAAACAAAAATTGCCACCATCAATGGAGAAATTGAGGTAAGTGAGGCAATTACTTTACAATTGAAAATAGGAGAAATTTTTGAAAATATTAAATTCCTCATAGTAAATGTAGAACTGAAATATTTAATAATTTCTAATAAAACTATGAGTATTTTTGAATTAAATATTAATTTTAGTGATTATAACATTTTTCAAAGAGGAAAACAAATTTTAAAAAATTATGAATCTAAGAAAAATATTAAAGAAAATGAAACTCTTAAATTTAGTAATAATAAAATTATCCCTAAGAAAACTGATAATGTGTTTAATATAGAAATAATTCCTAATAGTGATTATGATATTATTAATATGATTATTGATAAATATAAACATGCCTTTGCTAAAAATAAGTTTGATGTGGGCGAGTTAAAATGTAATTCTCCTAAAATAATACTTACCTCAGAATTACCCATTGTAAATCGACCATATAGGACATCTTTTAAAGATGATACGGAAATAAAAAAGCAATTAGATGCATTATTGAAAGCAGGAATATTAAAACCATCTTATAGTTCTTACTCTGCCCCTATAACATTGGCTTTTAAAAAAGAGGATAATGCTCGTACACGATTATGTATCGATTACAGAAAGCTAAATGCTATCACAAAATTAGATGCAGAGCCAATTCCCCGAATAGATGCAGTTTTAGACAAATTAACACATGCAAAATTTTTCTCAACCATCGACCTATGTAGTGGTTATTGGCACATTAAATTAGATGATAATGAATCTGAAAAACTTTCATTTACATCAAATTACGGTCTTTGTCAATTTAATCGTTTGCCTTTTGGATATAAAAATTCTCCAGCTATATTTCAAAGAGCTATTAGACAGATTTTAAATAAATACCAAATAAAATTTGCATTAAATTATTTTGACGATATAATAGTATTTTCGGAATCAATTGAAGAACATGCAAAACATTTAGAGGAAATTTTTAAAATTTGTGGAATAGAAAATATTAAATTAAAATTCTCAAAGTGTAAATTTGGCAAAGATACAATTGATTTCTTAGGATATGAAATAAAACAAGGGTCATACACTCCAAATAATACAAATGTCGAAATAATTAAAAAATTTTACCCCTTAGAAATGTAAAGGATTTACAAAGATTTCTTGGTAGTATTAATGTCTATTATAAATTCTTCCTCAATATGCAAAATTAAGAATGCCCTTAAATAATCTTCTTAAAAAGAATCAAAATTGGAATTGGACACCAGAATGTCAACAATCTTTTCAAAAACTTAAAGACAGCTTAATTTCAAAGCCCATTTTAGCTATATTCAATCCAAATTATCCCTGTCATCTTTATGTAGATGCATCGAAAACTGCGATCTCATGTATCCTCAAACAACAAAAACCCAATGGAAATCAACATCCGATTGCATTCCACTAGAGACGACTGAGAAATTATGAAATTAATTATACAATAACTGAATTAGAATGCTTAGCTATAATTGATAGTTTAGATAAATTCCATTGCTATCTTCATGGATCTCATTTCACAGTTCATACCGATCATAATGCATTAGTTTGACTTAAAAATTTCAAAAATCCCACGGATAGACTTTTTAGAAGGTCTTTAAAAGTTTCTATGTATGATTTTGATATAAAATATAAGAAAGGTAGCACTAATGTTGAAGCTAATATGTTAACAAGAAATCCTATTGCTTATCATATAATTAATACACCCCCAGAACCTTTATTAGATATCAATGAAATAAGTCATTTTCAAAATATAGAAAATACATCAGCTCCTAAATGTTTTAAGAGAGATGGTGTTTTTGTAGTTAAAAGACAAGGTTTAACTAAAATAATTGTACCCAAAGCTCTAAGAGTGAAATTAATGGAAACAACTCATAAAAAATTTGGCCACCCTGGTGTAGCTACCATGTTAAAATTAATATCACCACAATATTATTGGATCTATTATTACTGATATACGAAATTATGTGAAACTTGTCAAATAAATAAGAAGTCACATCAGAGAAAATACGGACTGATGCAATCACTTCCCCTTTGTGAAAAACCCTTTGAACTTTTATCGATAGATAGTGTAGGTGGTTTAAATTATTACAATTCTGTTAAAAAATATTTACACATTATTATTTATCATGCAACTAGGTACATTTGGACTTTCCCATCAAAAAATGCAACAACAGATACTTATATAAAAAGTTTAAGACAAATCTTTCAGAATCACATACCGGAAAAAATTTTAAGTGATAGAAATACTGCGTTCACCTCTTCAAAATTTAAGCATTTTTTAAAACATAATAATGTCACTCAATTACTAACTACTTCTCACAGACCACAAACCAATGGGAAGGTTGAACGTGTCAATCAAACCATCATTACCCGCTTAAAATGTGAAATCAATAATAGTTCAAATAAAGTCCCATGGACAAAAATTCTAGAAAAAGTAACCCATCAGCATAATCAAACTCCACATACAATAACAGGTTTCTCTCCAATCTACTTAATGTATGGTAATTTACCTTTCGAAATTTCGCTAAAAGATAATGAAATATATTCTCCCGTAGAAGAAGCAAGAAAATTAGCCAAAGAAAGAACAGAACAATATTATAAAATAAATAAGATTAGATATGATAAAAAATTTCAGGAAGCTGATTTCAAGGTTGGTGACTTAGTAATGTATGAGGAATTTCAATACCCCAATACAAGGAAATTAAGTCCCCCTTATTCAGGCCCTTATACCGTTTTAAGAAAATGTTCTGATGTATTATTTGAAATTGATAGACCCAATGCCCTTAATAAAACTGACACTGAATTAGTTCATTCAGTTCGTTTAAGACATTTTCATCCATCTGAAAATTTTCAGTTAAATTACATTCAACAAAATACCTATAATAATGAGAAGAAGATAATAACTAAAAGAAACATCTTACGTAATACAGAAATAACTGAGTTCTGCTTAACAAGACTTTTCTGCGAAAAAGAATAATATATGATATATGGTATTTAATTTTTATAATATAGTTGTGTTAAATGAGATATTCTTCATATTTTAATTGAGAAAACAAAGTTTATAGGTTTTGTCATACAAAAATTTGAGAAATTTTAATATATACTTCTCATAATTTTATCTTAAGATGTCGAATGAGTTAAGAGTTATGATAGAAATTTGGTGTTTTAAAGTGAAAGATATAAATTATGTTTTTAGAAAAATGACTAATGAACTAATACTAGATATATTGATTTTTATAAAAAACAAAAGTGAAGTCAAGTTGTATTCTTTTTTCTTCACTGAATTTTATTGTTTTGTTAATTATTTTATTCAGCAGTAATCTTATTGCATGTCATTTAAATTTTTTTTATTTTGAAATTGTGTGTTTTGATATACCGGCCATATATCAGGATTCACTATTTCTCAAAATTTTCCTTATCTTAAATTAAAATTAATTTAATAACTTGAAGCTTATTTTTGGATATTATACAGTGGATAAGGGAGAATACAATCATTATAATTGTGTATATGTCTCGAAACATTAAGAGGACAAACTTGTTTAGTTTGATATGTACACCTTTCATTGTGTCTTATCAGCATCCCTGAACATCTGTGAGTTGATAACGCAGATTTCTCAGAGAGATGTGTTCAAAATTAAGTAAGGTGATACAGTTTTATTAGTGAATGTGTGATGCAAGAGAAACTCAAGAATTTTTGTCTATGAAACGAATTTTTAGAAGGTTACGGAAAGATTCAAAATATTGTATGCGATATTGTTAAGTTACAATGAATATTGAGAAAATTTTCATACATACTAAAAGTTATTATTGAAGTGATTCCACTGTTCCGACTCAAAAATAATAAAAAAGTGCTCTTATATTCTTGTATTCTTTTATACCTATATTCTTATAATTTTTATATTTTATACCGCATGTGAAATAAAATATTGTTTATTGTGTTGGATAGTGCATAGAAGTTGTGTGTTATACACCGTTTTCATATTATTAATAATTTCATTTTATTAGTGTCTATATTTTTTTTTATATTTTTTAAAAAAATGTATTTCATATATGCAAAATGTGTGTAACAATATAAGGTATTACTACGATGGCGCCAGAGTAGATTTTTATACAAAATTATTATTTTAACATTTGTATGATTTCATGTATTTTTATATTTACTATCTTATTGTTTTTGATACATTATTTTCCAACATAATTTTTTTGAAAATATCTACCAGCTATAATATGAATCTATTATTATGAAGGAATAGGAGGAAACGCGCGAGCTCTTTTTCTGGATGTCGAATAGATTTAAACAAGCTAATCTTCAATTATATGTATGGAAATTCATTTTTTAATTAATTGTCATTACTGTGTTGTTGTTATAGTTTCGTTCATTATATTGCATTTTGATTTTAATATTCCTATTGCTTAAATATTTCTACTGTGTGTAATATGCCTTTCTAAATAACTATGTATTGTTTTGTGTTTGTTGAAAAATTGATTAAGTTTGTAAAGAGAGAAAAAACCACGCCATGACTCCCTTTTAAAATTGGGGGCAAATGTAAGGATAATTAAATTCGATTAAAAATTAAATTCCCTATCTAGCACTTGAATCATCTTTCTCAGATCACATCTTAAAGTATCAAACTAATCACCCATTTATTTCTTCCGAACATATGGCCTAGCCAATAAACATGTCTAATTCCAGATCGTTAGATTTAATAGTCAACATATGTCAGCATTAATTTGCAGCAGCGATACTTACCATATGTTTTTCAAGTGTTATCCACTTGAAACCCCCACCATGGCGTGCTTTTTACTCCCTGCCCTTAGCATCAGAACAGATGTACCAATGAACGAATAAAGGTCGTTTTTTTCACTTTTCTAACTTTAATCTGATTCTGTCTGTAAAATCATGACATATATATATATATATATATATATATATATTTGAATTATAAAATTTTCTGATACATTTGAAAAATTTTCATGGAATACTGGGTTAACTTTTAACCAAACACTTTTTCAGGTGTCTAAAAGGAAAAGAATTTACACTGAAGAATTTTTTTTCAATTGACGAATAAATCAGATTGAACTTAGATCAGAACTTAGTGATCTCTCGGATGATGACAATGCTGCGAACAAAACATATGCGTCGCGAATACTGGAAGGAGAGTCAAGTTCAGATGAGAGTGTTGAAGAAACACATGAGAAGATTTGAAATGAAAAGACAATTTTGGGTCAATTTTTACCATAAAAGTCTTTTGAACACATTCATTACATTGATTTAGCTGTTGCAAATTCTTGGTTTCTGTTCAAACAAGATGCAATATCAAATAAAATTCCTCTAAAAATCAAAATGGATCACTTAAAATTTAAGTTAGAGATAGTTGAAGCGTTATCAGCCTCTCCACCTACTAACAAAAGTATTTTAAATGATGATGAAGATAACAGAGCTGTAATTCCACTCGCAAAAAGATCGAAGCTTTATAATCCACATGCTATTTATGTCATGGTTTTTATCATGAACCATTCCAGGATAAAAGGCTTGACATGTATAGCCCTTTTGGATGTGTTTATGGCATTTCAAGGCGTCGCAAGTGCAGATTTGAAAACTACGAAAGCAGTTAGAAAGCATGTTGTGAAAAATGCAGTGGTTATTTATACTTGTCAAAAACAAAAGATTTTTGCACTAAATAAACAATAAATTAATAAAAGAGTTAATTTTCATCACTAATTTCCAAATTAGTAACAATTTTAGTTGAATTAAGATTGTTTCTCTTTTTAACTTAGAGCTAAAAATGCATAACTCGTAAAATTTCGTGGGTGACCTATTTCACACATAACGTCCAACCCGCAAGATCGTGCAAGTGCCGTCTACATTTCAGGGAGGGAGCGGAAATTTTTTCATTATTTTTCCCAATGTTATTGGAGTCCATATTGTATTAATAACCATTGGAATTTAATATTTGAAGATAAAAAAATTCGGGTCTTAAAGGTGTATGCCATATGATTATGCGACCTGTAAAAATCTTTTGAGTATCTCATTGGTTCTGGTACTCTCGACAAAATTAAATCATGGCAATATTTAGCATCCGATGATAGTTTAAATTAAAATAATTCAAGAGCCCAAGTTCGGTAGGGAGAGCCAACGCTGTATGGTGCCACCTTTCAAATGGCTCTGATATCCGGAACCTTGCCACGTCTGAAAAAAGATTTAGTTGCTAATATGCAAACCATTAAAAAAAATTCTTTAAACGACGATATTCATAAAAGCCGTTAAGTGGTTACTGGCATTCTGATATAATCATTTTATCCGTACTCCATGTTCGTATTTGGTAAAGGCATAATTAACGATGACAAACGCGCGCTGAATGATTCTATGGCTATGTGACTGCACGTTTATATAGAAATTTTACGGATTTACATAAGGCATATTCAGTAAAAGCCACCTGGAGGTGAAATTTTGTACTGTTTTTTACAGTGGAAATCTTTCTCCTTGACCATAAAGCATATATTTCAAGTTTCATCAAAATCCAAAAAGCAGAACAGGTTCTACTCGCATCTGAATAGTGTAACTTTAATTATAATCACACGGTATGTTGAAATATTTACAAAAAGAGCGAAATAGCTTTAAAAAATTAACTTTTAGTTACAATTCCTTATCGTAAAGGTTTTTTCCAATGTACAAAGACTTTTGACGCACACGAATTTTGTCGTTATCAAGTTATAAATATTTGTATTGAACTGCTAAACTCTCTCAGTGGCGCAACAGCCCATGAAAGCCAAGGCCTATTCTAACCAACTCAGTTTTCCTGACCTTGGGCACTGAGTGCATGTACAGGTGTTCCGGTCAGGTGCCCAGTCTGATGCAAAATGTTTGTTTTATTTTATTTATTATTATAATCCGGTTATATATATTGTTGCATATACCATTCCAACTTACGACGTTTGAGGAATCAATAAAAAAACTTGTATGCATTCAAAAATCATCATTTAATTAGCGATGTTTGCATATTAAAGATGATTGTACGCAGACTTTCGGAGACAAGTACAATATTTTAACACTTGCTTAGAAATATGCAGAAAAGATAAAGCCGAATTTATGATTTTTCTCATTCAGACAAGAATTTGTGCAGATGAATATGAAAATAGTGCGATTTATAAGGTCAAAAACAAATTCGGCACAAACAGTTATATATGTTAATAATTATTTACCTAATGATTTTCTCAACAATTTCAAATCTTACTCGCAATATATATTGGAACAAGAAAATTCACATTTCAAATTGTTCGTACTAAAATTTTTCATTTATTTAGAAAGTAGGTGGGAGAAATACCCCTGAGGAAAATCGTTGTGAAGAGCTGCAAAATATTCTCGACAGAATTAGGGATTGAAGAAGTATTCGGAGACTGGATTTACGTCTAGACAAAAGAAATTTTGCAGAGTTCTCCGATCACACCTGAACATGATACGAGGGAACTCATATCGGATTGTGATGATCTTTGAATTGATAATATTTTTATGCGCGTTTTGCTTAAGAGTGAATAAAAATTAAGAACCGGGTTCGGTTTCGTTACGCTCATTTGGATTTAATCAGCTCCAGTGCTCGTTCAGTTTTGAATTGAAAAATTTTTTAGGTGCGTGCACTGGAAAAGCCTGTCCCTCCCCCTCATCTAAAGCATGAATCCAACACTCTGATTTATTTCCCCCAAAAAAATCACATAAAGAAGGTTTAAAGGTACAGCAGTCTTCGATTTTTCGTCACCATCTAAGTTCAAGCACTTGTTCTACAGCTTTACTAATTTACAAATCCCTTATGCATAAATCCCAGGCAACAATTTCAACTAATTTGTCCTAGCAACTTAAAGATTTTCATCCCCAGGATTAGCCCCATGCCATTTCTTACAACTGATGAACATATGTCATGTCCAGGGAAAAGAGGGGAAATTCATTAACAACGTCCCATTTGCATTCGCCGAAGACAATGAGGATAAGCATTGTCACAATCCCAAAGGTCAGCAGACACTAAACTCCTGGAAGTGTTGCCTGTAAACCCCAGAAATCATTGTATAGAAAATATAGAAATTTCCTTCTAAGAGAAATTTACATACAATGGCACGTTTATCTTATATTAGAAATGTTTAATGTTTATGCGAAACGAAAAATAGTTTTTCCTTTAACTACGACAAATATTTGTACTCCACTGACGAGTTAATTCTTACAGATTAAGCTTAAAAAATAATTAACGTAATTTTGGCTATTGTCTCGGATTATAGCCAGCAGAACCCCTTTTTCTAGTCTGATGTTGACAGGTAGAATGAAGCTTACACATTGAAATCAATGATTCACAAAGCTTGAAAAATATATTTCTTAAAGGGAAACATATGTCAGACAAGAGCCACAAAATATAACTCCTTTTAATGGCTCACGTTTCTTCACGGCACAGGGATATGGATCTGCAATATAGATCCTCCATCCCCTATCTGATAATGTATTTTGGAGCGGACAAGTGGAAGATCTGAGTGAGAAAAAACAAAGTTTACTCAGTTAGTTTAAGTGATCCGATTGGCTGGTAAGGTAAGCAAGGCGAATGACTAGACCACAATCATAAAATATAGGCCTTTTTTTAGGCTTACATTAATCGTTTCAGTTTTCTAAATACGCCTACATAATATAAAATGGTATTTAATGAATATCCAGATAATATGGATTTGTGAAAGCTTTTTAGAGTTTCTAACACAGACATTGGCAATACCTAAAATGATGCACTCACTACAAAGATTGAAACAGAACAGAACTTGGCCTGTTCAGTGTGTTTGGCGCAATGTTCCCTATAATCGCTTAGTACCAATACATAAATAAACTTCTACAGAAAGATTTAATATGCATGAATATGGAAACAAAATGATAAGAAATTAAACTCATTGAATACTTTCATTCCAGTTCACGTTTAAATATTTACTTCTTGAGATTAATCTTGTTACAAATAAAAGTTTATCATATCTAAATGATAATATATGTAGCAATACGTATCAAATATTTTACTGGCCTCCAAAATTTAGAAATTCTTTTTCTCCATTGAGTGTTGACAGTTATTTTTGAGCATATATTAATACATAGATCTTGAGAGTACGAAGAGAACTATATTAAAACACCTTAATTAGTTATTTCTGATACAATTAAGGTTTTTTTAAAAAAAAATAGAAATACTGAACTACGGGTGTAGGCCTCCATATCGTAAACCTCTATATTACGAACTTTGTCCTAAAACTATAACTTATAAGAGTATATTATTGAAAGTTGAATATCTTTAAGCAATTTTCTACTCAACAAACTTTTTTGCGGATTTAGCGACTTCGTTAGATAGAGGTTCGACTATATATTTAATATTTTTAAAAGTAATAATTACAAAATATTGAAAAATTTTGAAAATTTAAATGGTTTTTTTATTTTCAAATATGTATGCATGAATTCTTGTCATCTAAATTGGCGTCAAGTTAAAAAGTTTAGAAAGTAAACAAGGCTAAATTATTTTGTTCCATTTATGTAAAAATAAAAAAAAAATAGTTTATGGTTTTTGAATTTTATTCAGTGTTTAGTCACAATGAATATTTTATATTGATAATTATCATTTCTTTAAAACAAACGGGATAAAAGTGTACACAATTGATCTTTTTCTTTGAATTTCACTTTGTATTATTTATTTTTTAGTTTAGAAAATATTTTCATTTGTTGAAAATCGAAATATTTACTAAATAATAGGCACATAACGATCAGATAAGACAATGAAATTAAAATGGAAATTGTGTGCTTTTTGAGAATTTAACTGTACAACATTTTTATCTCACTTTTCTCTGGTACACATTATTTTGAACATTTCATATTTTCTATTAATTTTTAAATGTACAATAATATATTTCGACTCTCTAAAAACTATTGTTATTAAAATATGTGTACGTATTTGAATATATTTTTTATTAATTAAAAATTCAAACAAACATTTTCATATACAAATTTTTTTTCCTCATCATCAGAAATTAAGTTCTCTCGACGCATGATTAAAAATGCTGCTCAATTTTGTTAAGAAACAGGAATTGAGTGAGTGAGCTAATATTAACGTCGCACCGTTCAGTTACACGAGTGCTTTTGGCAACGGATGTCGTAATTTTGAACCACGGTCAAGTTAAGGGGAGGACATCTATGCTGGCACTCTCCCTCCTAACTAACACACCTCACCAATGGAGAACATTTGAGATCTTGACAGATTTAAAGTGACTTGTTTCCCTACACGGTGGGTCTTTAATGGTACTGGGCTCGAACTCGTGACAAGACAGCCACGATCGCGTACCTTGACGAAGGCTACTTCTGCCACCAATTAGTTATTGGGAACGCTCGTTTATTATGTACCCTGATCTGACTTAATTTGATAAACTAAACTTGACACAGTTCGACTGGTTGGAAATGAAAGAATTTGTAATGCAACCGATTGATTTCCAGTGTAGTTAAACATTAATTCAAAAATTTATTGAAACAAAGATAAAATGGAATTACCATATAGTAAAAATACCAGTAATGAAATTTTATAAATATTGGTTTATAATTTGAATTACACGAATAACTTAAACATATAATACTATACAGTGAAAAAAATTTTTTCGTAGTGAATAGAGAATTTTGCTGAGTTGTTCATATTTAGTTTTATTATTTTCTGAATAAACACGTCGAAATTATTTGATGGCACGTCCATAACTCATTAACTACCTTATAGTCTTCATGGTGGAAGAAATATTTTGTGGAACTTTTAAATGACTATGCGAAAGCATTTTATTTAAGCCGATAAAATATATCTAAAAAAAAGGACCAGAAATAGGAATGATAAATGAAACGGGCTTTCCTTAGGGATTGTGAAAACCATGTAGAAACGCGATATCACCTTTCACATCACAGCTTTCAACTACTTTAATACTCTTATTAAAAAATAATCCCCTCACAAAAGTCTTTGGAAGCCCTTTATCTCAACTTCTTAAACAAATGTGGATGCAAATATATTCTTATTAAAAAAAAAATTAAAGTTTTTTTTTACCACTGGATTATATATAAATATTTTTATTTAAACTAATGTTTTTCGTAATAGGATACATCTTCAAGAATCGGGTGATTTCTTTGTAAGCGATCGAAACTGAAGAATTAATGTTTGAGTTACTGAAAAAAATTATAATCTCAACATTTTTCGATTAATGCTCATTTACATCAAAGCGATCACTCAGAGGGTAGAATAGAATCGAGAGATTTTTTTTTCGTGTTTCGACAAAGCTTTAGTGTACGTACGCGTGGTGGGGACTTCGCTCTCCGCGGGTATCGCAAATATTATTGAAATGCATACCGTGATTGCGTGAAGGAGTGAATTCGGACAGTGTGCAAATGCAGCGTTTTATATGCAATACGGACGTTATCTACTATGCAATATGGAAACTAAAATGATTGAATATCTTTATTGTTTTTTATCACTGTATTAGTCGATGGATTTTTGATAAAGTTCTTACATCATTTTATTTATTTCTTACATAATTTTTACCTAGGGTTGCTAATTATTTTCTGTGTCTTTATTTGTTAAATGTTTTATTATCTTCCTTGTTGTTTTTTAACTAATTAATTTGTTTTAAACTTTTTTTTTTGTAATCAACTCTTTTCATTCTTACTGTTTTTCTTAAATAGAGGTTAAAATTAATGTGTATAGCAGAGACTTAATCTTCTCAGTTTGTGATCAGGTCTTTGCTCACCCATAATTTTTAAAAAGGTATTTAAAATGTGTTCATGTTCACCAACAGTGGAATTAAATGCAGGATTTTGAAGGAATTCAGCATACCTTCAGAGGTATATACTGTTGCATTTTTTAAAAATTTAGTTCATAAATTAAATGAACACTGTAGTAGACTGAATTTTTTACACATTTAAGTATAACTATTATTTACTGAAATTTGCATAATGTTATAAATAACTGTATGCCTTCTTTTAATTAAAACTATAGAATTTGTTACATGGAAAGCCAAGACCTATACCACTCAGTTACACGCTAGACAGCGTGAAGTAAGACACATAAAAAAGGGAGATATACTGATGTATTATTACTGCTGTCGAACTGAGAGTTACAAACCAAGAGGAAAATATCTCAAGAGTTTAAAGTCTCAAGGCACTGCCAAATTGAAACTTGTAGCCCAGCAGTCATGAAAGTTAGATAGCATACCGAAATGTAGTTGTGTAATTTTCCCGAAGCTTGAAGATCATGAATCTCAGAGCAGCTATGGTTATCAGAGATTGATAGGGCAGTTATGGATGATACAGTATTTTATTTTTAACAGGTTCATTATTGTTAGCATCATTCTTATTAGTTATTTTAGAAAGTTTTATTTATTTATTTTCAGGAAGACTAAAATGTTACTAGTGAAAAAATTATCGCAGACTATTGGAGAAGAAATTATACTGTCAAGAATGGTAGTGAAATGCCTAACAAAACAAAGAATATTCATAACATTAAAAGAGATTTCGCGCGATATTAATGGTTATATTAAAGGGCATGAAATTGATGCACTGAGTGTTAATCTAGGGCTCAAGAAATGTTAAATAATGAAGAAAATTAATTTATTTCTTTCAAAAATTAGAGACAATCAGGGAATGAGTGTGGTTGAAGAGATGGAGATTTTGCCCCTTGTGTAATCATGGCATATTTTCAGGTAGAAATGATTGCAAAATATATTAAGGGGAAAATTTATATTGAGGGAACTCATGGGCTAAACACAAAAATAATTTTAATTTATACTCAGTTCTGGTAGTTGATGAATAAATATAGCAAAATGAAATACCTGTGGTACTTTGTTTCAAACAGATTTCTTCGAAGATGTATTCAAATTTATTTTAGTGTTATTAAAAATGCAGTGAGCAAATCGAAACTCCAGCATTTATGAATGTGTGTGTGTGTGATGATGTTCCTTCAATTTATAATGCTTGGAATTCTGTGGATAGACTCGGTTAAAATCAGCTAGGTATTGGCTCGTTACAAGAAATTGGCATCTCAAAATTTATGTAAAATAAAAATCCAGAAAAGAGAAAAATGGTTAATAAAGCATTAAAGGCAGTGAAAGATGAATTGTGTTTAAAAAAAATACATTATTTAACCTAGTGAAACACTTACCATAGAAGATTTCTTAAAATGATTTGACACTACTAAATTTGAAAAATATGTCAACAAAACTATGCTCAAAGACCCGAAAATGGCCCTGCTGATTATAAAGGGTCTGAGTATAAATATTAACATGTATTTAGAGTCCCTACATAAAAATATTAAGTATCCTTAGTTTGATGGAAAGCAAGCACAAGATTAGATGTTGCAGTAGAGGTCGTCTCTTAATTCTTGGTGATGAACGGATGATTTTAAACAAAAGGTGTCTAGGCTGCGCCAGTGCCTTCAAACCTCTATCTGGAACTCTGATGTTCGTGGTGTTAGGAACATGGGTTTTGAAGAGGGAGGGCGTGACTTCGGGAGAGGAGGTCCAATGGGAGTGCAGGAGACATCGGCTATGAAGGTGATCATGATTGGAGGATAGCAGTGAACTTTTTTTAAAAATGGGAAAAAATTTTAAAAATAATTTTGAGAGGATTTTAAACTATTTAAGTGGGGAGGTTAAGATTAAGATAAATAAGAGTAAGAAAAAGTTTAAATTTTGTTTATTATAGCTTCTGCTAAAGGCAGATTTTTCTTCTTCGTCTGAGTTTGCAGTTTTAAATTTTTGAGAGAGAAGGTCGAGAATTTTTGGGATTTTTCTTTAAAGGCTAGAGATTATATTAAAAGTTCCAAAACTTGAGAAAAATCTGAACGGATTTCCAGCTAAGGGATCCACGGGGGAGTCTTCCTTATTATTTTCAGTTTTATTTTCGGTTTGCAGGGAGGGGGTCTGACTGGGGATTTCTCCACTAACGACGTTAGCGAAGGAAACTCCCTCTTCTATCCATTTACTTGAAAAAATTTTCTTCTGATCGGGTCAGAAAAAGCTGTTCCTTTCTTAGGTTGGGGAAATTTGGGACATTTTGTATAACAGGCTGAGTGACTGAAGTCCTGACAGTTTATACAAAATGGGTTTGACTGTCTTTCTTTGTCATGGCAATTCTGGGTTTGCGTGCTCATTTCCGCACTTTAAACATCTCGGCTTCATGTAACAGTTCGCGGCAGTATGATGAGATTGGCCACAGTTGAAGCATTGGGTTATTCCTAAACGCGTAACCCTCAATTTTCACCTGTAAGTAACTCCATTTTTGCGATGTCAAAAATCTTGCTATTTTTTTATCATTTCGGGGGAGGGTTACAAGGAAATAGGGGGAGATATTTTTTAGTACGTTTAGAAGTAAGCTGCGTACAGCTATCAATATGGAAATCAATTTCAGCAAGGTCGTTAGTAATATCTGCTATTTTGAGAAACTAGGGAGAGCCTTTAATAGCGGCTTTAATGGGTTTATTAATATTACGTTTTTTTTTTATATTATAATTCGAATCTCCTTATCCGACTCCAAAAAGTGGATAAGGAATCTATATTCTTCGTGATCATTTGTAAAACATTTTTGCGACATCATTACTAATTCTATTACGTAGATTAGGAATTTTTCAGAGATGCGTTTAATTTGCTCTCTGAAACTATCATGACCTTTAAGCATTATGGGGTGAGGAAGAGTCTTTTGGGTGTAACTACTTTCGTAATTTACTTGTTTATCGGTCGAAAGTGGATGCTCAACATCCTGCCTGAATCAGAAAAGTGATTGTTAGTTTTACCGGGGTCCTGGTAGGGGGAAATTAGTCTGGCGGTCTTTTTGGAAAAGATGAACTCTTCCGTGGATTCTTTAGCATTGTTTTTACGTTTTTGCTAAGTTTTTTCTTATTAGGTTTACTATTAATTTTAATATTATTTTTTCATTATCAGGATGGAAGGGTTTCAAATTAATTTCCTCCTCGTCTACCGAGGGTAGAGGAGTATCTTTTATAGTCCTGCGCAATCAAGTCTAGTACATGGTGGGAAGGTTTTAAGCTCACTTACCATTACCTCCTTTTCCTGATCATGGCCTGCGTGCTTGAGAGGTACAATTCTTTGAAAGAACTTCTGGGGCTAGGTGAACGTCCGTTCATCTCTTGCAGCGACATATAAAGAGCTGAGATACTGTAACGGTATCTCTGAGTTTATCGCAGGCGGCAAACTGGAAAATTTTGACGGCAAGAATGGCATCCATTTGTTCGCTGGTATCGCTCATAATGATCGGAAGGGTCGTGGAGCTCACTTGTGCGTAGTCTCCGTCTTAATTCTGTTACAGAATTAATATTTCAATGTTTAATAAAAATAACGAAAAAAAATTATTCCGATAAACTATTAAAAACTTTCATAGCCAGATTAGGCTGAGATTCAAGCAATACAATTAAAAATTAGAGATACGAGTGGAAAATGAATCCTAACATTCTAACTACCTAATAGGTAAGAAAGAAGAATGTCATAGATTATGAAATATAAAAATGTACTGTCTGCAAAATTTGCATCCATTCCTGTACTTGTGTAAGACATTTTAAAAATTTAATATTTTAAGCACATCTATAAAGATATCTAAATGTTTTTTAAATGACAATAAACATCATGAACAAATACAGGAAATTAAAATAAAATGATATTTTGAAAGACACATTTGAAGTGTTTACCATGTAAGTCTAAATCTACTGATAATAATAGTTATGAATTCAAAAAAAAAAATTGAAAGCATTCTGGCTCTCAAAGATGAATGTGATTTTACACTAGAAGAGGAAAATACAATTAATCGAAACATAGATAATATATTAAATATTTGTTATAATGGCAATAATAAAAAATTTTTTTTTAAGATGGAATCCCCTATTTATAAGTATTAAAAGAAGATTGTGAAACCAACTGGATACTTCTCTATTTGAAGAAAAAGATACACGGCTTGTACACTAAGAATCAACTGCTTAACAATATTAATAAGAAATATTATAAAGAACAATATTAACAATATTATAAAGAAGGATTACTTTTAAATTTATGAGAAATTACATCTATTAATACAGATTTTGTGACCATACTTGTAATCAAATTATATAATTTCTTTGACTGGAGTTCCAGCTCTCTCTCTTTTTTCTCTCTCAGTTCAGTTAATAAATACGATTGATTTATGTTCATATTTGTAGTTCTTTATTTGTTTTATTTATTCACATATAACAACTTCCATAAACATGCAATTTAAATGTGATATCCAGATGATTATATTTTTGATCTCAATATACTGTAATGTTTATGTAGAAAACAAATAGCTTAAAAAGTTATATTAATAAATACATGTACATATATATATGTACTAATATTATATTACATTGAGAAAAGTTATTCTTAAAAAACTTTTAAAAGCGCTTGACAAGAAGATACAGTTTTTTACTTCTTTTGTAAAAAAAATAAATTTTAAGGCGAATTAATTCACATTTTATGTCTAAATTAAGGTTAGATTTCTATAATTTTTTTATGCTTTAATCTTTCTTCAATTAAACCAAGAGTGATAGATATTTCAATGAAATTTGCATAATTCAATATATATATACTATATATATATATACTATATATACTACATATATACTACATATATACTACATATATACTATATATATACTATATATATACTATATATATATATATATATATATATATATATATATATACATATATATTTAACTTTTCATTCATATTTATTCTTTTATACCATAAATTATCATTCATTAGCTAAATTCATTGCAGATTAAACCGAGCTTTGAAAAATATTCAATAGAGATATTAACGATAATAAATAATATGACAATAGATAAGGCTAGGATTTCGTTAAAAATAAACTATCTGAATGTAAATGTGCTGTCCTTATCCACTCCCAGTTTTTCAAATATTGAACAAAATTTGTGAAATCTTTTCTAATATATATGTACATAAATGATCAGCAGATTTCAGAATCACAATTTCATATTATTTATTACAGTTTTTTCCTATAACACCTTGTTATTTATCTTGGCTTAAAGCAATGACGATTTTGCTATAACCAAAAGAAAAGGGAACCAATGACTGCAGCGCCTCTATAATAAGCTTTATGATAGAACTTATCCATTGAGCCACCGTGAACTGTCTTACATGTTTCCTGAAACTGAAATATTATGGAAGATGTTTTTAATAATCCCCTCTATAATGCATCCAGAGAAAGATCACGTTTAGTTCAAAAGAAGATTTTTTCTTTCATTTCATTCTTTTTATTAAGAACTTTATCATACCGCGCAAGAAATTTTATAAATTGGCACTGAGAAAATAATTAATGATTTTGCCAAAAATAAAGCAATACAAAAATTAATGCAGAAGTATCTTCTAATTAAACTTGTTACATTTCTTAACGGTTTGAAAACTTTCATATGTATACTTCTTTTGTTCCTAGAATAATCTTGTTAGTTTTACATATTCTAGTTTGAGTTTGAATGCTACCCCAGGAAAAATTTGAACCGCTTGAGTCTCTACATGTCTTGAAATGCCACTGCTTGCTTAACGTAATGATATTAATTCAAAGGTTTTATAAATGCAATTTTAAAATACTGTGGCAAATTAACTATACAACGTTTTTCAAGGAAGGAATTTCTAATATTTTAGGATTAAGTGTTCCAAGTAGTGAAATGTATCAATTTAGCTGCTGCTTTAAAGTATTAAGCAACCTATAGTTATAATTTAGATGAAATGTTTTTTAGCATTATAACATGTCTAAAAATATTTACTGCATAGAAACAAAGAAAAGTATTGCATAGGTAACAAGTAAAAAAAAAAAAGATCCTATAATGAAATTAAATTTTTTTTTTTTTTGTACATTAATGTAAATTATAACAAAATATTAAATGTGTTACAGTATAACTGTTCGGAAATTGTATGCACTGGCGTAGCTGGCGCTTCAAGTAGCCCTGTTTTAAATTGTCAAGAACGCTCTTTTTTTTCAAGGTCCCTTTTTTATGTTACGATTTGTTAATCTATTTGTCTTGGGGAAACTGTAGCTTGTGAGGGTCTCGTATTGTTGATACGGCGTTAGCCACGCCCTTGATTGTATGATTAAAAAACAATTTTTGCGCGAAAAAGATCAGTCTTTGAAGAATGATGGTACACTTAAAATTCTTTTAACATTTAGAGGAAGCGTTGCTTTTAACAAAAATTCAAATTTCCTATTTGCTTACTTCCTCCAGCTTGTACATATAAAATTACATTTTGACTACACTTCTCAAGTCAACAATAAGCGAAATATGGGTCTGCAGTTTTTTTAATATATCCTAAGTAAGTACATATAAAATTACATTTTGTCTACACTTTTCAAGTCAACAATAAGCGAAATATGGGTCTGCAGTTTTTTAATGTATCCTAAAAGTAAAATGCGTCAAGTGAAAAAAAGGAAAACAGGACTAATTTAATTTTTAAAAAATTTTGTCTGTATTATAGTTGAAAATATCATAGTCTTATCTCTCAATAGGGGATTTATTTTGCTCACTTTCCATTGTACATACGATAACTAGATAACCAGGAAAAATATATATTATTTTTCCGTATAATTATTTATATACAAAACGTATCTTAAATTAATAATACTTTTTCTTTTAAGAAAAGTTTCGTATACAAAAAGTAAAATAACCCCATAATAACAGATTTAACCTCATGAACAAGAAATGAATTGCACAATTTATTGCAATAATATCAATCAACTTCGGCTACCATAACTTATTACATACGGCAAACCTATACCTAAACTACCTCTTCAATCAAGTTCTGCTTGCTCCCAGTAAACGGAGCTAAATAAAAGACAAAGAGAAACTATATCAGGTATTTTACTTCAATAGTTATTTTTACATAAACTTATTTGTTTGTTGATATTAGTGGTGCGTATTATATTTCTTTTTATATACAAATACATTTTACACTACGTATTATGGTTTTATTAGCATAGAAAATACGTATTCTTTTTCTACGTCCATATCAATTTATTCACTAAAGATCATTGTAATCCTAGAGAACCAATTTTTATCTCAGTTCAGTATTCGGAAGATGAAAGGACGGATGGAAGAATTAAAAATCACTCATAAATGATTTTTTAAAATACTGAAATAAAGGCTCTCTTTGATTATATAAACTTGCATCCGAAAGTCTGCGTTCAGTGACACACATGTTTATGCTAAAATTACTTTTAAAAATTTACTATCTTTCAGGGTACTTCAGAATTTCGTTATTCTATCAACAACAACCAAATTCACCGTAACGTAAGAAAGCAAAAAACCAACTCCAAATAATCCCCAATTTTCTCCCGTCAAAAGTCTAAGTATACCTGGACAACACACAATAATATATAATATAATAACGTATCAAAAATTACTCCCAAAATAGGAAAGATAGCAGAGAAGTAGTATCAGAACATAAATATTATATTTTCTTGTTCTTTTATATATGTTTATTATAATGTATTATTCGAAATGAACCTATTTTTCCATGAATATTGAATTATTTGCGGCCCACCTAAAGTTAAAGCTTGTTTATTTAGTTTAAGTTAACATTTGAATTTGACACCCTTGGTGTATACTTACAAAATAGAGCTTTTAACTATTTATTGAGAAATAATTACACTAAATCGTGTTTTATAAGTAATTACAAGCTTCTTTTAATATTTATTTAGATTTGATATTTGAATGCTTGTGTATTGCATGGCACGTAACAAAAATGAGAGATCAATATGTTGATGAAAAGAAGATGATAATGGATTATTAGAAAAGGATGAATTTTTTAAATCAATTGCAAAAACTGTTAACAGGAGATATTCATTAGCTCAAAAAGTGTTCATGCACTACAAATTAATTAAAATTTTAACGTCCAAGGCATGACCACCAACCTGCAGTGTAATCTCAAAAGTTTTGCTTTGTTATACGACCCATAAAAATTAATACAAGACTATAAGCTTCACAAATTGTTAACGGTGTTGCTGAAATATTTCAAAAATATGTGACTATAACCACTATTCAAAGGAAACTAAAAAAGGATCACTACTGTTGTGACTCGAGAAACTTTCGTTTTCGATTTCAATATTCGTTACTTTTCTTCAACACGCAGGATAAAGTGAGAATTCTTCTTTATAAGCGTAACAACCTGTTACAGGTCTTGGCTGCCTCCACAGCTCGCTTCCTCCAATCCAACGAAGTGGCCGCGGTAGCCTAATGGTATAGGTATCGGATCGTGGCTTGCCTTGTCACGAGTTCGAGCCCAGTACCACTAAAGACCCACCGTGTAGGGCAGCGATGCACGTTAAATCTGTCGAGAGCTGAAACTTCCTCCCGTTGGTGTGGTGTGGGAGTTAGGAGAGGGGGATGCCAGCTCAGGTATCGTCCACGTCACTTGACCGTGGTTCAAAATTACTTGGTCCGTCGCCAAAAGCCCTCGTGTAACTGAACAGTGCGACGTTAATATTCAATCAAGCAATCCAATCCAACGATACTTAGCAGATCTCTGCCAGTTTTTAATATATTTAGAGTTTTTAAGTCATTTTCAACATCATCTATATCCACCTTGTTGGTGGTCTTCCTCTTGTTCGAGATCCCATAGGATTCTTAAATTAAATGTGTAAGCTCTGGTCTGGTTGTTTTCAGGGCTTCTCCAGATGTGGCTGAGCCATCTCAATCTGTTGCTTCGGATGACTTGAGTATAACTTGAGGTTCTTTGTAAAGCCTATATAGCTCGAAATTATATCTAGTACTCCAACATCCTTGATCTTTAACAGGCCCAAATATAGTTCTCAGTGCTTTTCTTTCGAAAGTTTCCAGAGCTCGTATAGTCTCCAAATTCAGCCTCCATGTTTCGCTAGCATACAGCAACACAGGCAAAATTAATGTCTTATATAGTCTTAATTTTGTTTTTCCGCTGATAAATTTCGATCTTAATTGCTTCTTTAGAAAGTGAGACTATTTATACTTATTAATTAATGAAGCTACATACTACAAATGACTAATCATTTGAGCGCAAGCTCCATAAACTAAAAGTATTTTACAGTTATTTTCTTGACGTAAAACGTTACCTACTTAGAATATTCCATATATATATATATATATATATATATATAAACATACTTAACTAAAATTCTGTTGCCAGATTCAAAGACAATAAGCAAATATTAATTAATACAAAACAGGAAATATTGAACTTATTAGAAGTGGCAACAAATACTATGGCTGAGTTGTATTAAAGAAGCCATTTATCTCTCGAGTGAACAAATCTTAGATAATGGCCTTTGGTAAAGAACACCAAAAAGAGGACTCATAATTATTGGGTAAATGTTATATATTCAATCGAAAGCAATTGTTGAATTTTTGGCACAAGAAAGGACAAAAAAGTAATTATTAAATTAAAAACAATTTTAAAATTTTCGACATTAGAAAGGACAAAAATATGCCTACAAAACTCTTTGCACAGATCTTAAAAAAGAGAATATTTTTTCAAATACAAACATGGAGATGAAGGCATAATATTTGGGAGGTGCATAGGAAAATTTTACGTTGGTAATCTGCTCAAATCTGTCATAGCAGAAAAATGGAACGAAAGAGCCACAGAATAGACAACTAAAATAGGAGAATCTAACATATACCGGGTGGTTATAATTAAAATTAAACTATTCAGAGACCTTCAAAACACGTTCTGTTTATTGGATTTTGATGGAATATGCGCTATATGAACCACGGGGAGAGACATCTGCAATGAAAAATAAGTTCAAATTTTGACCACTAGGAGGAAATGGGATACCCAAAGAAGTACAAAGGATATGTTAGAATCATTAAAATTTATTCAATAACTCAATATATGCTCCATTGACATCAATAACGTGTTGAAAGCGCATTATAGTGTTTTCAATGATAGCGCGAAGCAATGCACGAGGGTTTGGGGCCACTTGGCATATAATGCTAGGTTTCAAATCATAAAAACTCCTAATCCCTCCAATATAAACACGATCTTTTAGAAATCCTAATATCCAGAAATCACAGGGATTTAAGTGGGGAGAACGAGAAGGTCATTCGTCCAAAAAATGTCTGGATACTACATTATCGCCAAAGTAAGCCCTAAGCAGTGATTTGACTTGGCACCCAATGTGAAGAATTGCTCCATCTTGCATAACTATATTGGTCTGCAAATATTGTCGTTTCTGTGAAGGAGAAATGACCTACTGTTAAAGGAATTTACTGTACCATGCACTTGCGAAAGAGAATCTTTTAAAACCTTGCGAAGTGAGAGGTCCAAAGAAAAAAACGTCAGATGATAAATTCAAGAGTACATCCGCACCACAAGCAGTCACATAATCAGATTGTAGTGGTGGTGGGTAAAGGATATTAGGAAGTGAAGTACCATATGCGGCAATTTTGAATAGTCTCAGCTCCATCTAAATAAAAGGGTAACTCATTGAACCATAGAAATTTTCTAGGCCACGTATCATGAACTTCCTTTTTCGCCAAAAATTGGCAGTAAAATTCAAGGAGTGTTTTGTAGTTTTGCAGTTTCAGCTTCAGCATCACGTAGATATAAGGATACCATTTTAAAATGAATCGCAGAATTTTTCTTGCTGTCAACCACGGAATCTCCAACTCGCGTGACAATGATGGGCCACTTGCTGAAGAATAGAACGAATTGAAGGCTCTTTCAACCGCATCAGTAGTGACTTCTTCGACAGTTTCACTCCTAACCGGTTTCCCTCCTCTTTCTTGCAGCCCACGCAAATCTCCAATCTCTTCAGATTTACTGATCAACTTTCTCAAACCAATCCTCAATATGGGGCCTTTTCGCAGATCCTTTAAACTTTTGCCTCCTCTGGCTTAGTGGTAGTATGCCCGTTTCGAAAGACGAAGGGCTCAGTAAGCCGTAAGCTCGACCCTAGCTGGAGTCAATATATTTTCTTCATGCGAAAATCGTAGGCACGTATGTCACATGATTACATGACATGTAAAAGATTCCTTGAGTATAACATTGGTTTCGGTACTCTCGACAAAATTAAAAAACGGCAATATTTAACATCCGACGATAGCTTGAATTAAAATAATTCAAGTGTCCAAATTCGGTAGAGAGAGTCGCCGCGAGATGCTGCAACCATTGAAATTGATCTCATATTTGGGAACTTGCCCTGACAGAAAAAATGCAGCCCATTAAAAAATTCTTTAAACGACAATATTCACACAGAGTAGTTAAGTGGTAACTGACACTCTGATAAAATCATTTTATCTGTAATCCACGTTCTTATTTGGCAAAGGCATGATTAACGGTGACAAACGCGTGCTGAGTGATTTTATAGTTATGACTGCAAGTTTATATAGAGATTTTACGGATTTACAAAACAAATATTCGATAAAAGCTACCTGGTGGTGACTTCTACTATTTTTATATAAGCTTTTATTTAACTTGCAATGTAAAATGTTCGGGTGGAATCTTGTAAATCAAATTTGAAGCTAATGTCTTTAACTGATTGAGATGAAATTTTGTATACTCGTTTAGTTTGGATGACAATGCATGTTTGGAACATTTATATTGCGATATCCCAATTAGATAGAAAGATATTAATTAAAGTATTTTTTTCGAGTGGAATCTTGCAACTCAATTTTGGATCTTATGTCTTCAACCGATTGAGCTAAAATTTGGTATACACGTTTAGTTTGGATGACAATGCATGATTTGTACATTTATATTCCGATATCGCAATTAGTTAAAAAGATATTCATTAAAAAATTCTTACTCATGTTAGAAGCTTACTTTACCTCTTTCTACAAGCCCTCGTGGCCTATAGGTTTCATAATCTGACTTCAAATGAATTACCCAGGATTCAATTCCCGGGAGCTTGCAGTTTTTAAATTTACTTTAAATCACTTTAATTTACATTCGAAAATTATTTCTCTTGAACAAATTTAAATTTCCGCATTCTTTCCTATTTGTATACAAACTTTTTTTTTCACTTTCAATGTAAAATGTTCGGGTGGAATCTTGCTACTCAATTTTGAAGCTGATGTATGTCTTTAGTCAACTGAGCTGAAATTTTGTATACACGTTTAGTTTAGCTGACAATGCATGTTTTGACATTTATATTCCGATATCGACCTAATTACTGTATTGATCTTGTTTAGGTGTTAAGGCGAGCATGTTTACAATAACACAGGTGTCGACCAAAAGCATACCTCAGATGGTTGAGCACTTTCTTAGCATGCGAGAGGTTCGGGGATCGATACCCCGCGCTTCCAATTGTTAGTTTTTCGTATAAAATATTTTTGAAATTCGTTTAATTTGGTACAACGAGATATATTTCACAATACTTCCACTCTGCATACGTACAAAAAATGTTACATTTTTACTGTTCTACAAGGAACACTAAAAGAAAGACAGATCTATCAAACTATTTACTTTGAAACATTCTAAGATATCTATTTACTAGATTCTAGTTTCTCCCGTAACACTTATAATTGACCTAGTTACTGTAACGATCTTGGTCAGGTGTTAAGGTTAGCATGTTTACAATATAACACAGGAGTCGAACAGGAGCGTAGCCCAGATGGTAGAGCAATCGCTTAGCAAGTGATAGGTACAGGGATTGACACCTTGCGCCTCCAATTATAATTTTTTCGTTTCGTGTAAAATATTTTATTTGTACCACGAGATATTTTATTATACTTCTACTCTGTACACGTACAAAATATGTTATATTTTACAAGCCTTTATTTAACTTGCATTGTAAATTCGATGTCTTCAACCGATTGAGCTGAAATTTTGCATACACGTTTAGTTTGGTTGACAATGCATGTTTTGATCTTTTATAATCCGATATAGCATTTAGTTAAAATGGCTAGCTGCATGGCATGGCGTTGCATACCATTAATTGTAAAACGACTTTATAAGTGGATAGCAAAAAAAGTTTTAAAAGAAAAGTTCATTTTATTCCTTTTAGAGCATTAAAATAAAAGCTTGCTTTTGAAAAAGTTTTTTTACTTTTGTGGAAACCTATTCTCCTTGGCCAATATTGTATATATTCCAAGTTTCATCAAAATGCGATAAAGAGAACAGGTTCTACAGGCCTCTGAATAGAGTAACATTAATTATAACCACCCGGTATGTTGAGACATTTATAGAAAGAACAGAATAGCTTAAAAAATTAACTTTTAGTTACAATCCATTATCATAAGGGTTTTTTTTCAATGTACACAGACTTTTGACGCACACGAATTTCATCGTTCTCAAGTTATAAATATTTGTATTAAATAACTTAACTCAGTGGTACAACAGCACATGAGGGCCAAAGCCTATTGTACACAACTCAGTTTTCATGACCTTGAGAGCTGAGGTGCATGAACAGGTGTGCCGGACAGGTGCCCAGTCTGATGCGAAATATTTGTTTTGTTTTGTTTATGTAATAATTCGGGGATTGTTGCATGTACCATTCCCAATTACGACGTTAAAAGGAATAAATAAAAACTTGTATTGATTCAGAAAGACTTCATTTAACAAGCGATCTTTGCATATGAAAGATGATTGTAAGTACGCAAACGTTCGGAGGCAAGTGTAATATTTTAACACTTGCTTAGAAATATGTACACTCAGGAACATTGAAAATAGCGACCCAAGAAGGAAGCTAAGTACAATCGCGAAACTTTGCAAATAAGTACAGCGCAATGTGATATGCAAATGATCCAAGTTTTGTGCCAATACGACTGCTCATACACGCCGAGGTGGACCTACAATCAGGAAGAGGGTGCTATATAAGCCAGCGGAAATTCGAAGATACATAAACGTGACGATTACCCGCCGAATGTAGGAAGACTTTGGTAAGCGAAACATGCCAGGTAAACGTGCTAGAAGACATTTCTCACAGTTAAGCGAATTTGATAGAGGCCTGATCAACGGGATTAAAACTGCAGGCTGGTCGATGCGCCGTGTTGCTGGTCAGGTGGATCGTTTGGAGTGTGCCGTTAGAAATTGTTGGGAGCAGTGGACACGAGAAGGTACCCACGCGTGGAAAACCGTGTCTGGTGCGACCAGGAAGACCACGAGGAGAGAGGATCGAAGGATCGTGCGGCAAGCACTTGTGGACCCCACAGTGACTCGTTCAACGATACGAGCAGACGTAAGCGTAGCAATTGTTCCACAAACAATTTCCAGACACCTTGCAGAAGCAAATCTTAAATCCATGTTCTCTTTCCGTGCACTCCCTTTAACACCGGAACATCGGTAACTGCGTCTACAGTGGTGCTAAGCCAGATCAATGTGGAATATCTCAGATTGGCAAAAGGTTGTGTTTAGTAATGAATCCCGGTTTATTTTGGGGACAGGTGGTAACCGTGTACGGGTGTGGAGGCACCCTGGTGAGCGGTACAATTCCCCCCACACTGTTCTACGTCACACTGCCCGCACAGCTGGTGTAATGGTCTGGATGGGCATAGCTTAAGATAGTCGGTCCACTTTAATTGTGATGCGTGGAACCTTAACGGGCCAACGTTACGTTGATGATATTCTTCGACCCAATGTAGGACCTTTCCTAAATGGTCTCCCAGGGGCAATTTTCCAGCAAGATAATGCTCGTCCGCATACAGCAAGAGTTGTTCAAGATTTCCTACGTCATTTTCAGACTCTTCCATGGCCGGTCCGCTCCCCCGATTTGTCCCCTGTAGAGCACGTGTGGGATCAGCTAAAACGGCAGATGCCATCGTGTCACTCTGTACATGATTTAAAGTTGGCTGTTCAAGATTTGTGGGCCGATCTGTCTCATGAAAACATAAGGTGTTTAATCAACTCAATGCCGGGCCGAGTGGCGGCATGTATTGCAGATGGAGGTGGTCCAAAGCGCTATTGAAGTTGCCCATTATTTGTGTCGTTGCACACCCTGTATTCATTTAATTGTCTTGTTTTTGAGATCAAGTGAATCTCTCATTTGTGTCATTATGTGCATTGAATTTCATTTCAATCCGATGCTTTCTTCTTGGGTCGCTATTTTCAATGTTCCTGAGTGTACAATAGATAAAGCCGAATGAATGATATTTCTCATTTAGGCAAGAATTTGTACATTTTAGTATTAAACTAGAGATTTCTACAATAATCGGAGAAGGACAAACCAAACTCGGTACAAACTGTAATGTTAATAATTAATTATCTAAAGATTTTCTCAACATTTTCAAATCTTACTCGCAATATATATTGGAACAATAAAATGGATATTTCTAATTGCTCGCATTAAAAATTTCCATTTATTTCGAAAATAGGTGAGAGAAATACCTCTGAAGACATTTCACTTGTAAGGAGCTGCAAAATATTTTTGGCAAAATTAGTGATTGGAAGAAGTATTCGGGGACTGGAAGTCTAGACAAAAGTAATTTTACAGAGTTCTCCAATCAAACCTAAATATGACACAAGTGAACTGATATCCGAATGTGAACATTTTGAAAGTCATAACCTCTTTAGGTGCGTTTTGATGAAGCGTGAATATAAATTAAGATTCAGGTTTGGTTTCGTTGCGCTCATTCGGATTTACTCAGCACCACTTGGCAATCGTGCTCGAGTTGGTGATTTTCGTTTAGTTTTGACTTGAAAACTTTTACGGTGCGTGCACTGGAAAAAGCCTGTTCACTCTTGATCAAGAGCATGAATTACATCACCCTAATTTATTTCACAAAAAATCAAAAAATCATACAAAGAAGGGTTAAGGTATCCGACTATGTTTGGAACCGTGATTTTAAAAAAGCACAAAATGGATACTTTTCGTGATATTCAGTGTAACTTAAAATAGAGAATATATGTAAGAAATTGTTTTAAGGATATTTTGACAAAAAATTATTTAAATACAATACTTCGGCAAAAAATTAACTTAGAATAACTTTTTTTCAAAATGTTCTCCTTTTGTAAAAAATGCTTCTATTATAATAATATTTTGCCTGTAATCTAATATATATTATAAATGTGAAAGTTTGTGAAAATCTTTGTGGGTCTTTCACGCAAAAACAACTCAATGGATTTTAATGAAACTCTACAGTAATATAGCTTATACATCAGAATAACACATAGGCTATAATTTAAACCATAGGCTATAATTTATAAAAATTTGTAAAAAGTGTCCAAAATATAACGCTATTTGTCAAGTAAGAAGGAAAAAATTCTGCCATCTGCAAGCAAAAAAGCCCATGTCAGCATATATCTATCTTTTGTTTCTGAAAAACTCTTTTTGTTTTGGCTACGCAAGGGGCTCACTTCTAATTAATTCCTGTGATCAGAATAATGCCTATTTTTTTTTATTTCAGAATAAAATTAAGTTTTGAAGGGAGAGGTTGTTATAAATCTCTCTTTATTTTAATGTTTTTTTTATGATTTTATTATGCACATTTGGTAGTAAGAAGTTGATCTATTTTCAAAATAACTACTTTTATCGCTTCTGGTACTTAAAGTAAATAAACTTTCTCTTTCACACTACATCATTTGGACAAACTTTCATAATTTTTTGTGGTTAGTAGTTAATTATAACGCTGTAATTTTAATTGAATATGCAGATATTGCATTTTTAAGTATAAAACTAATTATAACCACTGCACTGTATTTTTTGCAGTGAGTGAGTGAGTGAATATTAACGTCGCACTGTTCAGCTACACGAGGGCTTTTGGAGACGGACCACGTAATTTTGAACAATGGTCAAGTGACGGGAACGACACTTGAGCTGGCACACCCTTCTCCTAACTACCACACCACACCAACTTAGCAGGAATATTCTACCAATACTTAGCTGTAATTTTCTTTGAAATCCACTCTTCCAAGATATATGGCAGCACGGGTTCTATGATGCGTATTTTAGTGGGGAAGGCGAACAGTTTTGTAGCAGATATTGCGTTTTCAGCGGATTGCAAAGATTATTATTTTTGTCGCAAAAAAATAGTTTATGTCAAAATTTAAGTGTCTTATGGTTTTGTCTGTTAATGAAGACCTTAGAAAATGATTTGACTACTTATTTTAAGTGTACGGTGTACATAATTATTTTTACAGTGGGATATCTTTAATTAATTTATTAGCTCTAACGGATTAAATTTCCAAAAGTGGAGTATTTTTATGTATATCCCTTAATTTGTACATGTAGTGATCCATAAAAAAATATTGTATGAAAAAAACTGCAGTAAATCATAATGCGGTTGGATAAAGTATTAAAGTGCATTTCTCCCCTACACGGCGGGTCTAACAAAGCTCTAATAAAGCTCGAGCTACGAAAGTAGTTAGGCATTTGCCAGCTTGACTCTATCGTTAACATTTCGCTATGCTTTTCATTGAATCGCCATTATAATTTAAGAAACGGCGTTGCTTGCGAATATTACAATTTTAAAATAAAATAAATACAACAGAAAGTAATATTAATGTATTACACTTTCAGATATAAATTATTTACACTACTTTAAGCGTTCATTACGCAAAACTTTTAAGAATGTGTTACTTTTGCTGAGCAGAGATCAGCTTAGGGAGGTATTTTGAAAAATCGACCCTCAAAAGTGTTACGAGGAATTATAAATTTAAAAAATCCTTTTTATCGGCTATTAGATCTACATAGTTAAAATTTAACAAAGGTGTTTTTTCTTTCTTTTTTTTTGTTTAGCTGAGATATGCAAAAAGCTTTTTTTGTTTAATTTTCAATTCACATAAATTTAACCCATTAAAAACTTCTTTTTCCTTCAATCTTTGTTGTTTAATTTTTCAGTTCACACGTGCGAAGAACGGGTATACCAGCTAGTACCTCATATTTCTGTAGAGAGGCTCAACTATGATTTTTGAATAATTCAAATTATTTCCAGAGTTACAACCAATTAAAATAATTATCGGTGTTTTTTTTTTTTTAATTTCTTCCCTTTGTTGCCGAAATACATGGAAAACCCACTTGAAAGTTATATATTTCAAAAATTCTAGTTGAGCCTCTGTACAGAGGTCAGAGCTATAGAGAGGCAAAATATTATTATAATAGAAGCATTTTTCACATAAGGAGTATAATTTGAATATTGGTCTTTCTTTGTTAATTTTTTGTCAAAATATTGTACTTAAATAATTTTTATTTTAATACTATTCTTAAAACAGTTTTATATACATTTTCGAATCTAAGTGACACTAAATATCATAAATATTATTAATTTATACACTTTTACAAAATCACCGTTCCGAAAGTAGTCGGATACTTTAAAGGTACTGCGGTCTTAAATTTTTCGTCGCTATTCCTGTTCAAGCACTTGTGCTAATGATTTGCTAATTTACAACCCAGGCAACAATTTCAACTGTTTTGTCACAGAGTTTTAAAGTTTTTCATCCCCATGCCGTTTCTTCCAACTGAGAAACATATGATAATCAGAAGAAACCATGTTCAGGTAGAGAAAGGAAAATTCATTAACAACATCCCAATTGGATTATATATATAGCGCAAATGGTTTTGCATTCACCAAAGACAATGAGGATAGCGATTGTCACAACCCAAATGTCAGCAGACACTAACCTTCGTTTTGAATGGCCCTTCCCGTTTTCTTGGAAGCGTTGCATGTAAACCCCAGAGTTAATTTTCGAAGCACGTTGCAACTGTTCGACAAGAAAAATATCCTTATCATCCCAAAACATGGTGACCGTAACCTTTCTTGCTGAGAAAGTTTGACAGGATTTCAGTCCATTTGGAAAACCAATTTGACTCTTGTTTACAGGAATAGACAAAAGTTATGATGTGTATGTGTTTGTGTATAAATGTTACAGAAACGTTCACGTCCAATACCCATTTCTAGTCACCAGTCATTATTTTGCTCAAACATTTCTCTTGCGTTTTGTATTGGATAAGAAACTTTAAATCAGCTAACATTCAAATGGTCATGTGGATCCCCAGGAGAGTTTTCATTATTAATGGAGCACTGGACCTCTGGCAGCTTAATTTACCGTTAGCAATCTTCTACAAAATTATCTGAGAAATGTTCGGAAGTTGATCTGAAAATTTAGAGTTTGTGGATGATTGTTTTTCACAATTTGAATATAGAGATCATCAATCATTACAGATTGCCTCTCATTCCTAGATGCATCATGAATATTTATTCTTTTTTTAAAATTTCTTACCTACTGAAGCACTACATCTTCATTCATGCTTGGGCTTTGCTGATATGACTCGTCATCTGTCTTACAGTATCAGTGGATTTGTTATGCAGGAGTAAATCTAGTAAGGAACTAAAACCAATAAATTTATGAGATTAACAAGAATTAATTTAAATCTGAGTTATGTGAAAGAAAAATTTTTTTCCACCATTCCTTTGATGATAACCTAATAAATAAAGAAACTAATAATTTCTTTTGTGAACTGAGAAAAGAAAGAAAAGTCACTTTCGAAATCAACAAAGTTTACACCTATAAATGTGTGTAAAATCAAGGAGTTCCGAGGATTAAATGTTCTAATGGGAGTTATTAAAATGTCCGACCTCAAAAGGTACTTCACAGCTTATGAAATACCAGAAATAACGCTGTCTTGAAATGTTTTTTTCTGATCGAACTATACTACATTTCACATCCAACAATGAAAGCAAGAGAAAAAAAGGGGGAGAACAAAAACTGGCTAAATCGGAATTTTTTACCTTAAACTTGAAGAACAATGGTAAGGCAGTTTATGCCCTTGAAAAGCTCACATATTAAATATCTTTTTGTAGGGAAGAGAACTCTTTGATTTAATAAGCGTAGGCTTATTAAACTTACATGGTACTACAGGTCGAAAGCTGCAGTTTATTTTAAGTTGACAGCCGCATGTTTCAAATGCAAAAAAAAAAATTATAACTATATTCGAAAATAGTGTAGGCTTTTTGTTTAAAAATAGTAACCAAAAAAAAAGAATTATTATTCAAAAATTTAGAGAATTCTACCTATCGTATTTTTATTCTTATGTATTAGAAATGTTTAATGTTTATGTGAAACGAAAAATAGATTTCCTTTAACTACGACAACTATTTGTACTTCAATTCTTAATTCTTATACATTAAGTTTAAAAAATAATTAACGTAATTTTGGTTATTGTCTAGCATCATAGCCAGCAGAACCCCTTCTTCTAGTTTCATGTTGACAGGTAGAATAAAGCTTACACATTGAAATCAATTCTTCACAATGCTTGAAAAATATATTTCTTAAAGGGAAACATTTGTCAGACTACAACCATAAAATATAACTGCTTTTATTTTGGTGCAGATTAATCGTATCTGTTTTCTATGTACACTGGGTGTCTTTGGGGAACTGTGTTTATCAAAAGCCCTTCCTCCCTTATCTGATATTGTATCTGACTCCTTAACGTGGATGTTGGTAAATTAAAAGTCATTTAAAGATAGTTCAAAAGGGGGCAATGACGATATTGACATACCATGCAGATGAATCTGGCACTGATGATTGCTGAGAGATCCAGGACTGTCTCTAACGACTAGAGGAGTGTTCCTGGTGGATGAAGTGGTCAGTGACGAAATGGATGGTTCCCTGTTCTATAAGATTGCGATCAGAAAAGATAACCAGGTCCACTACAGGTGACGTAGAGGCAATTGGAATGGATTGGAGCGAGCAATGAAATTGGTAGAAGCAGTGGGTGAGTAACCTCTCGATTAGCTGCACTGGGGTTAAGAGGAATGGGAATCGGGAATTTGAAGAAGGTTGATTGAAGAAGGGATTTTCATTGAGCCGCTTTGATTTCGACCAGAGCAGACGTGTTTTTCTGTGCTCTTGATGTACAAACCATTTCCGTTCAGGATGTCGCGAATGGAAACTGAGTCACCGGATATTACAAATAGCAGCGATGAGCGATGCAGGATTTCACCAGATATCGTAGGATTTGATATTTTTATCAGCCTCTGAACTGAACTTTACAATCTACCAGAGAGAGAGATACCGATGATAACCAAGAGATGAAGGTCATTCTTCGAACCTCTACTGATGACGCGCAAAAGAAAAAGGATGCATTGGTGAGTGACCTGTTTCCCCCCATGTACGACTTTTAATTGCAAAGGTAATTACTGCATTCCTCCCCCATTGCTAAAGGAAGAGCATAAGGATAGTGATTCTAATTATATTTTAAATAATTTTCAGAGGCCCCATCTAATTCAACAATGCTAAAAAGAAAAAGAAAAAGAAAAAACGGAGAATTAAAAAAGATTCTGCGGAAGACTTTGTCTTTTCCCCAAGAAAAAAGCCAGACCTATCTCGCGTTTAATTAGTGAACCAGTCACTGTAGACAATAGTTTTTCAGATCTTGAATCTGAAAATAATAAAGAACAAGTTGCAAGGAGGAAAATACTGAAACAGCGATCCCAAAACCCAAGCCACCTCCCTCAAATAATCTTAAAATGAAAGAAAATATCAGACACCAACTTAAATCTGTTTACCAAAAATTCAAAGGATTTACTAACAAAACATCAGCAGATGCAAGTAAATTAATCGCCAACGACATCGAAAGTATCACGCTCTTACAAATGTTCTAGAAAGAAACAAGGAATTTAAATTATTTTCCCTTAAACCAAAGCCAGTTAAACCAATCAAAATAGTCATTAAAGGACTTTGCCTCTTTACTAAAACTCATGAGATTCAATCCGATCACGAAGAAGAAGGATTGACAATTGAAAATGTTTTCTAATTAATCTCCAAGAAAACTAAGACCATCCTCCCATTTTTCCAAGTCACCCTCCCCCGTAACGCTGTGATGTACCTCCCCTTTTAAGTACATCCCTCGAAGTACCAGCGTGAGCTAGAGGTGTAGGGTTAGCGAAAGAACTAGTATTAAACATTATCTTAATATGACTTTATTAAGATATTAAACTTAAACTTTTTTAACAAATATAATTATAATAATTAATATGAAAAAATCTACGATGACTCAATACGCAACACACAATATATATGTATTTATAATATGATCTAATCTAATCCAGACCAATCACAATAAGCGAACCGCCTAATCCTCAATTCTAATAATAAATAATCAATCCTACCTTATATTATTCCGTAATGTTACTTGTCTTTATCTACAATGGGATGCAGCTTGACGACTAACTTCTAGTCGAACACCAATATGTTTATCCACGACACGTAGAACTTAAATCTTGAACCACGAACTGCAATAATCATCAACTGCCACAACGCACATCGATTGTCTAACATTCCTTTAGATTGCCATACCGCTTACTCTAAGATCCTATATTTAAAGTCCGTTTATTTGCATCTCTTCTTCACATCTCGTTTCTTGGATTTGGTTGGAAAAGAGTTGCCATTAATTCTGGCCCAAAGAACCCAAAGGACTTGTTAAAGAAAAGACGCGTAAGACACCACAACCCCCTCCAAGAAACAAAACGTGATTTATTCGAGGGTCTTAATGGTCCTTAAGAAATTACGTGCCTAAATTTTATTCTACTTCTAACTTTCCACGCTTTATAAAAATTTTAACTTTAAATATTCATTCTAACCGTTAATTTCTAATGCTTCACTTAAATTTTAATTTTCACTATTCATCTTAAGTTTAATTTTTAATATTTCTCCTTAATTTCAATTTTCCACAGATTCAATAAATTTTACTCAATTAACTAGACTAACATTCTTAGTCATGCATTTTAATCACGGTAGATTCTCACATGTACAGAATAAATAGACGTGTCCTATATGGGTAACAGAGCCGGGGAAAAACCATATATGACTTAAATGGTAGAAAAAACGAGGCCCACACGTCTCTTAACTAAATTAATTCTACCTAAATGTTTACTTAAATTCTACTAATTTTTCTTCTTTGCAGCTTCTCATATCCGTCATGAAAACACTAGCTCTGTTCTTTGTATAAAGATAAACTTTTCCTTAAATTCCTATAGACTTCGGGGTCTGTCAAACTGAAACAAAATCTCT
>BMAU01005331.1:0-28559 GCA_019973935.1 Trichonephila clavipes | reverse complement strand
GGTGAAATTGTCGAATCCGGCACTTCTCCGCCAAATTTTGAAAAATCGCCAATTTGGCGTGTTTTTGCGTGTTGTGTTTTGGAGTTACAACCCTACCACAACACGCAACGCCGGAGCGCGAAATTCAAGATGGCGGAAGGAAAATCATTAAAAAATAGCATTTTAAAGTTTAGAAACTGAAAATCGCTGCAAAAATCAGGCATTTAAAAATGGAAATAATTTCACTTACCTTAAAAAATGCTATTTCCGACATTTATGATGATGATGAGTTGCCTACTGAAATTATACCAGTGTGCTATTGCATATTTCTGAGAGTACCTTCCGAAACATTTTTATTTTTGCATCACTAAAAAACGGTGCACAAATCCATATTGCTCAATTCAATCCAAAACCATTTCTTTACACTCCTAAACACATGATGGGTATCCTTTTTCACACTGGACTGAATTTTGCAGTACCATTCAAAAATAATCATTCACTTTCTTACCCGTTCTTTCTTTCCCATACTTTTTCCACATTTCGGACACACATACGATGATCCAATCAAACCTTCCATGCACCATTCTAAAACAGCTTTCTTTCCAAGCACAGGCAACATAGCAAAAAACCTTTAACAATAGTAATCGTAATTTTTCATGCATTCATTCAAATTAATCCTAAGAGCATCGCTGGACATCATGGCAATCTTTTGAAATTTATGTGAAGAAAGAAATAAAGAAAAAAATTACCTGTAAAAAGTAATTCCCAAATCGAAGAAAACGAAGCCGAACAGCCAATCGGAGCGAAAGAAGTAACCGTTTGCTGTGTAACGGATTTTTTGAAGAAAAAAAGCTTTCTGCTCATGCGCGGGAAAACCGTTGGAGAATTAAACTGTTAAAATAAAAAAAAACCAATTACAAATGCGCTAACTTCGTTAAAACTGTTAAAATTAAAAATATCTACTGCGCATGCGCCGCATTTCGCCAAAAAAGCGACTTCTCCACTGAAAAACGAATTCAGAAGGGTTACCAGATTTGGCGCATTTATCGATTTGGCGAGAAAACACTTGGCGCGATAAGTGCCGGATTCGACAAATCCGCCGAAATGTGATATATCATAATGCAAACTACATCTTGGCTACAAAGTAAGAATTATTATTGCTATTCAAATAATTGCAAATAAAAACTTTATGCAGATCAACCTATGCTATTTAGGATTGTTACAATAAGCACTGCTTGAAGTGTAACCACATATTAACTTTTGTGCAAATTCAAAGAATTGTATAATTCAAATAAGAAAATAAACAGTGGAGTACACACGCTACTTTCATGGGAGAAGTTATATTTCTAAAAAATGTCGAGGAAAGCATCTAAGTGTGATATTTGTGCTAAAATTAAATTATTTTTTGGTTCTATGGGAGATACTTGAGCTTCTAAATCCTACCACTGAAAATAAGCAGTTTACAAGGTATTTTTGCAAAGATACTGAACATTACACCGGAATATTGTTGGGTTCAGGTCAATGTTGTTGTTTACAAAGTAGAACTTGTCCATAGTTATTATTGAAAATAATCTTAAAATGACAAAAAAAATTTCAATGGTGATCAACTGCATACTTACCAGTAACAGAGCACCCAGAATAGATCACAGAAATGGTACCCCTAATCTGTGTGTTTCTTTACGTTTGCAAAATTAAAATTCTTCGAATTCAAAAATGCTCAGAAAATATATCACTCTTTTTAAAACTTGAAATATCGTCGGTGTATTTGATAAAAACAAAAAAATATTGAAAATGAAATAATTAAAAAGTAATCACACACACACATTTCAGTCGGAAATGTCTTTTGGGACATCTTTTTTTTTTAATTTCTGTGACATTGAAGATTTATTCTTTCTCTGCAAAATCTGATTAGATGGTGGCTCGAAAAAACAGAATTTTGTGGGCACTGAATTCGGTTTCAATGGACTCGATTCACCTGACGTCATAGTCACATGTCATCGCCCAGCGCGTATATCAACAAATAGCCATATGCTTCCTTCGACTGAGTATTTAGCCGCCATTTTCAGTTTGCACATCTTCTATCGAGCAGCAAAATGAGATACTGCAGCGCATTAAATTGTCGTAATGCAAAAAGGAAAGTCTGACTGTAGGTCAAAAACGTTTTTTTCGTTTCCGCTAAAGGATCCATGTTTATTAAAAAGTGGTTGCAAAACTTAGGCAGAAAATATTTCAAACCGACTAAGTATTCCTCAGTATGTTCCGATCATTTTGAAGAAGCATGCTTTTGTACCAGACTTTCACTAACAGAAGGCAATTGAAACCGAATTCAGTGCACACAAAATTCTGTTTTTTCGAGCCACCATCTAATCAAATTTTGCAGAGAAGGAATAAATCTTCAATGTCACAGAAATTAAAAGATGTTCCAAAAAGACATTTCGACTGAAATGTGTGTGTGTGATTACTTTTTAATTATTTCATTTTCAATATTTTTGTTTTTATCAAATACACCGACGATATTTCAAGTTTCAAAAAGTGATATATTTTCTGAGCATTTCGTTGATTCGAAGAATTTTAATTTTGCAAACAATAAAAACATACAGATTAGGGTACCACTTCTGTTATCTATTCTGGATGCTCTGTAACTGGTAAGTAAGTATGCAGTTGATCACCATTGTTTTTTTTGTCATTTTAAGATTATTTTCAATAATAACTATGGAGAAGTTCTATTTTTAAACAACAACATTGACCTGGAGCCCAACAATACTTCCGGTGTAATGTTCTCAGTATCTTTGCAAAAAATACCTTGTAAACTTTTTTTACCTGTACAAAAACATAAATACACTGTTAATTACAATAAATTAAGGTTATATAATATTAATTTATGACCATTTTTTCCTTATTTGTATATATTGGAATAATATATTTTTTATTTGTAAGTATTTGAAGTATAAAGTGATTATTTGTCAAGTTTCAATACCCACTTAACAGTGGACCTTCCATTTTTGTGGTGAGTAGTCTTCTGCAATCTTGACCATTGGAAATTTAAAAAATTGCTTACTTGCCATTATTTTGAACTAATCAGTGTTTATTTACTATTTAAACTACATATTTTTCTATTTGTAATTATTTGAATTACATACTGTTTACTTGTAATTATTTGAATTACACACTGCTTATTTTCAGTGGTAGGATTTAGAAGAGCTCAAGTATCTCCCATAGAACCAAAATTTTTTTTAATTTTTAGCACAAATATCACACTTAGATGCTTTCCTCAACATTTTTTAGAAATATAACTTCTCCCATGAAAGTAACGTGTGTACTCCACTGTTTATTTTCATTTTTTTGAATTATACAATTCTTTGAATTGCACAAAGTTAATAATATGTGGTTACTTCAAGCAGTGCTTATTGTAACAATTTAAATAGCATAGTGTTGATCTGCATAAAGTTTTTATTTGCAATTATTTGAATAGAACATTAATTCTTACTTTGTAGCTAAGATGTAGTTTGCATTATGATATCACATTTCTATGTTGAAGTTCCTTTGTTTTGAAATATTCTAATTATATCAATGCTAGTTATGTCAACCCATTGATATGTTTTTGGTAAAATTAAGGATTAGTATGTCTACACACATGCACACAATAGATTACTAGAAATTTTATTTGAAATTTTCATCGTAACAGTATTTCGAATTTTTAATTTGGTTACAATAGTTTTTCAAGAAACAATTAAATTATTAGACACTTTTCCTTACAAAGAAAACTGTTTTGGAAACAATGCCAAAACTATTTTTTTTGTTTGAGAATAAAGTTATAGAGTGATCAGTGACTATACAGAATTTCAATTAAAAAACCCAACCGTCCTTTACAGCAACAAAGAACATTTAGTCATTACAAAAATTGTAATACTTTAAATGGTATAATAGGTATTATGTCTTCAGGGCTATCTGCTTTGTATCACATTTACATTGTGGCAGAAGTTCAGATAGGGATCTTTTTCTTTAAAGTAAATCAATGAATGAACTAAATGACGTTTTTATGGCTGATAAAGGGTTCTTAATTGAAGAAGAGTTAGACAAAATTGGTTGTAAATTAAAAAGCCCTCTTTTTTTTTTTTTTCAAAGATGAAATTCAATTTTATGATTCTGAAATTGTTAGTAACTGCAAATTGTCTGACAAGCGAGTTACTGTGGAAAGAGCAGTTTCAAGAATGAAACAATATAAATATTTTGATGGTGCTCTTCTATATGAAAGTTTACACAATGTTGACAGTTTATTTATTATAACATGTTTGTTGTGTTATTTTCATGACACTTTAACAAATGTAACACAAGAAAGCTCTTAATATAATGTTTCACTAACTATATACTTATTCTATGTATATATACAAACATTGAAACTAATTAATCGATAATTGAATTCCAAATATGGTAATAAATTGAGGCATTAAAATTTTCAGATTAAAATATGTGTGTATATAGTAAAATATAAATTTGTTTCCATATATAAAATATAAAAGTCCTGTTCATCCTTATATGATTAAAATAAAAAAAGCCATTTTTGAATCTATAATTATCTTTAAAAAAAATAAAAATTGCAACATATTTGTGTGGTATTTATGAACACAACATTTGTGTTTTTCAGAGTTTGAATTTGGTATAAACCTGTCATACAAATGTAAAGAAAATTTTTACTATATATATATATATATATATATATATATATATATATATATAACAAAAATGCATTTATTGGTTTTTGCACAATTTGAAAATTTATCACTATAGATTAGATTTATTTTATCATAAATATAAAAGTCTGAAAAAAGACTCATGTATACTGATATTATCCTGCTTATAAGTCCTGAATGAATTTGTTGCATTGAGTTAGTTACAAGTATTGACTCAAGAAGAGAACTTGGAGCAATTTTATATTTATCGAGAATTAGGATCATGAAACACAGTAATAATATAATTTTTTTTTTTAGGTTTACTTTTTAACTTTAAAGTACTAAAATATAGTACTACAATATATATTATCCTAGAGTTTGGTACATCATGAAAATATTCAGTTTTATCAGCAATACTAGAATTCAAAGTCTAATTGCATTATCAGCTGAGGAGTGATTTTTAGATGCATCATTTTCAATAGTGTTCCATCTCTTTGAAATATTGTTTCTCAACAAGAAAATATTAATGATAAAGCTTCTAAGTTATATAAACAATTTTTTAAACAGAAATTGGCCTTGAAATCAATCTTGATTAAATAACTATGAGAATTTAAAACATAATCGAGCAGAAATGCTTTTAGTAATGTTAACCGAAATAATTAATCATTTCACACTGCAAGAGTCAATTGTGCTGAAAAATATTTTTCATTCAATTTAAGAGTGGAAAATTGATTTAAAATGAAACTAAAACCAAAACCTAGCTGTAGCCTTAAAATAGTATGATTTGTAATAATACAGTGTGAAGCCTTTAAAGATATGTTATAAAATAATAATATTTGGCGCTTTGATAGTGTTAGTAATTATCACCTATAAATGTTTGAAAATTATTTTTATAAATCATTGTCTCCTTAGTTGGAACAAAAGAAATAGAAATGAATCATACTAAGATATGGGATTATTTTTAGGAATTGTTTAAAACAAACTATTACACTATAGGGAAACATCCCAAGTTATTTTCGAGAAAATTTTTGTTAGATAGCTAGTTTAAATTAGTAATTAAAATTTATTTAATATGCATTATTTATCAACATTTAATTTTAATATTACATGATTAAAATACAAGTGAAACATATGAAAATTTTATTTTTAACTAAGAAATTCATAGAAGTAATTTATAAAATGCTTTTATCATATTCTGTTGAAAGACTATCAGTGACATCCCTTCATTGTGTACTCATGAAGAATATTTTTCCAAGATCTATGACAAAAGAGGGTTTTTTTTGTGTCAGTTTCAAACTTTATTTGATTTAATATGGATATATAAAGTTTAAACATTGTTATTGTATACTAATTTTTTTTGAAACACAACTGTTCTATAAAAATTCCCAAGACATAGTAAGATTTTTGAAATATACGATGACTCTGTAATGAAATAACATTTGCCAGCTTTGATTGTCTGACTTTAATTAATAATTATCATTTATGAAGGTTTGAAATTTCTTTTTTTAGAAATGACTGTCTTCAAAGATGAAAAAAGAAAATACTCTTAGTTCAAGAAAAGAATCATGTTAATACATAATTTTTACAAATAATGACTAAATTTTATTGGATTATTCTTTATTACAAATTATTTCTTATGACTTATTGAATTACATATAAATTGTCTAATAGATGTAAACCACACAAATATTTCCATACACTTTTAAAAAATAAATCAATGAATAATATTAAAAGTTTTGATATCTAACAATAATACTGAAATGGATTTTCAAGAACAGCAAAAAGGAAACTTTATATGAATATTAAAAAATAACAAATCAGGCTATTTTTTTCATAATTACAAGAAGTTTCTATGTAAAAAAATATAATAAAAATTGCTAAGGAATAGGTTGCTTACAAAGAACGAATGAATATATTTCAGCCGATCTGCTCTGAAACAAGACATTTTAGAATGTAAAAATATTGTTCGGAGTTCAGGATTTAATGCTATCAATCCAAAAAGAGCAAGGCAGTCTTCAGGAGTGATGAAAATTTATTGTTTAGAATCCTTAGAAGTGCCAGATACATTACCTTTACAACTCTAGAAATACAAATAACTTATGTATTCCATTAGCAGTCACTCGTCCTATTCAACAGCTGAAGTATTAACTAATCGTTGGCTGACTTTTCAGTAGTCAAAACAATACTTTGTTTTGGCGAGCACCACGTCCTATTTAGTCTGCTGGAATTCTTCTCAAGAATTCTTTTACATCAGAGACTGTGATATTAGTAGATTTCTTTTTAGAAGCATCAATATATGTTCGCCAGAAATGATACCAACTTGGCTATGCTTCCATTGAATCGCCATTTTTATGTAACGCACGGAATTGCTTGCGATTTTAACATAAAATAATTACAACAGAAAGTAATATTAATGAATTACACATTCAGAACTAATTATTTACACCATTTTTAGCGTTCAGTGCACAAAATTTGTAACAGTATATATATATATTAAGTAACAGCAACAAATAACTTGCAAAAAGAATAATATAGCTATACGAAGTAACAAAACAAAGTACGAAAGTGTTTTGCGTTAGGCGGAAACAATTGAAAACAAATATCACTAGATCATAATGTCATATGAATTTAGTCCATTATAATATTTTATATTTTCAAATAAGTAATATAAAAAAAATTAAGACAATTCCTTAGCAGGGTCAACAAAGAAGCATTTTACTTAAGTTACTTTTTACTAAATATAAATTAGTATACACATATGTCGGATTCACAATATTAAGTGGCAAAAAAATTTTGTTCAATAGAGCGTTGCATAATTATTTAAATCACAATGTGGCTGGCACTAATAAAAAAAGAATTTCTGAACCTAAAAGTATACAAAAACACGAAGCTTAAGAATAGAAGAATAAACTTAAATCTAATACTATAACTAAAACTATATATATATATATATTTTCGTCACGAAACAAAAACTAAAAAAAGACTAGAAAATATATTAAAAATATTTAACGTACTAAAAAGAATATCAAATAGCAAATTCGAAAGTTAGCGCACAACCAGAAGTGTAAAACGATCGGCTGTTATTGTTTACTTAAACGCACATGGAAAATCACGTGTCATCGGAATGATCGCAGCGTCCTCTAGGGATGAATCGAGTCCATTGTGCTAAAATATTTTCTGATGAATTACGTATTGAAATAAAGACTTTTATCCCAGAGCTGTGTAAAGTCATTACAATAAATTTACACACACATATTCCTTTTTTACAAATTTTGTATGGTTATAGAAAAATTACAATTCCCAAAAAATAGGTTGCATGGAAATTTAAAACAAAATTAATTTTTTTTTCCAAAATTCACAGAAATGAATACCATAAACACAAATTTCCCACTCTAATGATAGAATTAAAAAATTTAATTTAATTATTCCAAAAATCAAGTAATTAAAAAAATAAGAGATTCTGAAACTTTAAAAATTCATGAATATTGTGATCCATCAAGAAATGTCAAATTTTATTTCTTTCATTTCACATTTTTACATATCCACTTTACCTCTGTCCATGCTGTTTATTCTTGAATTTTTCTTATCTGATTCAATGACCCCTTCTAAAACTCTATGTGACAACGCGGACTGACCGGAAGCACTGCGAATGCGCGAGTGCCAAGCGGCTTTTACCTCTCGACGAGAGCAGTTGGAATCTGTGAGCTCCACCCGTGAACGCAGTGTGAATTAGGTCTCTTTCCTGGAAAATCATAAGATTTCTGTACTTTTTTCTATTCCCGGAATTATACTTCGTTCCCGGGATTTCTCGAATCGCACGGGGCTTCAATTATCTATGAAGTAGTTATATTTTTGACTTAACTGTAGATTTCAACCTCGGACATCGTTAGCTGACCCTACGTGACAATTTGCGATCATTCACCCCGAACTTCCTGAACGAATGAATGTTCGTGGAGTAAGAGTGTAATATGAGAAAGAAAGATTAACGCTTTCGTGGGATTGGTGAGAATTTTTCCAGCTAGCTGTGGGTAGGAGTATCTGTCCAAATCAATTTCTATCTCTGTATCAAGCTTCGTTAACAAGAAGTATTTGGTTTTTTAAAGTAATCACATTTCGTAGCAAATTAGCATTGTCTGATCGAAGTTCCAAGATCTTGATTTATGTGGATAACGTAAGTAGTATATTGCTCTAACTCAGGGATGGGCAAACTTATTCGTTCGCGGCCAAAAATAAAAAAAAAATTATATGAATAAATGATAGTTAAAAATCTAAAAAATTCAATTAAGTATAACAAGAGTTTTTGATCATGTTGGGCTCTGTATTTTTTCCTTTAAAAGCATGGTTTATGTAAAAGAATAAAACATTTTAGAAATCATTCGTAAAAGAAACACAACTTCTGCAGTCCTGTTAACTGCATAAACCAGGATGTTACGGAGTTGTGATTTGGAATTTTGCCTGTTGTACTGTGAGCAAATCGGTGCAATTCCAATACGAAGGAGGTCATTTTCTCCAACGAATTCACCATTCTCAGCAAAATTCTGCTGCTGTTTCGCCGGCAATATATATTAGTCGATTTTTAGTCGAAACGTCAAACCTTTTTGCGTGGTTTATTTATTTTTATACATCGGAACTGGCAACAACCTTAAAAGAAAACTACAGCGTCACTTATCGGAAGTTTTTTAACTAAACCAGGGAACTTTGGAGAAATAATTTCTGCTCTACAATAAGAATGGGGGGGGGGGTTCACCTTCAGCATTATTAATAAACCTTTTACAAAATATTCTTAAAACCGTCTGTCTATTTTAAGACACCCGGTACCGGAACTCGACCTCTTTGAACTTAAATTTTATATTAAATATAGTAAAGAATGCAATTTTTAAATTTGAATGAAAGTGACAAAAATATATATTTAATAAATATAAATTTAAGATGCAAGAAGAATTGAAATTTTTTATAGTAATAATGTTCTAAGATTGGTTATATTTGTTTGCTAATCGTGGCCATAAGTCATCAAAGTAAAATGTTATACTTTATCTAGTACTTTTTAAATTATAATGAAGTAACGTTTTAAAACACTTCAAATGACGGACACACACAAATAGTTGCCAAAACTAAAGTTCAGGTTACCATAAATAAAAATGTCAATTAACGTTTTTACAATATATATCCTGTACCAGCTGCATGGCCCGGCGTTGCACGGGCTATATCTATTTTATAATTTTTCCCTTTTCTTCACAAAATCTGCACTTCTAATGCTCTTTTTCAAAAGGCCCCTCACCCTCCGATTAGCCCGGCATTGCTCGGGCTTTATCGAGTGTGTAACATAATATTCCCTGTTTCGAAATTTTTTCGCTTCTTTTCTTTGTCAGACAGGTTTATTTCCCCCGGCGTTGCGCGAAATTTTTTAAATGCGTAACATATTGTCTTGGAAATTCCCTTTCCCCTCTCACTATCAGAGCTGTTAAGTAAACAGTGGGTTTTTAAAACTTACTCACTCACTTTGCAACTTTTTAGTCCCCGGAAAGGAAAATGTATCTATTTAAAAACAGTTGTATGTTGAAAATAGTAGAAATTTTTATAATTACAAAATTTCACAACTGTATTAAATGCTGCATTAAAATTGTGAGCATTTTTTGAAATATTCTATACACAGGAAAAAAGCTTCATACAACTATTTTTATAAATGAAGAAGTTATATAAAACTTGAATTTGATAAGTAGTTATTAAATATTTAAAACTTGGGTACTTTTTAAAAATTCGTAAGAAAAAGTTTTCTCTCTCTCTCTCGGCAGTTTATTTTTTAAATCACTAATTCTAAAAGATCAAAGTATGAGTTTTTTAAAAAATCCTCTTCATATAAACGCATCGATATTTATTCATTTTGTAAAAAATCATTAAATATGTAACGTACCATTGTTTTGAAAAAAAAACCCACTTTTTTTTCTTGATGAAGTAAAATATCTTTAAAATTATAAATTTGCTGGTGAAGTTATGAAATGCCCGAATATAAAATGTAGAGTATTTTTTAAAAAATCATAAAATTTTAGTTATGATATTGTTTCGAACCCTGGTCCAACAATTAGTAATGAAGCGCGTTAAACAATCTCGCCGTGAAATCCTCGGGAAAAAGAAGTCAAAAGACTTTCAAAATAAAAGCAAGAGTTATTCCTATTGTACAAATGCTTTATATGTTAAAGTTTTAATTTTGGGGAGAGGGCTTCATTTTAAAGTTAATGCTTTCAAACTTTATATATCGATTGAAAATAACAGTAATTTTTAAACAAAAAATGTAACAAAAATAATGCTTAAATATTTCTCGCAAAATGGGAAAAAAGGAACACAATTTTTTTTAAAAAAACCGTAATTTTTAAGATATTTTATCAATCTCTGTACAGAGAACGGATAACATCGTTCTACACATAGCGAATAGGTTTCGTGAGATTATTTTTATAAATAAAGAAGTTATTAAGCATTTAAATAAAATTTTGAGTATTTTTTGAAAAAACGTAATAGGAAAAGTTTTTGACATTTTATTTTTTAAATGACTGATTCTAAAAGAGAAAAGCATGAAATTTTTTAGTGTAAAATATCTTTTCATTAACGCGAAAGAAAATGTAAGCGGAACGATTTAGAAATCATACTCATAAAAACGTATCGATTTCGACTCATTTTAAGAAAATCATAAAAAATAGAAAATATGATTATTTTGTAAAATAAATTATACCATATCATGGCGAAGTAAGTGGTCTTTCCGATTCAGTAAAAAATTTTCATAAAAAGTCTCATTAAGTCACATTAAGTCTCATAAAAAAAATTAGATCGCGTTTTAAAAACGTCTGAAAAAAATAAGTTCTGAGATTTTAAACTTGGCCCCTGGCGGTGAAAAATGGGTTTTAAGGTTTTAATTAATATCTTTTTAACTCATTGGAATATCTGAATATAAATTGTCAAAATGGATTTTTCGGATCATTCCGGAACTTTTGCTACCTTCTGCCGAGATTCTGCGTCGTGCGGTTCATGTGAGGATAGATTCCCATACCCCCATAGAGACCTTGGTTTTTCTTCGAATTTTAATAGTGTAGGTATAGTCTAACTCTCGACACCTTAATCTTAAATACATTATTTTTTTCCCACACTTGAATGTAATTTTTCTTTTCACTTTAAAGTAAATTTTTTCTGTTTAATTTAATTCCTAAATTTTTCCTCACTTTAACACAGTACTGGGCTAAATTTGGAAAATAAGCCAAAGCAAAACAATTTAAAACCCATTACGATAGGAGCACTATCGTAGCTAGTTCTGAGTTGGCCCCGTAGAAAAAATTCCTTGGTCTGGGGACCCTGAATATCCTATGAATTTTTTGCTTCCACCCATTGGGGTCCCTGTAACTTGGGGATCTCGTATCATTGATACGTCTGATACGGTGTTTGCTGTGCCCCTAGACAGGAGATTAAGTTTCCCTGTGGGAAACAAGAGCTCTGTCATCATTCAACCTAAATTTCCGTGGCGTATTTTCGTAGTTTTTATATAATAAACGTGCCGTTTTCAACGAATAAACGTACCGAAAATATTACCATTATTCGGCTCTTCCCGTTACGGGAATGTCTGGGCCGAGGGTAGCCTAGTGGTTACAGCATCGGACACCAGACCGGAAGGCCTGGGTTCGATGCCCGATGCCACCAAACACCCTCCGAGTACACACGGAGTACGTGCTCGTTAAATCAGTGGTTCCGTAGTCTTGTGGGCTTAATCACGAGCGCAGGGACAGGTGAATATTTCCCTCCCCTTCAGTTTACATGCAGAAATTGTGGAGGTGGAGATAGAGGTCGTGTCGCCATCTATCGATCCTTCGGGGAATTTCGCCGAGATAAAATCGTACTGTCACCTGTATGGTGCTCAAGGCCAACGACAGGCGTACCTCTTGCCCATGCCACGATGAATTTCGTGGGCCTCGATCTGACTACGTCAGACAGGTGGCGTTAGAAAACAACAACAGCAACGGAAATGTCTGGGATATTGTGTGTATGTCACTAACGTTCGCGCCAGAATCACTTACAGTGTCTTGTAAATAAAAACACAGTTATTTTTGTGAGGGATGCATTAAGTTAAAATTAGTACTTTTCATTTCCGTTGAATTATGATTAGTTCTAGTCAGATGGCTAGAACAAATGCTATAATAGCAAAAGAGTTTCGTTCTTTTTTAGAAAATGACGATTCAGAAAATTGAATAAAGATGTTATTTTCATACAATAAATGAATTTCGAATTTTGTTTTAAGTAAGTTTCCCCAGCAGTGTAATATAATTATATCTATTCCTGCACTTACGGCCTAAGAAGTTTCACTTCTACGGCCAGGCTTTTTACGCTCTTTTTTTTAAGGAAAAAAACACTTGTCACTACTTGAAGGCATTTAACGATTTACCTCGCAATTTTTAATCATGGTCAAGTAATGAGGACAGCACCTAGGCTGGCATCTCTGTTTCCTAACTTCTACGCCACACCAAAGAGAGGACGTTTGAGCGTCGACACTGACGATTTAGGGAAATTGATGAGTCACGTGAGACTTAAGAAACTAAATTATTGACTTTTTTCTACAAATATAAATTACACTGTTTACATTCAGATACAAATTATTCAAATTATTAAACACTTCAGTTATTCAGAATATCTTATTTGTGATGGAAAAGGAAAAACACACACCACGTCTCTTGTGGAGTGTTTCACAAGGACTGTCTCTCCATTCTCTAGTGGTGGGGGCAGTCCCCTCTTACACCTCTAAATTCTCATGAAATTCCAGATCGAAGGTGAAATCGAGCCGTTGCCATAGTAGGCTACGTAGCCCTCTAGCAGAAGAATTGCTTAACAGTAAGTGCTCGAGTATACACTAGATTCGTAGAAAATTGTATCAACTGCTGTGAACTGCGTATGCATCATATTCAAGCGTGGTTGAAAAATTTTGTGTTTTCTTTCTTTGGGCTTTTATATGGAGATTTACTTTAAAATCGCAGGCAAAGAACGCAAGTATTCCATGTTATCCTGACTCTTCTCCATCCACTTTGTGTACAATATTTTTCACAAAACCTATTGCTTTCCAATGACTCTTGTCTTTGAGTCTTTCACATCCATTCCAAAGCTGTAAAAATTATATCAACTAATACTCTTTTAAGATCGAGTTTTTAAAAGAGAAAATAATTTCAGTCATAAATTATTTATTTTTTTCCAGCAAATATATTTCGTAAAATTTGTTTTACCTGAAATAGAATATTGAAAGAACAGCCTTTCACAATGTAATGCCATCTAGTAACGAAAAGATTTTTAGTGAGAAAATATATCTAAGTTCGCATGCAAATTATCCAAAATTCTGTAAATTAAGTGAATACTGGAAAATAAATAAATATTTAATGATTTCTATTTTGAAAAATATTTAGGTAGAAATTGGAAATTCGAGTAAAATATTGATGAGTGCAATCAGATTACGCATTATGTTTGGCAAAAAGAATAAGGATTAAAAAATATTATACTTATATAATGTGCGACTAATAAATAGAATATTAATTGGTTTTGAGACTAATGACTTCTGCAGGATTTTTCCTTCCATTATGTGAAACGCTCATTGAATAATGTTACGTTGATTGCTGTGGAGCAAAGATCCTGTATTTCTGTTAACCAAGTAGCATTTCTCATGGGTTCTCATTTGATATTGTCCACTTTTATTTAAGGTTAGAATAGTGTGAAACAGTGGCCTTCAAACTGTGAAGGGTTCCAAGAGTCGGAAAGATAATTATAAATGTGTATCTAAATTGGATTCACGTAATGTATGAAGTTCGGGTCAACACAAGATTTTAAAGCTCATCTCAACTAAAACTAGAAATTTTATTTATGTGTAATATGCATAAGACTGTAATATTATACTATTATTAACGTTAGTATAGTTACGTTAGTATACAAGGCCGCCACCGCCGATATCTACTTGTGAGCACGCAGCCCCTTTGATAAAAGCCGCCTCTGAGATTAGACGCAATAATTATGAACAAGGGACTTTCGGCTCTAACTTTAAAACGTAAAGTCGACATTGTTTACACCGCATTTTTTGTACTACTATTTTTATTTATCAAACGCGCCGCCGACTTGAGTATTTTTGAGAATGTTCGAGACGATCGCGCTTCGACACTCACTCGACGATTAGCGTTCGGAGCGATAAGTACCTTCCTGCTAGAAACAAAGTGTTTATTGGTTTACTGCTGTATTCTGATTGTATCCGTTTTGTACATTTCTTCTTTCGATTCAACTCATCTACGCTGAAACGATTGTGCGTTATTTTGACCCCACCATCCAGACATTAATAAAGAAGAATGGAACGTTGGCTTAAAGGCGATGAACGTTTTGCAACAACATCTTCTAACGAAGCCGAATTTTCAAAAGCAGTACGTGGGGAGTATACAGCAATTACCGATCCAGACGATTATGCAACGATGTCAAGTTCCACGGTTTCAAAGGCGAAAAAAAGGAAGTATGATGAATCGTGTATCAGTTTCGGATTTGTTGATTCCAACGGCTCACCTCTGTGCATGTTATGTAGTAAACTGCTTCCCAATAGTTCCATGGCTCCCGCCAAGTTGCGCCGACATTTAGAAACTGTACATCCCGAGTGTAAAGACAAGAATCAAGATTTTTTTGTACGTAAAAAAGAACAATTATTGGAAAGTCAAAAAACTATGATGCATGTAACCCAAACTATTAACGAAAAGGCCACAGAAGCATCATATTTAGTTAGCTATCGCATTGCACAAGCAGGCGAAGCACACACTATCGCTGAAAATTTAATAAAACCTTGTGTGTTAGACAACAAAATGTATGCTCGACGAAAAATCTGCAAAGCATGTTTCTACTGCGCCGCTTTCAAACGATACTGTTTCACGACGAATTCATGATCTCGCAAGCTACGTCAAACAAGAACTAGTTACACGTCTACAAAAAGCACGATTCGTCTTGCAAATAGATGAGTCTACTGATGTTGCTGGTCTGGCTATCTTGCAGGTTATCGTGAGATATCCATACGAAAATTCTTTTGAAGAAGACATGCTTATGTGTTCACCGCTGCCCACAAACACTACCGGAGAAGAAATTTTTAATAAAATAAATATATTTTTTGAGGAAAATAATCTCAGTTGAAACGATTGCATTGACGTTTGTACAGATGGGACCAAGGCGATGACGGGTAATACAGCTGGACTAGTGTCACGAATAAAAATTAAAGTGGTGCCTAATTGTAGTTCCAGTCATTGTATCCTGCATAGACAAGCACTTGCGATGAAGCAAATGCCATCGAATCTAAAATTAGTTATGGATGAAGCTGTAAAAATAATTAATTTTATCAAATCACGACCGCTACAATCCCGATTGTTCTCTTTATTGTGTGAAGATTATGTCAGTAAACACAAAACACTGCTGCTCCACACAGAAGTGCGATGGCTGTCTCGGGGTAAAACTTTAACAAGGCTATTTGAACTTAGAGCCGAGTTACAAATGTTTCTTTCAGATACTTCTTTTAATTTGAAAGACCGTTTGTATGATAAACCTTGGTTGTTCCGACTGTCTTTTATGGCGGATATCTTTCAAAAACTGAACGAATTAAATTTATCATTGTAAGGTAAACAAATAATCTTCCAGACCTTTAAGAAAGTAACTGCCTTCAAAAGAAAATTAGAATTTTGGATTATTTGCATTGGAAAGAGAGAAATAGAAAGCTTTACGTCACTCAGTGAGTTCGTTAGCGATAACGACTCAGAAATGTTTCAAGATGATGTATTTGAACAATTGGTCACATATCTCACTTCGATGCGCGCATCTTTTGAGAATTATTTTCCTGAAGAACAGAATACAAAAATGAAACTGAATTCATGGATTCATAATCCTTTTTTACCCAACTTACAAAAGCCAGAAAGTATGTCAAACGAGATACACGAATCTCTTTTAGAAATGTCATCAGACACAAGTATGGAGTCACTGTTTAAAATGACGCCTCTCAACGATTTTTGATGCAGAATCCGTGATGAATATTCAATGCTTGGCAAAATGGCTCTGAATATTCTTCTCCCGTTCCCAACAACATATTTGTGCGAAACAGGATTCTCAACCTATGCAGCCACGAAAACAAAATACCGCAATAGATTGGACGCCGAACCTGATATGAGACTTCAACTGTCCTCTATAAAACCTGACATCAACCTATTGATGAAAAATAAAAAACAGTTTCATACCTCCCATTAGTTATATATATATTTTTTAATATCTTCTGTTATATTATACTTGGTATGTAAGTAAGTAATAAGTAATTGTTACATTGTGCTTTTATTATGCTTATTAATAAAGGATACACTTTTAAAAACTATTGTTTTATTGTAGGGTTCCGTCAAGTATTTCGCTTTCCAAAAGGGTTCCGTCACCAAAAAAGACTGAGAACCGCTGATCTAAAACAAAATGAAAAAATATCAATAATCTTAGTAAATGATGGAAATTTTAAAAATAAAGAGTCAATAAAATCACAGTTGACAGCTACAGGGAAGCTAAAAGCTGTCCATTTTCTTTCCTTTGTCACTAAACTAGTCTGATCATTTCTCGGGTTGTTTAGGCCAAGAGTTCATCTCACAGGAAAGCCATTGAGGGCCTTCCCACCATAGAACACATGTGGGAAGTTCTTTAGGTGATAAACCTCATCATACAATGTCAGCTGGATTCATCTTGGTGGGCACGTAATGCCAACTGTCTGCTGGAACCACGTCCAAAATTTCGTATGTTCTTTTGGCAATGTAAGGCTTCCAGTTCCTTGGATGAGAAGACAGCCAAGATAAAACCACTTGGAAATCAGTCCATGTATAGAAGTGAACATCATACTCCTTCAAGATGTTCTTGCAGGTTGCATAAAGTCGTGCAAGTAACAGTGCACCGTTGAGCTCCAAGCTTGGAATTGATACAGGCTTTAGAGGTGCCACCCTCGATTTAGACACCAAAAGAGTCACCTTGGTATTACAATCGGTTTGTAGCTGCACAGCATAGATGACCGATGCATAGGCCAACTCAGACGCATCACAAAAACCATGCAAAGTTATTTGTTGGCTAGCAGTGTGGATCCACCTGGGAATGTGGATTGAACAAACTCGTTCAAACTCCTTCTGGAATGTTTTCCATTTCGTTGCAAGCGCTTCTGGAAGACGACTGTCCCAATCTTATTTCAACAGCCATAACTGTTGATAAAAAAAAATCTTAATAGATTTTATAGATTTAATAGGTATAGGGAGTCAGAAAACCAAGAGGATCGAACAATCTTGCAGATTGTGACAGGAAAGAATGCTTAATGATATTGTTCGGAAAGTATACTTTTAGATTGAAAATGAAGGTATCTTTCATAGAATTCCAGATAAGTCCTAGGGCCTTGGAGCATTCATCAGGGTGGATTTCCAAATTGGTACGATCTCCTACCCAGTTTGAGGAAATACGGGAAAGTACTTCTGATGAATTGGACCGCCACTTCCTTAAATGGAATCCTCTTGTTTCTAGTATGCTAGAAAGTGTTTTTATCAAGGAGATTGCTTCCTCACTCGAAGGGGCTCCTGCCATTAAGTCATCGATGTAGAAAGATTCTTTTATAAGAGATGAAACAGTAGGATCATCTCTTTCTAGGTCTAACCCCGTTTGAAACAAGCAGAGAATAGCTGAATACGGTGCTGATGCTGTACCGTATGTTACCGTACACAGTGTATATTCCCGTATGGGAGATTCCTTTGATTATCGCCACACAATGCGCTGAAAATTTAGATCTTCTGGATCAATTAGTATTTGCCTTTGGATATCGGCGGAAAAAGCAATTTTATTCAATCTAAATTTCACTAAAATCGTAAAGATGTCAGGCTGTAACATTTTACCTGTTCCCAAAATTGGATTAAGAGAATTTTTATTTGAAGTTTTACAAGTGCTATCAAATACAACGCGTAATTTTGTTGAAACACTGTCACCTTTCATAACAGCATGATGAGGAAGAAAATAAATTTTTGAGTCTATAGATTTCACATTGTTTTCCACGGGTATCCTATGCCCCAATGTTTCGTATTTTATCATAAAATTTCTATACTGCCTTTCAAAGTCCTTATCGACTTCAAATCTCTCCATTGCCAGCAGCCGAGAAATTGCTATTCCTTTAGTATTACCCAACCGTGAGGTGTCTCCGTATATTGGTAATTTTACGACAAATCTACCCTCATCATTATATTTAAATTTTGATTTCAAATGATTTTCACTAAATTGTGTTCCTCATCGGATAGAAATTGTTTCTTAACGGATAATTCCTCCGTTTCCCCCAAAACCTCCGAAGAAGCAAATCGGTATTTAATTCGTTTTCAGTGCTTAAAAAAATGAGAATACGACTCATGTGGTTCCTTATTTTTAACATTAAATTTTCCTGTAACAACCCATCCAAACTTAGTTCTTTGTGCAATGGGCTCATTTTTAGAACCAACAATTTTTCCACTGCGAAGAATTTCAAAAAAAACAATCAGATCCTAAAATTATATCACATTCTTACGGACTCATAAATTCCTCATCTGAAAGAGGAATCGATTTCAAATAATCTAAATCCTTCACATCCAAAAACTTAGAAGGTATTTGCGAAGTGACTTTATTTAAAATGAAAGTGTTCATTTCCAAACAGTCATTCGAAGACTGTAATCCGATAACCAAATCAACACAGCCTCTCGTTTGACCTGCAATAACCCCCGCGATCCTGCGAAGATAAATATGTTACTGCTTTTTCTTTTTAAATCTAAAATATTTACAACTCTTTCTGAAATAAAACAATACTCAGACCCAGAAACTAATAATGTTCGGCAGATAAATGATTCATTTGAATTATTATTATGAAATATTTTCGCATTCGCGGTTTTTTTTTTTTTTTTGTTTTGAGAAAAGAAAGATTTAGTTTACTGTTCACCGAAGCCCCAGAATAAATCTACGATTCTCCCGTTTGACCTTTGAACTCACGCGCTTCGTTGCGAGTCCCTGTGTTAGCTCCCTCCTTCTGTGAAGTTGCATTACCCTGTAATGAATTTGTAAACAACGCGTTTCCGTTAAGTCTTTTTTCATGTAAAAGAAAATTGTGGAACTTAGAAGAGCACAGAGAACATTTTAAATGATTATTTGGGCAAGATTTATATTTATGAAAAACGTTTTAGAAATTTTTTTCTAGAATTAGCATCCATGTTCTTAAATTGAATACACTTTAAAAAAGGGTGTGTTCCTTTACAATTCAAACATTTTAAGATCTTGTCATTTTCAATATTAGAATTTGCATATTTATTTCGTTTCGGAATTTTATATTCAGATTCATTATTTAACATTAATTCTAAAGAAGAACACCTCACGTTTAGGAAATCAAGGAAAGCTTTCATGTTTGGAAATTCTTCTTCAGATGATTTAATAGCCCATAAACGTCTACTTTCTGAATCAATCTCTCTCTTTTGTAATAAATAAATTAACCAGCAGTCTTTACTAGAAGTTTGCTCAACTAAAGCATAAAGACCTCTTAGGCGTTCACGACTTAAATGCAGTATAAATTACGGAAATTAAAACAATTAGCTTCGGAAATAGGTTTTTGATCCAAAAACATTTTAATTAATGACAGAACAATTTGTTTTTTGTTGTCATACCTATCTAACAATTTTTGCCAAGTTTCTTTATACGAATCATTAGATATAGGAATTTGCTTAATTAACGAAAATGGCTCGTTAGTAAGTAGACCTTTCAAATACTGGAATTTTTCAACATTCGATATTGACACATGCGTGAATGCACAGTAGAAACAAATAAATCCTTAAAATTTATCCAGTCCTTAAAATTACCACTAAACTGTGGTATACTCAAATTTGGTAACCTAAAATTACTAACACTTGAGTTTGAAGTAATCGAACTCGCTACTGAATTTTGTGTTTTACCTTGATTCCGAGCATTCAAAAAATTCATCTAATTTATCATTAAATTTCGCATTCAAATAAAAATATCTCTCTTCGAACTCTTGGATTTCAGATTCCTCTAAACTCAAAGTCGAATCTAATCGTTCGAATTCTTTTAATAAGTCATCCAAACTGGATAACCGAATAGAAATTTCATTTCGAGTATTTACCTCATCAAAAGTATTTTCTAGCCTGGTCAAAGATGCCTTTACGCGAACTCTTGCTGCTCCAATTTCAGTTATTTGAGCTTTCTCTGTTTCGCTCATATCAAAAATTTATTCACCAAAATATCCAAATCGATAATAAAAAATATGCAGTATAATCATGAAATCAAAGATAATTCAATTCTTTCATTCAAATTAGTTCTAGGCACTTAAATGCACTATATAAGTCCTAATAACAATTTCAAATATCAATTATTATCCAAAATATTATTCTATATGACTTATCTCTTTACATCTCGTCCTGGTGCCCCCACTATTTTTATGTTGATGTCTTCCAAATGGTTTTATTTTAACAATATTTATAAAACGCTAACATTGAGCGAATGGCCCGAACAGACTCTGTTTCAATTCCTTGTTTTCACATTAAGGCTGTTTTCGGTCAATGTTAAAGGATAGGGATGAAACGGCAAAAGACATTTGTGGGCAGGAAAAAGCTCCAATAATAATAAAATTTTTTATGGATATAAAGAAAATAATTGTTTAAAGGATAGTGTTTTTTGAATTTTGATTTTTTGAAAATTACACAGTTTTCAGCATTTTCGCAAAATGAAATTTGACTTTTCTATGTTAAAGTATAGGAGGTGGAAACGCAAAAGACATTTTAACAGAAAAAAAAAAACATTTTTTTAGAGTAGAATTAAATTGTATATAAGAAAGCAAGCTTCCCTCTTTGGACTAGTGTAGCCAGAATTAAGTTTTATGTTTTCTTAATTAACTTTTTTAAAATTTAAGTTCATTCTGAATTATTTTTGGCGTAGTTAGGACTATCTCAAACAGATGGCACCACCATCGTTTGAAAAGCGAATTTGTTCTTGGCTACGAATACTTATTTTTGGCGATATCTTTCTGAAATATAGTCGCCAGCTGAAATTATGGTAACTTGCAAATTGTTACAAATAGTGGACAATGGAAAAGATTTATGATGTACAGAGATTTAACATCTCAAATCTGACGAACTTTCCGATTTAGGAAAGTTTTAAATATTTTCTGCATGTGTGCTTTAAAAAAAAATCGTTTATAATTAGACAGCTTAGATTTTTTTTTTTTTTTTTTTTTTTTTTTTTGTCTGTTATTGAAGGAATGTCTGTAAGAATATTTAAATTCTGCGAAATGACTTAACGAAGAATGAAAGTATACTTACTTTATACTTGATCGAAAGTTGTGAATTAACTCTAAAGAACACAAATTACTTCTCCTTGCTCACAAATTAAAATTTTAATCTAATTATTGTAATGCAATTATTATTATTATATTATTATTTTCTTTTTAACTAACAAAAAAATTTTTCCCATCGATTTTATATTTGACGTAAAACTTTACCATAACCCATTGGAACAATTATTAACACAAAATATTGTTTTCTAATTTAATTAACAGAAACTTATTTTTTCAATTAATTATGTTCAGATTCTAAGCCGCACCCCAAATCCTCAGCACATTTTTGTGAAAAAAAAAATAGTGTAAAAATATATTATCGATATATGATATATTTACGGAATGAAAAGTGGCTGCGATACCTAGTGGTCAAGGTAACGTACTCGTGGCTGGCGTGTCATGAGTTCGAGCCTAACACCGCTGAAGTTCTGTCGTGTAGGGGAGCGATGAACGTTAAATCTGAGAGCTCAAACGTCCTCTCATTGGTGTGGTAGTTAGGAGATGGGAGGTGCAAGCTCAGGTGTCGTCCTCGTCACTTGACTATGGTTCAAAGTTACGAGGTCCGTCACCAAAAGCCCTCGTGTAGCTGATCAATATGACATTTATATTCAATCACTAACTAAACGAAATAAAAAAAAAACAATAAAGGTGAATTAATAAAAAGTGAATAATTAATTTACTTTACCAGCATTAAAAACTTTTTTCAGTCTTCGAATCTAAGCTGCACCAGAATTTTTGTAGCCTAAGTATCGGGAAAAAAAAGTGCGGCTTAGATTCGAATAAATTCGAAGAAAAATTCAGTGTAATGAATGTTCGCTACATGTCTAAAGACATGTGCCAGTACAGATATACGATAATTTAATGGAAAACCATCTTTCAAAATTAAAAGTACAAAATATCTATGATTTAGAGAGCGAAACTAGGGGGCAAGCATCTTCTGAACGATGGAGATATGAGAGATCGTTGAGACTCTCATCTTCTTTTTTCAAAGAAATTGCTTGCAGGAAAAAATCTACTCCGTGTTCGAAGCTTGTGATGCGCATTGTATATGGTAGAGACTTATGCAATGCAGCACTGAAATATGGATTGGCAAACGAGGAGATCGCTCGGAAGCAGTATGAGAGGGAATATTCAACTGAAGTAAAAATATGTGGGGCTTATTTGTGGACAAAGATAAACCCTTTTTGTGTGCTTCACCCGATGGATTGGTTGGTGATGATGGACTCATAGAAATTAAATGCCCTTATTCTGCGAGATTTGAATCAAATCTGCTGGAATTTTTAATTACAAAAAAAAAAATAGTATAGGTTTCAAATTTTCCAATGAAAGGGGAATCTATTTACCATTAAATCATAAATTTTACTTTCAAATACAAGGTCAGTCAGTTATTTATTAGACAACGGAAATGGTGTGATCTGTATTTATGGTGCAAAAAGGATTCCTTAACTCTGCGTATAGAGGCAAACGAAGAGTTTTGGAAAGGAATTATTCCAAAACTATAGAAAAGTTTTATTTTAAATGTGTTCTTCCTGAAATTCTTGATGGAAGAGCACCACGAAATATGCCTTTGAGGGAGCCGTTATATGTAGAGGAATCTAGTAGAAGCAAAAACAGAAAATGATTGATATAGGTTAGGAAATGAAACCTATATATTATCGAATGATTATTTGATTAACGTCAAGCTTTGAGGCTTCACTGGGACTATCGCCGACCTCGTCATTTCGATCAAGTGACGAGGACGAAATCAGAGCTGGAACCGCAATCTCCCAAAATTTCCACCATTAGCAACATATAGTACATCTACTTAAACATCTGCTTTGAGGTTCAGCCTTCTACATAGCGGACGGCCGCGGTAGCCGAGTGGTATAGGTATCGGACCGTGGCTTGCCTTGCCACGAGTTCGAGCCCAATACCATTAAAGACCCGCCGTGTAGGGCAGCGATGCACGTTAAATCTGTCGAGAGCTGAAACGTCCTCCCGTTGGTGTGGTGTGGGAGTTAGGAGGGGGGTGCCAGCTCAGGTGTCGTCCACGTCACTTGACCATGGTTCAAAATTACGTGGTCCGTCGTCAAAAGCCCTCGTGTAGCTGAACAGTGCGACGTTAATATTGAATCAATCAATCAATTCTACATAGCGGATCTTCTGCAGGGACACCAGAATTCAAACCGACGATGCAACACCACGTCGATCACGAGTTCGTAACCATGAACTCTTGCCTACTGTGACCTCCTATATCTTCTCGAACAGGATACCGTAAAAACTGTCCGTGATATATATTTTTATAATTAAGTATATTACTTAGCCATTTATTTGGATTCCTACATAGAATGAAACTATTTTGTTACCAAATATGCCCAAAAATTAAACAATAATGCAATTTTCTTTGATTTAAATATACTAGATTGTGAATATTCCATTGTTTACTGTACCGGGACCAACAAAACAAATTTATTCACGTTAATACATTGTTTTTGCACAACTAAATCGTTTTGTAATGGAAAATGAACTTTTTTTTTTATTTGTGGATAAAAACACCTATAATCAAGGAGAGCGAACAACTTATTGACATTTTAAAAGACATTTGACGGTAAAACCTATATTAAAACAAGAACAGCTCCTAAAATTTAGATTGCAAAATACATAGGATTTTTTCCATAGTTAGAAACGAATAAAGCATTCATAACAAATTATCAGAATCCATGAGTCGAAAAAGTAAGAAAGCCATTTTAGATCTCTCTCATGGTCAAGAGTCAACACTATTTTACTCCCCCAAAAAAAAAAAGGAACAAGTATTTCGTTTCACAGTCGTAAAGACTGTGGCCCTCTTCCCCCCTGCAGAGAAAGGGGAGGATTCTATTGAAGGAAGTGCGCTACACACACACACAGAATTTTTTTTTTTTTTCAAAAATCAACCAAAAGCGGAGAGCAGAGTGCACGCGATCTTCTCTTTTCAAACAATTAAATCTCATCAGCAATGACATCAATAATTCACAAAATAGCTGTAAATTTATGTTTCGAGATATCTTTCCGATTTTTCGAAATTTCGCAGTTGTCTATAATTCTAGAGATCTTCGTATAAGGACCATTATAAATTTATCATCTTCCATCCTCTCAAAAATTGACACATTTGTTGAGTATAATTCAGAGTACCACTGAGAATTGTACCTCTCGTGAAATAGGTTGCCAACCCCTGTTCTATTGTATAAAAGTAAAATTGTATCATACTGTTTGTTCATTAAAACGTGAAATTTAATTTTTCATTGCTTTAAATCCACCTATTCTTCCTTTAAAAATCATTTGTTCAGGAAAAATTAAACAGTTTCGTTCTGTACATCATTTATCTAGAGAATTGATCGACAAACTGTGTTCCACGAGTCCCAATAAAAAAAAATGGGAAAGAAAAATTACAAATATGTATGCAAAATGGATTTATGTTCTCATGAAATTCGCTTAGCCACAATTATCTAAACATCATAGACTAAAATTAAAAATTTGAAAATTTTTTTTAAACTTTTATTGTAATATAATAAATGAATTTTAAAACTTTATTTTATGCAGTAGATTGTGAATATACTATTGTTTGCTATCCCGAGTTCCACGAAGTAATTTTTTACTAGTTAGTACAATGTTTTGAAACCTTTTACATTTGTGGGGGAAAAAACACCTATAATGAAGATAAAAAAATTTATCGACATATGAACAGATTCGATGCTAAAATTTAAATTTAAGCTAGAAGACGTACATTTTAGGTTACCAATTCATGCCATATACGCAGAATTTCTCACACAGCTATGAACATTTTCATGCCATTCACAAAAATGTATTTAGAAAGTGAAAAATATTTTTAACGCGATTGGCAACAAAAACAAAATACAAAAACGAATTGAACACGGAATATGAAATGCTACTGCAGATAATTTCAAAAGCTTATACGTCGATAGTTTGTGTAAAAAATTGTGAACACATATCTCAGTTACTAAGTATAATGCATGCGTAGGTGACATTTGGATCACAAAATTATATTATCAATGAGTAAATAACATTAAAATTACATCATAAAAGTTTTTAATAAAAAATAAAATATTTTTTTAAAATTGTTTTTACATATAATATCAAAAATATGTTTATCTATATACTTTAAATATAATTTTAAGATATATTCCCTTCAGCGAGGAAGGGGTTTCCTCGAAAACATGTTACAGTTCTAAGGGGTCCAAGAGTTGAAAAAGTTTGATGATTGACCAATGTCCAGACATGAGAAGTCTTTCATGGTCAAGATTCACTCTGCTGCTTTAACCCCCTCGCCCGAAAAAGAAAAAAAAAAAAGAGCTAACATTTATTTTACCAGTTTGACGACCGTCACCCTTCCTTAGCCCCCCTCCGCGTGTTCCCTTTCGCTGAAGGGGAGAATTTCATTGAAAAGGTTACCCGAGAGAGAAATTTATTGCCCATCTTGGGAATCTTGAGACAAATATTTGTGCCAAAAATTTCGCAATAGCCAACGCCATCTAGATGTCATGTAAGGTGTTAAACTATTGGCCCGCCATCACCTTTAACATAAAACACTATATATATAAAAAGTATCGCTGACATAGCGCGAATGGATAGCGCCATCTAAGGGCGTACATAAACCCTAAAAATACTTTTAAAAATCACTTGATAAGGTGATACATTTCTTACTTCTTTTGTGGAAAAGAATAGATTTTAAGGTGAATTAATTCACATTTCATGTCTAAAATAAAGTAAAATTTCTAACTTTTTTATGCTTTTATCTTTCTTCAATTAAATCAAAGTGGTAGATATTTCAATAAAATTGGGATAATTCAATATATATATAGCTTTTCATTCATATTTATTCTTTTATACCATAAATTATTATTCATTAGCTAAATTCATTGCAGATTAAACCAAGCTTTGAAAAATATTCAATAGAGATATTCACGATAATAAATAATATTGTGGACAATAGATGAGGCTAGGAGTTCGTTAAGCTCAAAAGCAATAGCAATTTTGCTATAACCAGAAGAAAAGGATTCCAATGACTGCAGCGCCTCTATAACAAGGTTCATGATAGAACTTGTCCATTGAGCCATCGTGTAACTGTCTTACATGTCTCCTGAAACTGAAATATTATGGAAGATGTTTTTAATAATCCCCTCTATAATGTATCCAGAAAAAGATCACGTTTGGTTAAAAAGAAGATTTTTTTCTTTCATTTTATTCTTTTTATAAAGAACCTGATTATTTATCCTACCGCAAAATAAATTTTAAACTGCATTGACACTGAAAAAAGAATTAATAATTTTGCCAAAAATAAAGCAAAACAGAAATATCTTGTAATTAAACTTATTCAATTATTTAACGGTATGAAACTATTCTTATGTATAGTCTCTTGTTTCTAGAATTCTCTTGTTAATTATACATATTTACTAGTCTGAGCTTGATTGTTCCCCCACACCAGAAAAATTTCAACCGCTTGGAGTCTCTACATGTCTTGAAATGCCACTGCTTGCTTAATGTAATGTTTTAATTCAAAGGTTTTATAAATGCAATTTTAAATTACTGTGGCAAATTAACTGTACAACATTTTTGAAGGAAAGAATTTCTAGTTTTGTGGAATTAAGTGTTCCAAATAGTAAAAAATGTATCAATTTAGCTGTTTTAAAGTAGCAACCAACCTATAGTTATAAGTTTAGATGAAATGTTTTTTAACCCTTATAACATTACTAAAATATTTACTGCATAGAAATAAAGAAAATTATTGCATAGGTAACAAGTAAAAAAAAAAGATCTTATAATGAAATTAAAAGCAAAAAAAAAATTGTTTTTATTTTGTACACATTAATGTAAATTATAACAAATATATTAAGTGTGTGTTACAGTATATCTTCTCGAAAATTGTATGAAATGGCGTGGCTAATGCTAAGTGGCCCTGTTTTAAATTGTCAAGAACGCTCATTTTGAGGTCCTTTTACATGTTACGATTTGTTTATCTATTTATGTTGGGGAAACTGTAGCTTGTGAAGGTCAGTATCGTTGATACAGCGGTACTACGCCCCTGATTGTATGATTAAAAAAACAATTATGTACGCGAAAAGAGATCATTATTTGAAGAATTATGGTACATTGGGAAGCGTTGCTTTTAGCAAAAATTAAAAATGCCAATTTGCTTACTTTCTCAACTTGTACATAGAATTCCATTTTGAATGCACTTTTCAAGTCAACAATAAGCGGAATATAGATCTGCGGTCTTTTTACGCTTATCTCATCCTAAGTAAAAATGCGTCAAGTGTAGAAAATGCTGATGAAGTTGGGGAGGGGTCTTTGGGAAACTGGATTTTATGAAATCACTTAAGTCATATCGAAAGTAGTTGAATCTGACTAAAAAGTGATGGTTAAATTTAATGCACATAATGTAATTATAGTTCTATTGTTCTTAAAAATCTATTGTCGAAATGTTCAAAATGTTTAATCATGAGTTTGTTTGCTGTCTTGGGTGAAATAGTAGAGTCTTGAGAGTTCGTTGTGGCTCG
>BMAU01005330.1:1830000-1850432 GCA_019973935.1 Trichonephila clavipes | reverse complement strand
GTTGCGCCTTTAACAATGTCTTTGGTTTTTTATACAATAAAAAAACCCCTCTCATTAAAACATGCAATTTTCCTTTGTCTTGAGTATAACCTTAATATTCTAATTCCCTTTCAACATACTATCTATTTGTAATATAATTTAATATATATAGTTGCACTACAATTCTACCCTTGAAGAATATATCTACGTTTTGTGAAAAATATGCATGATCCTGAGATATCGAAAGTTTTAATAACATTAAATCTAATAAAATTTTCTATTTACACTGAGTAAAATTTAGCTTATAAAGAAGTTGAAAAACTCAAATCTCCATTAAAAGCACCAAAAATATATAAACAAAAGGATTTGAAGTTGAACTTAGGAAAAATTGCAATTATCTGAGAACAAATAATTATAAAAGTTAAAAGTTTTACAATAGCACCCCAAGTTTAAATAACCAATGTTTACATTTAAAGTAGGTGTGACGTGTCAGCTGATAATGATCCAAAAGTAATTTTAGAATACTTCTAATTTATATGCAAATAAATATATTACATCATTGAAAAAGTCGGACATTATAGAAAATTCAGAATAATTTCAAAACCAAAAACAATTCTACGAAATATATTACTTAAAAAAATTTGTAGGTGCCACTAAAATAATTTTTTATGCTCTATAAATATTTCGCATTTCTAAGAACCTGATTTAATTAAGAGAAAATCACAGTAATTCCCGTGTTGTCTTTTTATGAGCAAACAATCCTTTATCCTCTCTGATGTTTAACAAACAAATACTCTCTTTATCTGATGTTGATTTATTCGGCATTTTTTTTTATCAACATTACTTTTTGTATCTACACTAAGCCTATTGGCATCGTATCTTGTAATTTTGAACTTCAGTTAAGTGACGAGAATTACACTTGATTTTCCCCGGTGTTAGTCCAACAAATAATGTGGCGTTATACTAAAAAGGTATGCTATCCAAAGCAGTACATTGTGAGAGATTTCAAACTTTTTTTTTAAAAAAAAAAATTCTAATAGGCTGCGAATTGGTGTTTTATCATTGCAGACCTAGTACATTCCCGGGATGTTCGTATCTCCTTTTAGCGCGGCGCACTATATAGGGCACTGGTACTCAATTTTTTTTCTGCAGGGGTGCAAACATATGTAAGCTTTTTTAAGCGGGCCGCATACATATGATAGCTATTTCACGCGGGCCGCAATATGAGATTTAATGGAGTGGGGAAGGGGGGGGGGAATGCTTTAAGACCAAGATAACACAGAATATTTAAAATGGAGAAGTTGATCAAATATTAAAAATCACATTTTGCTCTTTTTAATTATTATTTTTTTAATTTTCTATTTTTTTCACTAAATTTTTCTAAATTGGAACCATTTACGAATAACCCTTTCACAATTTCTGCATAAGAGTAAACGGTTTCATATGATTACCAATAATATAACAAATTTCATGGGATGCCGTTATTACCTCTGTGGCATTTACACTGACAACACACTTTTTTGCTATTGTAAATATTATTCAAGAAGGTATATTTATCACCTCTTGAACGAAATCTTCGAGAAAAAATGTTCATTGAATGTGTGATTCCTGTTTATTCGTATTTTTTAAATACAACACTTTCGTGACAAATCGAACAATTTTTGAGCCCCATGCTTGTTTTTCACTACAAAATAGTCAACTTCCCAGTCGTCTTGAAACAATCTATTTTCTTCGAATATTTTTTCACTTGGAAGATATGAAAGATGTTCAAAATTAGTTCCACTCATAAAATGGTTGCTACTCCACTCTGTTGTCTATTATCACTAATCAGAAAAAAATATCAATTCGCTCCATACAACATAGACAGCAAAAAGCAAAATTGGTATATTTGATTTTTTAACAAAGAATTTCCCACCAAATTTTCATAAATAAATGAATTCCTCAAAGCAATGGGCCATGATCGGGCCACTTAAAAAGGCCCATTGGGCCGCAGGTTGAGTATCGCTGGATACCAATCACCGCAGGGACTTTTTACATACAGTTTCCTCCCTAGAGGAGGGCACCACAACTCTGACGATGTGAACCTGTACTAGGATTTAATTTTGCCGAGAGCACCCAAGCCAAGCAGACACTCTCGGGATCTTTTACTTGGTAACTGTCGATTTTCCGCATCATGAAAATCCAACGACTTGGGCCGGGGTCGAACCCGTAACCTTAGGTGCAGAAACACAGCGACAAACCAACCATGCTACCCAGTCAACTTGATTTCTTTAAAGATCTGAAATGTTCCACATTATGTGTTTCCAAGTTTGCAAAAGATATTGTTTTAAGTAGCAAATTATCTATTGACACTTTCATTCTCAGATCAATAATAGCTAATGATTCTTTAGATTGTTAGATTAGATTTTGTTGACCAAACTTACTTTTGACTTCGGAAAACGACTCAGAGTATCATTCTACAAATAATAGGAAAAACTAGATATTTTACCAAAAATAGTGTTACATAAAATATTACAAAAAAAAAAAAAGGTCTTCATTTAAGAAAAGTTTGCATTGCACGCCTCGAAATTTTTTTCAATAATAGCTTACCTAAAAGTAGTGGCGCACATAAGGGGGTTTCCTGGGGGTCCGGACCCCCAAGCCTTTGATTTTTTTCCCGATTGATTATAATTTTAAGTATATAATACGTAAAATTTAATTAAGTATTTGTTTTTAATGATTTATTTTATTAATTAATACTAGTTATTTTTTCAATAGTTTGTTTTTTACTGTTTTTTGTTTCCCAAAATCGACACAATCAAAAGGAGCATGATACAATAATGGTAGACTTTCGACCTTGGACCCCCTCTGGGAATCTTCTGTGTTCGCTACTGCCTTATGGTGATAACCAGTAGCGCACACAAAAATTTTTCAAGGGGGGCCGGGATCGAAAGTTCACCATTCTTGTATCATGCTCCTTTTGATTTTGTCGATTTTCGGAACAAAATACAGTAAAAAACTAATTATTGGATAAATAATTAATATTAATTAATAAAATTAATCATTAATAACAAATACTTAATTAAATTTTGCGTATTATATACATAGAATTATAATCAATCGGAAAAAAATCAAGGGCTTTGGGTGAATCCCCCCCCCTTGAGTGTGCCACTGGTGATAACAATTTAATAGTAAAATCTAGAATCTCATGCAGCTAACTTAAGATGGTCCATAAACATATTTTTAAGAAAATCATTTTCAATTTTTCCTTTAGCTGAATTTCAGTTTAAAAGGGGTAAACGTTCTTTCAGACAAAACCAAACAGTAAGGACCTTAGTTACCTTCACCTTGATTAAAAGAAATTTAATATTTTGTTTCCATATGTCTGTTATCACAGTTTAACATGGGGCGGGCTAAGGAAAGCAGTCACCATGTGCATGGTTAACTGAGAGAGGTTGGCAGTCCCAAAGACTTCTTCGAAAATGTTGAATAGAGCGATAACTCCAATCTGGATTGCTCAGCGGGGGAAAAAATGCTTCTTGAAAATTCCGTGACTTAGCTATTGTAAACAGAGACAGATTTGCTCTTTGAAAAATCAAGTGAAGTGGTAAAGATTATTTTCTTGGCGTCCGAGAATAAAAATGCCTACTCTGTTCTTATTAGCATAGATAACACAGCTTGTGAGTATAAAGTTTTGCTAGTTATTTTAAGAAAACTTAAAATTTTCAAACAGATGATATAAGTGTGTAAAGTATTTTCTTTATTCATTTTAATTTAAGGGTAACAGAACATGCTCGAAAAAGTCTTCGAAGTCTAAAAACCAAAAAATTAAGATTCATATGTTTATGGGATATATATCTTTAAATATTTCACAATAAAGCTTAGATTTTTTTTGTTGTCTTAATAAATTCTTTTAATTTATAATTAAATACTTTCTCAGTTAAAAAAAAGGGTTTTTTTTCTGTTTAATTTAAGTTGGGCATAAATTTTGAGATCTCATGATAAATGCTTATGTTTAGGTACAATTTTTTTTAAAATAATGAAAAAAATTGTAAAATATTTTTAGCATATATATAAAAATATAAGCAAAATAGAGTGGACCAATTTTTTTAGTAAAATATTAAGATAGTTTCTTTAGAAAAAAGAATGATAAAACTTTGTAATTTTGAAAAGTTTGTGTGTGTGAATCCCCCCCTTTTTTTTATACATAAAATTACTTTTTTACGAAAGTATGTGTTACTTCGACTGAAAAAAAAGTAGGCTAACTATAAACACAGATATCCTGTATAGAAATATAAAAAATTTGGAACCCCTCCCCCATATAGTGCAATAGTTTTTTGTTTTTTTTTGTGTACCTAAAAGCAAAATTTATGTTTTGTGGAAAAAGTGAAAAATATAAACATTTGTAAACGTTTGTTTAAATTTTTGACAATTACTATTTTCATGTTTTAAGGGTGTTTCATCAACCAACATATAAGGGGAAAACATTTTCATATTCAGAAAAATATGCACTATTTTTAAATACTAAAATTGAAAAATCGATTTTTTGAATGTGTATGATGTCTTGGTTCCCTTAAGCAACTTAAAATATATCAAACTAGTAAATTGAAAGTAAAAATCCTTTCTTTAAAACTTTTTTTTTAACGAACTAATAAAGAAAAGTTAAAATCATCTTTAAACGAAACTGAATTCTTAATTAGGATAAGTAATTTGTTAAGTATACTTTGAACGAGAAATTTGTATCTTAATTGAAAGAGTTAGGAAATTAATTATTATACTATTGTTGTAATTATTATACTCGGTTTTAAAATTAAGATCATTATACACATACCCATTTGAAATAAGAAGTAAAGGAGGATTTTGTACTCAGTAAATAAGTTTCATCTCGTATTTTAAAGCAATTTATGTATTCGTATTATAAAAGTGCAAATAGAGTCATTTAAGTAGAGAATTTGAACAATTGTTTGAATATTTTGCCTCACTTTTGCTTTCCATTGTTACCATAGTAGAATGATAATATTTTCTTCTCTATTGCTAGCTATTGTTTCTTTAGTGTACTCTCCTCTATTTGTTTGAGACGAATTGCTTTCAATATAAACTTTGCTCGCAATAGTAATCTAAAAGTTCAATATTCTAATAACATATATAATAAAAAATCAGAAATATTTGAAATGATGGAAAATATCTTTGGCAACTGCAACTTACCAACATTTCTCGGAATCGCTTGCGGTATAGGAAAACTTCCCGGATTTGAAAGTTAGTATTTTGGTTCAATATTTTATCGATTGGAAAAAAGCAGAGCTCTGTTCAGAGTCTAAATAAATTTATCACGAAAAAATAAACACTATGTCTGCGATTCCAAAAGACTTCATTTGTTTTGTTGTTAACAGTTTACGGTAACGAACTATATTTCCTGAAATTTTCGGATGTTTGAATTCCTTTTCTGAGAAATATTCCGAAGTAACTGTAATTTGGTGATAATTGGATCATTAATACATGAATTAGTTCATTCATGCTTCATTCATAGTCGGTAAGCGCATGCGAATACAAAAGGCTTATGTTTGGCTTTGAAAGACACCAGTTTAAATTATTGATAATCCATTGTTTTTCAAAATTGTTTTAAAAATCGTAACTGAAGCAAAAAATGAACTAATAATGCTAATGAAATACTGAAATATTTATTTTGCTTCTTGCAACGTAGAATTATTATAAAGATTACAATAATTTCAATGATTTTCTTCTAAATACCGTTCAACTATTCAGGATCTAAGTCCTTAAATTGGCGTAGTGTAAACTTCTGAAGAATACAGTGGTCAGAATCGTCCTCGTTATTAAGCCGTGGTTCAACATTACGAGGTTCGTCACCAATATTCATTGCATATCTTCTGAGAGAGAGTACCATGTTAATTTATAAGCAATTATTTTCTTTATTCTTGTGTGACGTGTTTCACGTCATCGTTTATTATTTTTGTTTCTTTCTTGAAGAGAGACGTCCACTCTTTGGTGACCGCACGTAAGCTCAGAAGTTTATTTCTTTATGTTTTTTGATTGAAGCGCAATCTTTCTCTCTCTCTCTCTATACATATATAGCATTATTTTTTTCAATTCCTAGTATAAGCTTACACTCTCTCTACATTTATTTACTTATCTTGGTGGGATTATCAATCGTTAATAAAATGCATTTTAAAGCGCTGAGTTGAGCTGAAATTTTATATAGATAATTATTTTGGATGACAATACAGTAATTAAATTATAATTAATAAAAATTAATTGATTAAAACTAATTATTCAAAGAATTACAAATACAGCCACGTTGGCATCATTTTTGGCGACTTTGTGTCAAAACTCGAAAAGGTTCTTTTTCTCACATTTTAAGGCGTTTGTTTAAGCTGAAATTTTCTATTCACTATTGTTCTGGGTAAAAATATCATAATTTAATTATAATTAATTAAAATTAATTGACTGAAACTAATCATTTATAGAATTACAGATACAGCCATGTTGGTTCCAATTTTAGCGACTTGGGGGTCAAAACTTTAAAAGATATTCCTTTCTCACGTCTTAAAGCATTCAGTTGAACGGAAATTTTATATACACGATTGCTTTGGATGACAAAACGATACTTAAATGATAATTCATAAAAACTAATTACCACTTAATGTTGTGATTTTGTCATATGTATATACATATTTATATTAATTGTTACTATTTAGTAAAAACTAGCTGAAATAAAATTCTTCTTTGTTGATCTAAGTAGGAATGGACTTAATTTTTTTTTTATGTATTACACACATATTTTACTAAACAAAACTAAACTCAGTCGCGTGTATTACAACCCATGGGGACCAAGGCCTAATGTAACCATCTCAGATTTCTGGAACTTGAGCACTGAGGTGCATTAGCAGGTATCCCGGTCTAGGGGTCAGCCTGACGCGAAACTATCAGTGTTTAGTTTCCAAGCAAACTTGGTTCTGATTTGTCGATCCACTAAAGCAGGGGTGTCAAACTCGTGGCCCACAAATAGCATTTTGAGGCCCGACTATTATATCGGTACGCAATAATGTATAATAAAATTAAAAAACTTTCCTCCTCGAAACTGGAGAAACAGTAGCAGAAAAGAGATGTTAAGTGTGTTAGGATATTTAATATTTCTTGTTCTTTTACATGTTTATGAGAGTGCATTATTTCAAATAAACCTAAGTTTCTGTGCATATTGATTTTTTTGCGGCCCACCTTAAGCTAAACCTTGTTTGTTTGGCCCAAGTTAGCACCAAAGTGGAGTTTGACACCCCTGCACCAAATGGAGGAGAGGCTATGTCAACCGTGCCCAAACCGGGATTTGAGCCCCGGACCTGTGGTGGCGAAGCGCGAGACGCTACCACTCAGCCACTGGGATTCTCATTTTTTTTTGTTTATTAAGCATGTGATAATTTATAAATAGTGTTGATCAAGACAAAAATTTAAGTTAAAAATAATTTGATGAATCTGAAAATCATGCAAATGTGTGTGTATTAATTTATAATTTTTTATTCTAATGTATTCTTTAAAGCTATCGAACAAAAATCTTCTAAAAAAATGTCTTTTTTTAATGACTGAAACGTTCAGAAAATAAAATTGCTTTTTTAAATTAAAAATTGTAATTAAAATTAGAAATGCATTGATGTTGATGTACAATTTTCCACCACACACTTCTATATCAAGTTTTCTTTAATTGCATTCAACGGAAATTAATATTGAAAGTTGAATAGTAATTTTGCTATTCAGGGAAAAGTGATTTGTGTTATTCTTCAGAGATAAAAGAAAAAAAGAAAAATCATGTTAAACATTTTTTAGTATGCGGCTAACTCTTCAGAATCATTTATTGAGCAACACTTATTCAATTCCTACTATTAGCTCACACTATCTATATATTTAACTTCGTAGAATCTTCAATCGTTAATAAAATACATTTTAATGCGCTCAATTGAGCTGTTTTTATACAAACGATTATTTTGAATGACAATACAGTAATTTAATTATAATTAACAAAATTAATTGATTAAAACTAATTATCCAAAGAAGTATAAATACAGTCACGTTGGTATAATTTTTGGCGACATTGCGACCATTTTGGCAACTTGTGTCAAAACTTGAAATTTTTTTTTTCTCTCACATTTTAAAGCGTTCCTTTGAGCTGAAACTGTCTATACACTATTGTTTGGAGTAAAAATACGATAAATTAACTATAATTAATTAAAATTAATTGACTAAAACTAATCATTTGAAGAATTACAGTTGCAGAGTCACGTAATCTTTAAAAGATTTTTTATCTCACGTTTTAAAGCATTCAATTGAAGTGAAATTTTATATACACGATTGTTTTAGATGACAATACGATGCTTTAATGATAATTAATAAAAATTAATTACCACTTAATGTAGTGATTCTGTCATATGTATATACATATTTATATTAATTGCAGCTATTTAATAAAAAGTAGCTAAAATAAAATTATTCTTTGTTGATCTATATAGGAATTGGCTTATTTTTTTTTAATATATGTGTTACACCACTTGTTCTGTAGTAAAACAAAATGACTGAGGAACATGGAAAAAAAAACCTAACATATTTACGAATAAATAATGCGAATAATTTCTTCAATAATTTTATACTTTGCTACAAAACGAAGTTTAATGAGAACGGATCTCGTAACTGTTTGAATTATGATCAAGAGACGAACAACAGAACTAGATCAAGGAAAATTTGTGAGAAAAGTAATTTAAATTTTAATGATGTATTATCTTATATCAAAGATAAATCTTATGTAAAATGTTATTTATTATTCATAAAAAAATTGGGAAAAGGCTACCTACATTCCCCGAGTTTTCAATAGTTTGGGGGATTTATTTATTTATTAAAGTCGTGTTTTTAGCTACATTTGGACAATAGAACAGTGGCTCACAAAGGAATCCCTACGGACCCTCAGGGGCCACCAATATTATTCAGGGGTCCACGCAAAGTTTAATATAAAATAAAAAAGTTTTTGGTTCATTTTAATTTTTATGAAAATTTAAATAACAATAACTCACACACTTGGATATTTCCGATTAGGTGATGAAACTTTTTTGCGCGTTGACTAACTCAGATCTCAAACACTGATGAATCCATACTAATACAGGAGCATCTTATTGAAATATCCACAAATGAGGGACTTAAACCAATGTTTGAAGAAGGATACCACAAAGTCTGGTTACAAAAACAGATCCTAACTTTATGTGGGGCATTATTGGTTAATATACAGAAGTTGACTACTTTCCCACTTCAAATTTGGTGGAACGTGGATTGTGCCGTAAAAAAAATTCATCACACATACACAAAAAGAAACCGAATGAAAACTAGTATTCGTGGCGATATGTGGTTGCTACTCACAAACATTGAGATGGACATAAATACACTCGTAACATCCCATCATCCAAGTCATTAATCTTTTAAAATTTTATTTTGAACGAAAGTTATAATTTCAATAAATAAATCTTCATCAAAGCGTTTTTTTTATTTGTAACTATTATACTATGCATTTAATTAGCTTTTTCACTTCGGAAAGTTTTTATAAAAAGGGCTCAACGAGCAAGTTTTTATGAAAAGGGGTCAGGCAGCAAATTTTTATAAAAGGGGGTCAGCGAGCAAGTTTTGACTATAAAAAGGAGTCCGCGAGGAAGCTTTGACTGTGAGAAGGGCTTTAAAATTTTTGAGAACCACTGCTATAGAAAATATAAGGAAAGGGGGGGAGGGTAACTTACAGCGCCAACTTGGCAAACCATTTTAACTTTCAACGTCTCTCTTATTTCTGTTATTCAGATTTGGTGACACGTGTTCTGAAGAAGGTACTCCGCTGTAACTGTCCTGCTCAGAAGGGCCAGAGAAGCCGCAAATTTGTGCGCCTGTTAACGCATTTTCTGAAGACGGTGAAAATCTACACTGGTTGGAATTGCAGAAAGCAGAGAATTTTCCTGAGGGTAGTCGCGTCGAGTCTTGACAGCTTCGTGGACTATCTGAAAGAGGTAGTGTAGATTTATTTATATAAATTTTATATTCTAATCTATTTATTTATTTATAGTATAAGTTACACACATCAAATATTTAATTCTGTTAAAAAGCTATCTATTTGTTTTCTTTCATCTTGCATTTGCTACTGTTTTTTTTTCTTCCTGTATTTTAACCCGAGAGCAGGTGCGCTTTCGATGCTAACGTTAATGGTCACGCGGGGTGACTATTAAGTCACCCCAACCCTTTTTTTATAATTATTTTTTATGTGCACGATAAAAATCGTAAATCCAGTAATTAATTTAACTAAGAGAAAATATACTTACCTACTTTCAATTTTTCTTTGATTTGAGAAAAAATAATTAAAGCTGAATCTAGAAGTTTCAAATGTGCGTGACTTTAATAAAGGACACACATCACATACACTTGTTCAAGTTATTGTAGTTTTATTGTCCTTTGATGATCGACAAGTTTCATGTTGAACTTTTTCTTGCTAGTGTCTTTTTGACAGGGGAAGGTGTGTCTTGTTGTACACCTATGGCTTCTTATTTTTCTTAATGGAATTCTTTGGGTAGCATTTAAATTTTTCCTTTGAACTCAAACATTTCATGTTCATCACTTTTTTTTCAAATTTACTTTCGCTAACATGATTAATATGTCTTATTTCAAGAGATTCTTCCCTTGCTTGATTTGTCCATTTCTTTTTTTATATGTTCTGCTCATTTACATTTATAAACCAAAATAAGTCGTACAGCACAGCAATCAAAACCACCAAGTTATTCACAGGGAGAAAATGTAGCATGTTCGTTGAAACTATTTTGGAACAAAAGTGGTCGCGCGGGGAACTCAGTCAAAACAAATACCTTCATATTGTAAAAAAAAAAAAAAAATGCTTGCCACTCCCAAAAAAGAGAGAGAAAAATGTGACAAATACATTTTGGTTCCCATGAGGACAGATATATAGGAGGATATTTCAAGGTTATGGATAACAAATAAACAGTTTACTTAGAATTTAGATTTACTTTGAAACGATTTCGTGCACCTGGAGTGACTCTGTGCTCCGCGCGCCTGCTTCCGGGTTAAGTCAAGGCTATCTTGATTCTCCTTCAAGATGACCTTGGTTAAGTAGAGATCCATTAAGAACTGGTTTTGCGGAAATTGACTCCAACGGGGGAAGGGGTTACCCGGGTATAAACGATAAATTTACTTCCCTTTTAGAAAATCCTGTCTTTTTCAATCCAAGTAAGACTGTTTTCGATTTCAATATAAAGTCTAATGCTGGAACTTATATATCAGTAACTTAAAAAAAATTAGTAGATATCAATAACTTAAAATTAGTACATAGTCATTTAGCATCATGACATACCCAACAGTTTTCCCAGACTTAACGATTTCGTGAGCCTGGGGTGACTCAGTGCCCCACATGTCCGGGTTTAATTAGTTATGTCAAAATAAATCCCATTTCCTATTTTAAGGGAAATTAATGGAGTAGAGCTTGCGTGTATGTGCAAAATAATTTCTTATATTCAATTTGTCTTCAATCAGGTATTTAGTGAAAGGTTATTGAATTTTTTTTATACGAAACGAGTGCTAACAATATCCAATGAAACTCTCGAGTAACTAATTAATATTTTCAACACTTTAGAAAAATAAAAGTTTCTAAGGAATATTTTAACATTTAATGCCTCAATTTAGAATTAAGTATCATTTCATTGAATGGTACCAGTGGCGCACACAGGGGGGGGATAGGGGTCCGTATATGTGCACATCAGTACACGTGGACTGAAATGAAAATCGAGAGAGAGAATAACGTCTCTATCCTTCTTTTTCAAGGAAAATTCTTTAAAATTCTTATTTCTTATTTTTTTGCTTTAAACCTGAGATACTTATTCTCATATTAAGTTCTTCATTGCATTCTATATCCCCCAAAAAATCCCCGGTTTCTTCTTTTTTTCACTCTAAATGACAAAAATTAAATTGAAAGAATCCTTGTGAATCGAATTCTGATATTTAACTTAAAGTCAAAATATCGCTACTAAATCTACCATTTAATATTTCCTTCTAGTAAATAATTTTTGAGGCTTACGTATTCTATCGATAACCAATATCGTTAAACCAAAAGGTGTCACCAAATGACGCAATATGCAGCCAGTAGTGGAATAGCATTATAAAATGCATGCTCAAAGACAATAATAACAATAATGGTAGAAATTGGCTGCAGTTTTTGAATTGGCCGCGTCTTTTGCTTTGGCGAAATGGGTCGATGGTATAATACTTATGTACTCTGTTTGTGAAAGTGGAGTAAGTTAACTTAGTCAAAATATAAAAGGATCTAAACTGAAATAATTCGCAAAAAAGATTGTACAGGGAATATACCTTTTTTAAATTCACTTATTCGATTTTGAAATAAATGGGATGTGTGATTTATACTGCCCCCTCTTTTTAAACCAATCATTCATTTAAATGAACCATTACTTATTATTTATCATGATTTCTTACCTATAAATTTGAAGTGATTGATTTTACAGCAATCAGCTGATTATACAGAAGTGCATCCTGTGTAATAACCAATATAACAATATGCCAAATAGACATTTATTTTTAAGGTATCCGTCTACCCTAAAATCATGATTTTTTTCAAAAATTGACAAATTTTGTTTATGATTTTGTTTTATAGGTAATCATTTTAGCTTAATGAAAATACCAAGTTTTTATTTTCCATTCACTAGAACAAAAATTACAAGTGTTTTAGTAAAAGCAAATGCCATAACTTTACACAGGATGTCAAACTTTAAAATGCGTTTTACTCGAAATGTGTTTTTTGCGAAAAGTTCAAACGGGGACAGCGATTGTTCAAAAAGTTTTGAAAATAATTTGCTGAAATTTTTTGTGTATATTCTGTATAACAGTAAAAGTGTTTTGACCTTCAGATTTATCAATTATTGTTTTATTTCAAAATTTACAGTCCTTTATGTAAATATAATCACTGTCTTTTTAAGCAATTACATTTAATCACTAAGATAAGGTGCTCTAGTTTTTATAAAAATTAAAATATCCCTTATCCTGAAGGTCATTTCAAACACGAATAATAAAGTAACACATCAAAATTGAAAAATTAAGAATTTTCTCATAAAATTTTTGTACAGAGCGGGCCCCGTTTATGTAATTTTATGTACATTTTTACCAGTTTTTTCCCATTTTAATAATAATTTTTTTTCTGCTTTTAAATTTAGGATTTTTTCCTTACAATATACTAAATAAATCTAAAAATGACACCCCCCATATTTCTATTTTTTCAAAAAAAAGTTGTCGCAAGTAGTCGGATACCTGTTTTAATCTGTCGCTTGGCAATGTTTCAGCTAAAGAATCCTTTTTATTTCTACTCCATGGATGACGAGTTAAAAGAGAAACTGCACAACATCCTGCAGGCGTGCAGAGTACATCGCCCTCTCCCATACATCATGATGTTGTCACCCTGGTGAGTATGATCTTCACAATTTGAAAACCGATTTGTATTAATTAATGTATTTGAAGTTTCAAATAAAAGAGTCTACTTTTTCGTAGGAAGGTCATGAAGTTAACTAAGATCGCGGAAGGTTCTTATGGAGAAATCTACTTGGTGAAAAATGCTGACGGATCTGAACGCATTCTCAAGATCATCGGAGTGTACGGAAGTCCAAGAGATGACCCTACTAGAACACTAGACTTTGAAGATGCCGTAGGGGATGTCATCTGCACAAAGTGAGTACATCTCTATTTTTAGTTAGACGCAAAATAAGGAAACACATGTCTTGCACTAAATCATGTTTTAACAATTTTCACTTTGAAACTGAAGAGTATAATTTTGGAGTTGTTGACAGTTTCATTCAATGAGGTTTGGAAATTTACAATAGAAACAATTGCACTACTGAAATCCGAGGCCGTGGTAGCCGTGTGGTATAGGTATCGGATTCTAACTTAACTAGTCACAAGTTCGAGCCTAGTACCTCTAAAGACCCGCCGTGTAAGGCAGCGATGCACGTTAAATCTGTCGAGAGCTGAAACGTCCTCCCATTGGTGTGGTGTGGTAGTTAGGAGAGAGGGTGCCAGCTCAGGTGTCGTCCACGTCACTTGACCATGGTTCAAAATTACGTGGTCCGTCGCCAAAAGCCCTCGTGTAGATGAACAGTGCGACGTTAATATTCAATCAATCACTACTGAAATTCAAAAAAGAATTACTATGGCTAATAGATGTCTTAATAGAATACGAAAACGTATGAAATCGAATTTAATCAAAAGGAAAAAAAATGCTCTATTGTATAAAAATCTTTTAAGATCAGTATTATTTTATACATGTGAAACTTGGTTCATGTCTCGAACAGAAAAATGCGTGATAAGCATCAACGAAAGGAAGATTTTAAGATTTATTTTTGGAGGAATTCAGGAAAATGGAACATGGTGAAGACAATCAAATTTCGAGCTCTATCACTCGTATAAAGAATCGAGCATCGTTAATTTTATCAAAATACAACGAATTAAATAGGAAAGCCACGTTGTCAGAACGGACGAAGACCGCACCACTAAAAAAGTCTTCAATGTCCAACCAATTGGTACACGAAGAAAGGGTAGGCCAAATCTTAGATGGATTGATGACCTAGAAAAATATTTCTTTGTTTTGAGAACTAAAAATTAGAGGACAGTAGCAGAAAGAAGGCTGATATGGAAAAGGCTTCTTGAGAAGGCCAAGGCCCACCCTGGGTTGTCGAGCCACTGAGGAAGGAGGATGGAAGGAAAATTTACAAAATTTTAAATTTCGTTTATCGAGTGAAGAAAGAAAACTTTTTTTATATAATTAATTCAAAATCAAACTTTAAAAAGATAAACAATCAGTGTTGGAAACAAAAACATTATCTCACTTTGACAATGCTAGGAAGAATCTCATGAGATCCTATGTCAGGCAAAATGACGTTACGTCAAATCCCTAACAAAACAGAGGTATATATTTTGGAAAGAAATGCTCTTGAAGATTTATATCAAAGGTTCCCAAACCTATTTTGTATTATAGACCCTTACCATGTTTTTAATTTTAGGCAGAACCCTACTTTCCTGATATAGAATTTTTGCAAATTTATCAATTTAAGATATCCGATGACGTTCGGAACCGTGACTTTGCAAAAGCGTATAAATGGATAATATTTATGATATTTAGTGTCACTTTGATTGGAAAATGTATATAAAATTGTTTTAAGAATAGTATTACAATAAAAAGTTATTTGACAAAAAATGAACATAGAATGATCCCTTTTCAAAATATTCTCCTTTTTGTGAAAAATACTTCTATTATAATAATATCTTGCATGTAGATAGCTCAGATCTCTGTACAGAGGCTCAATTAGAATTTCTGAAATATGCAACTTAGAAGTGGGTTTATCCATGGGAGAAATTTTAAGAAAAAAACGCTGATAATTATTTCAATGGGTTGCAACTCTGAAAATAATGTAAATTTTTCTAAAATCATAGTTGAGCCTCTGTACAGAGATCTGAGCTATATACAGGTAAAATATTATTATTGTAGAAGCATTTTGCACAAAAGGAGAACATTGTGAAAAAAAGTTATTCTAAGTTAATTTTTTGCCAAAATATTGTATTTAAATAATTTTTTTTGGTCAAATTGTCTTTAAAACTATTTTATACAAGTATTCTAATCTAAGTGACACTAAATGTCATGAAAATTATCCATTTATGCACTTTTTTAAAATCACGGCTCCGAACATAGTCGGATATCTGAATAAAGGGCATTTAAATGTTGAACGTAGGTTAAAATGACATTTTCCAGGCAGATTTCTTGAGACAGATTAAGAAACTGGGAAAATTCGGACGTCCAATATTATACACCTTAGCTTAATTCTGGCAAGAAATGCTGAAATGATTGTCCTTGTAACTGCAAATTAACCTCATTAAATTTAGTAAATAAATATGTTAAAGGAGTAAATCTGCTTTCGACTTGAATAAGTTTTCTTTTAAAATTAAAGCCGCGATTTGGTTTGATAAGCGCTACTATCGTAGACCCTCCATTTACACCTGATGGACCCTCAAATTATTTTTCCGCTGACGTGGACACCTTGCAAGTCGTTGTAGATCCCTGGGGGTCGATATGGACCACTTTGGGAATCAATGATTCAGACCAGTCACTCCGCAACCTTTTTATCGTTGTGGACCGGTCAACGTTTGATAATTTTACCGCGGCCCTCTGAGGGTGTGACACGCTGATTGTTTAAAGTTTAGATTTTAAAGTGGAATATAAAGTGATTTCCGTGGAAAGTTGCGCAAATCCGAGAGAAATGCACCACTTTAAATAAAATGGCAATAGTTTAATTTTTTAGGCGGCCAGCACCATTTGATTCACGGATCGTGGGTTGCGGAGCACTGATTTAGACCAGTGGTTCCCAAAATAGGTTCCGTGGAACCCTGGGGTAAATTTAGGGGTTAAGCGTGACAAATTTTATTTGATTAAAAAAATAATGGTGTTTAACATATTCACATTTTCGTCGGAAAGTATACAATAGACCGCCACCTTTATGATTTTTTTTCGTGCGATATACCGGTGTATGGATATTTAACAGAGATCAAGCTTTCAATCCTACCAATAAATAGCCATAATGGCATATTCTAGACTTCTATTCCGGTTTACTGCTTTGGCGATTGTCTATGTCCCTTGGCTTCTTATAACCGCACCAATTGATCTATGCAAAGCCCGTTTTTATATATTTGTCTTCATAATCACTGACTTAAGTGCATTACATATCCTTAAACGACATCGATTAGATGAAAAAAATAATAAAATTAATGCATTAAAAATTTTAAAAAATGTGTGCCTGCTTTCCTTCATTTCCATCAAAATTAGGGGAGAAATATAAACCATACATGTGTGGGGGGGCTGATGATATTTTTAGTAGAATACGCAGGGAAATTTCAAATATTAACTTGGATTTCTAAGCAAAAAAATGTATCATAAAGTGTTGATAATGATTGATAATTCTTGCTATTCGCCATTCAATTAGCATTAGCAATTGTTATCCACAAATGTAAGGGCCTATCTTTATAACAGAGTGGCATATAACTAGACACAGACTGCTTTCCACATGAACGATTATTTGTTGTGTGGGTACTTGCGGATTAGCATCACCACAGTCAAATTGCCACCATAAGAATCACACTATTTTCCACCTAAATCTGACTGATTGGTTCTTTTTCATAGAAAAAAATGTTAGAATCTTTGTTGCTTCGATATCTAGGTGCGATTTGCGTGGCACCAATTTTGTTACGGCGATGCTAATATACAAATACCTTTGTGTGTTCTAGAGCAACAGTCACAAATTGATGGTACGTAAGAAATTTTGCATGTGCACAGAAAAATTGGGACATTTGTACTTTTATGATATGCTCACACAAAATCAGCACCATCGCTCACACAATAGCAATGCAATTTATCAAAAAATAATTAAGGTGACTGCCTACATTCAAAATGTAACAGACACTGGAAGCTGATTGACTTAAAAATACGAAGGTTAAATTTAAGAATATAAAATTTCAAAACATTAAAAAAAAGGAAAAAAAAATACTAAAAAAATATATTTAACTTCAAATGCAAATTCATCAACATAGACCAATTCTGATGCAACGGGAAACATAATATTTCATTCAACTTGAACAAATCACTCTAAAGAGGTCAATTTCCCTATGATATCAATTGAAAATTAATTGACAGAACAGAATTCACACTAATTGCAATGAGAAATAAGAAAAACAATTAAAAAACTAAATGAAGAACAATGAAATAATAAACTATGCTCACACAAAAATGACATTATCGTAAAAGACACAGCTGAATATCAATGCGATACATCACAAAAAAAAAATAATAATTGTAAAATTAAACCTTTGCCCTCAGGGACTCAATAGTAGAGCCATTTCATCCAATTTGTGTATATTTTATTTGCACAAGAAAGCTTTTTGATTCAAATTAATGTAGTAATTCTTTTTCAGTAAAAGACTGTCCCTCAATAATATGTTTTTGATTATTTTATGAACTTATTCATGTACTTTGAAATTATTTTGGTGCTTGTGTATAATCACAACCTATTGGTGGTATATGAAATGAAGCACCTAGTTGCCGATTCAGCATGTACGACACATAAAATCCAAGGGTGCTAACTTGGCGAGTTATTAATAGAGTTGGTGATTATTGCAATAATAAGTAAGTACCTTTTCTTTTATTTGTTTTAATTCTTGTGTATTATTACTTTAGTAAACCTCATGACATACTTTATGGTTCACCAGTCTTTTAAGGCTGACTGAGCCACAGCAACATTTAGCTAGGTATAGCTAGTTATAACATAAAATTAAATCTTAAAAAGGTATCAAAAATAAAAGAAGGCTCAATATTTTGATTAAATCAATATATACATTTTCGTACAAACATGATATATGTATTGCAAAATATTTATTTTTTGCTATTCGCATTTCAGACAGACATCAAACGAAAGTTAAAAAATTGTCAAAAGCAGATAAAAAAACATATTTAAGAAAAAGATACCACCAATTTATTTTGTCAAAGACATCGCAATGTGTAAAAAAATATTTGCAGTACATAATAGCCAAAAAAAATTTAAGTACTAAAATAGAAAAAAAAATTATATATTGAATTAACTAAAGATTAATGAAGAGAAAGATAAAACAGGCTAAGATAATACTCATAATATTAATTTCATATTGGTAGGCTACTCATTTTTGGCATAATTTTGAAATCACGCCAAATTGGTATGTTGCGGCCAGTCTAATGTTATAGTAATATACAGAATTAAAGGTACTTACCTATTATCGCAACCTATTGGTGACATTATACAAAATGAAGCACATGATAGCCAATTCAACGCAATTGGGATTGCCAAAGTGGCGAGTTGTCTTGAACATTGACAATTGTACAATATAATACGTAAGTACTAAATAAAAAATTATCCAAAGTATATATCCCGAGCATAAAAACAAATTGAAAAATGAAGCACACTACTAACATTAACTGACATAAAAATAACAGAACTATCTATATCAATGCAAAAGCATAATTTGAAAAAAATAAGGTACTTCGTATAACCGCAACCTATTGGCGACATAATATGAAATGAAGCACATGAAGCCCAATTCAGCATATATATGACATGTGAAATCGTGGTTGCCAACTTGGCAAATTATTTTGACCGTTGGCGATTGTTAGGATAGTACATAAGTACAAAAAATAATCTTACGACCACCTGCTTCCTCAACAGGTATTTAAGCCATTTGTCTGTTTTGCTCATTCTCTAATGCCTATTCCAATCTGATATGTAATTGCTACCAACACTGCTTTTGCTTGGGTAGTATGATTACCCAAGTTTGATTTTCTGCAAGGCAATTTTCTGCACTGAAGCCAATAGTATACACTTAAAGGTTAAAATAAAGACACATGAAATTGAAAAACAGCTGTGAGTGGGCCCTGTATCAAAACTCTTTTAGGGGCTGATTTCAGATATGAGCACCATATTTGTGAATGTAGTAATATGTATGGGGCTCACTGTAGCTTGGGGGCCTTGTATCATTGGTACGGCTGATTCTGTGGTAGCTATGTGCCTGACAAAAGCAAACGGTACTTTACGCATCATCGCTATCTATTGGCGACATTATATGAAATGAAGCATCTGGTTGCCAATTCAACACATAGGAAATCGGGGTTGCCAACTTGGCGAGTTATAATAGAGTTGGTGATTGCTGCAATACGCAAGTACCCTTTATTTTATTTGTTTCAATTTTTGAGTATTATTTACTTTTGTAACCCTTTTGGCGCACCAGTCTTTTTAACCTGACTGAGCCACAGCAACATGTGGTAAAGCTAGTTATAAAAAATAAATCTTAAGAATATATCAAAAATAAAATAAGGCTGAATATTTTAATTAAATCAATAAAAGCATTTTCGTACAAACGCAAAATATTTATTAGAAACTCTTTATTTCATATTTCAGAGGAACATAAGAAATGTCAAAGACAGATAAAAAAAAGCATATTTAAGAACAATCCCGTCGAGTAATTTCGACAAATTAAAACATCGCAAAGGGCAAGCAAAAAAAAAAAAAAAAAACGTCAGCACTAAAATATTCAAAAATAAATACAAATTATATATTGAATTAAGAAAAGATTACGGAGAAGAGAAAGATCGCTCTCTCTACTAATATTCATATTAATTTCATACCATCTAATACAGATAACGAAAACGGAAATACTATATTAACGTTAATTGCAGTAATAAGAACTGAAATACCCTTATCAATAAGAAGTTTTGGTTTGTAAAAATTATTATCTTCGCATTCTAAAGAAATAAGTAAATTCTCCGAGAAAATACTGAAAATGTAAGTAGTAATTTGTAAGCAAAATCGCACACA
>BMAU01005328.1:0-28923 GCA_019973935.1 Trichonephila clavipes | reverse complement strand
ATATATATATGCACACATAATCTGAAGCATGGTGCAATACTAAGTCTAACATTGCGATGGGGGCGGTGCAGGGATAATATAGGCTTTTTAATCAACTTTTATTAGCTTCACCAATATGTAATGGAATCTTAAAATTCGAATTTTACTCACTTTGAAAGAGTTTGCCCAATTGTCAAAGATCTATAGCAATACAATAATTTTGTTCCATTGTCCTGATCAGGATCATCAGGATTAACGATTTCCCATATCCAGATTTGGCGACTAAAACATTGTTACAGCCCTATAGCAAAAACATCCATAGTTCATACAAATACAACAAACCAAAAAAGATTAATTCATCAATGAATGAATGATAGTTTGCAAGTGTCAATGAAGTTATTGCATGACAAGCCCATGAAAAGTCACTAGTAATTATTAAAATTGTTCTTAACTTAATAATGACAATTTAATTATCGAATACATTGTGTAGTACTGAGGCATATATAAATATATTACACTGCTGGACAATTGCTAAGGACGGATCACAAATTGCTATGTAGCATAACATTAAGCGAGACATGAGGCCTAGTAGGATAAAATGTAGTTGCCACACTGTTCAGACATTAGAATAAAGAATATTTATTGTTCTGGAAAGTACAAAAGCTGTGAAACATCTGAAGGAAAAAATGGTTCATTTGATCTGCGTACGGAGAAATGGAACAATGCATCTAAAAGTCAGCAGGCACCTTAAAGAAAGGTATCAGTACGGGATATGTCCACCGTGGAGTGTGATGCAACATTCCACACGTCGTACCATACTTTGCACAACATTATCCAGCAGCTGTTGAGGCAATTTATCCCATTCCTCTGTAAGTGCACGGATGAGGGTGTTCTTGTTTGTCGGAGGATAGTTTCGACCAGCAACTTGTCTCCCCAAAGCATCCCACACATTTTCAATGGGGTTTAGATCTGAAGAACGCGCTGGCCATACGAGACGTTGAATACCCTCGCTGCCTAGATAATCCTGAACAGCGAGTGTTCGATGACATGTTGCGTTGTCGTCCATAAAAACAAATTTATCACCGACAGCACCACGGAAAAGACGAACATGAGGAAGTAGAACTTCATCAATGAATCGTTGTCCCGTCATAGTCCCATTCGCAACCACATGTAGGCGCGTGCGGCCATTGATCATGATGCCGGCCCACACCATGATACTGCATGTCGGATATCGGTCCTTTTCCTGGATATTTTCTGGACGATAAGCAGTACCACTCGCGCCAGATCAGTTGGCGTCTACAATCCGATGACAGACTGAACCTACTCTCATCTGAGAATAGTACGCATGCCCAGTCCTGTTCAGTCCCATTGTGATGCTCACGACACCATTGCAAACGGGCAGTACGGTGCTGTCTGGTCAATGGGACACACACAACAGGTCTGCGTGCGTATAGTCCTCCTCCCCCTCAAACGTCTGGGAACAGTTTTTCGGGAGATCTGCTTTCCTGAGGCAGCAAGAAACTGATTTGCCACCTGCTGAGCTGTGGTGCGCCTGTTCCTTTTTGCTCATAGGACGATATATCTGTCTTCTGCAGGCGTCGTACTTCTAACACGACCTCTCCCGTGCCGTCTACTACACATTCCAGTAGTTTTAAATGACTTCCACAGCCGTGAAACAACGCTGTGAGCGATGTCGAACTCCCTGGCAACATCTGTTACTTTTCGCCCTTCTTCGATCTTTCCAATAATTCGGCCACGCATAAAATCATCTATGGGATGTCGGGAAGACATGCCAAAAATTTTAAGTTCGTCTATTAAATCTTTCCTGTAAAACTTTGACTTGAAACAACAACTGTCCACACGCGTTAAAACCTTTAAATCTCTTATGAACGCTATCACGTGATGAACAGACGTGGAAAAAAATTTGCATTCTCATACTTCTTCGTACTAATATCCCGCACTTATTCTAATTTTCCACATTTTGCTTCCTTTCATTTTGTGGTTGCTATGGATGATAGTGTTATCCGTCCTTAGCAATTATCCAGCAGTTTATAAAGCATAAATATGTCTTTCATTTCATATTATGACAGAATGTATTTCAAAATTTGCTTCTTTTTAGTAAAATTAATAATTTTTAAATAACATTTTATTTTTGATTTTTCAATATACTCGCGTCCTCACGCAGGATTTTCCGCCCTGCTATGTGGGAGCTCTCCACGGTTTAAAAAATGCTGTTCTAAGTATAATATTTATCATACATTTCATAATACACTCATGGAAAAAAAAACTAGCACACCGAGTAGGAGTCATCAAAATGTGAAACGAAATTTTACATACATATTGACTAATTTGATGTAAGTAAATGATTAGAAAATCAAAGAAAAATGATCATTTATTTCAGAGAAAAAGGCAAAAGAGCGGATGATTGAATATCCTGTTAAACACCCTCTAGCGTGAATGCACGATGCGATACGATCGGGCATTAAAACATATACGTTCTGTATAATGTCTTGAGATATGTCGCTCCATATTTGCTGTAACATTGCCTCTTGTTCATTCAAACTAGTCGGATGCCCAACTCGCCGTCCCAAATTATCTCAGCCATGTTCGATTGGAGACAAATCTGGGGATCGGAAAGGCCAATGAAGGGTAATAACAGTGCGGAGACAGTCTTGTGACACACGTGCCGTGCAAGGCCGATCATTGCCTTGTTGAAAAATAGCTCTTTGGAGCCGTTGCGTGAGTGGCAACACAGGAGGGTGGTTGCAGGATGTCATGGACATAACGCTAGGTTATCATGGTGACACGGATCAATACTAGGTTTCACCATGTATTGTAGGCAATGACACCCCATACAATCACACCAGCTGTAGAAGCGTTGTGTCGCTGTAAAGCAAAGGTAGGATTGAGGCGTTTACAACGGAGTCTCCACACACGAATATGATTGTCTTCCCAGCTGAGATTGTATCTGGATTCGTCGCTAAAGACGACCTGGTTCCATTCCGTTATAGTCTAGTTTTCTCGTGCGTGGCACCATTCCAAACAGAGGCGTCGATGGGTGGGAGTCAAGGTCAGCACACGTAATTGGTGCCACGATCTGAAATGTCCTGCAGTCATGTGACTTCGTATGGTTCGAGAAGACATAGGGGCCCCTATTGAACGTGCTATCTGTGACTGGATGGCGGTCGATGAAGCAGTTGGCTGTGCGCGTGCATTTCTTACGATGTGGTGGTCTTCTTGACGACTGGTCTGTCGAGGGCTTCCTGAGCCAGGCCTTCGTGTAAATGACATCTCTCGGATTCACTGGTCGCAAAACTTCTTCACAACACAATTAGAGCTGCCTAATTGACGAGATACTCGCCCTGCTGACGTTGCAGCTTCCTTCGTGCAGATGATTCTCCCCCTCTCAAACTACGACAACTGCTTATATTGTCTTCGAAAATGGCATGTCTACCTCAGGTCTTACTTTGTAAACGATTCAGCACATTCAAACCAGCTTTGGGGTTACCTACTTAATACTCCACGGAGAACAACGTTAAACGCCCTCTACCGGCTAGACGTAATGCGCACTCACGCTGCATTTCTAATCAGTTGCATATCTCCTCGATATGCCCCGATGTGATATGATTCCCTTCATCCAAAGTTTCGTTATGATCCCGCAATTATTTCTTGGTGTGCTAACTTTTTGTCCATGAGTTTAAATAGTTGCATGTAACTAAAAGTGAACATCATAAGACACAATTGAATTAAAAATTGTCTCAGAACTTCAACTTTAAAAGCTTGATTTTTTGTATTTTTCTGCGTGTTTTATTGGAACGAATAAAATATGCATATAGGAAACTGCTTTATATATATAATTCCTTTTTTAAAATAAATTCAATAAAATAACAGGGAATATTTTTAAAAATTCGGAATTACTTTACTATTGTCTTAAAGACAAATTTCCTCATTAAAAAGTAAATAATAGAATATGTAACTTATATACTGTAAAGATCCATTCATGTGAAATAATTAGTTCTTGAGTAAAAAGTATACAGGACGTCTCAGGATTGTTGGGACAAACTTTACAGGTAAGTCGGGGACATTACAAGGATTCAGATTTGCTTAGCAAACCATGACTGGAAAGATATTCGATCGGCGCTAGGTGGAGTTGTTCAAAAGAACATTAGATGAAATAGGCTTGCATTACCACAAACATTTCAGCTATCATTGTCGACAAAGGAGTATGGAACTGTTTTTGAGCACCTAGCTGGCAGACTTGCACCTGAGAAAATCTTTCACGAGCTGCAGAAATATTGTATCACGAAATGTACCCACAGAGAGATGCACCGGACTGCCGGATGTTTACTTATTTGCATTACAATTTGGCCAAGTATGAAATTAGGGATGGCGATCTGAGATTGATTAATCAAAAAATCGATTTCTCGGGCCAAAAAAAATCGATTTTTTAAATTTATACCTTGCACTGAATCGATTCAGCGAATCGATATTTCATCCTAAGAAATCGGCATTCGATTTTTTCCGTTTATCAACCATAAAGTTGATATAAACCATAAAAATCGAAGAAATTAAGCACTATTTATCGCACGCAGTTGTACACCTGAAGTATAATCCTATACTTTACTGAGAAGGAAAAAACCCTCTATTTATCATCACTTTCACTCAATAGCCATGATCTATTTGAGTATCGTGGGATCATCTGTTCCTTGTGAGCACCTTTTTTCGATTGTCGGCAACATCGCATGTGATAAGTGGAACCACTTGGGTCCCAGTAGACTAGAGAGACTGTTATTCTTAAAAAGTTTAGATATTAAGCGTTGGAAACTATTAGCTATATAATCTATTTTCTAAACTTTTGAATTTAACAAATATACTTAGAAAATAAATGTCTTTTTTAAACCTGATACTCTTTGATTAATAAAAATAATTGCAATCGTCGAATTCCCTGAGCTAAAAAAATTCCCTGATTTTATAAATAAGAGATTGTTTATTATGGAATTTTCCTTGCTTTTCATAATATGGATTTATATTAACATTGTAATTGCAGACTTGAAAAAAAATCGATTTTTTAGAAATCGATCTTTTAGACCTCGACTTTTTTGTGAATCGATACATCCGGTTACGATTCGAATCGATTTAAAAATCGACCACTTTCGGAAAGAATTGCCATCCCTATATGAAATACGAGGTAATAGGCATAGAGAGGGTGGACAACAAGGCGAACTTCAGGCAAAAACAAAATGTTTTGGATACTATTCGAAGTAATCCGAGTAACAGCGTACGAGCCTTTGCAGCTGTCATAAGAGGACATTGGAGTAACATTGAACGTGTTTTTCAACGTGAAGGCAGGCCATTACACCAACGTTTCTCAAACTGTGGGGCGTCCCTCCACGCCACCTAGGGGAGGGGCGAACATATGAAAAATTCGGAAACAAAAAAATATTTTAAGAAATTATTTATTTACTGTAAGTAACAAACAAAATGCATTCTGACATAATAAGAAATAAAATACACATTTACACTGATACAATACACTTATAAATGTATCAGTATATACAATGTATTTTATAATTAATTTAACAATACTAAGTATAAATGAGTTTGATATATACCAAGCGACCTTATGGATTTTTATTAAAACTCATCTTGATAATTTAAACGGTTTATAAATAATCCCTTAATGCCGAGTAAAAGTTACGCGATTCGCTCCCCAATTTCACCGTTTTCCACGTAGATGTTCATGTGTGATGGGGTTTTTTTTTTTTTGGGGAGGGGTCGGTGAAAAGGCACAAATAAGCAAATCCTCTGAAATAAGTAAATCATTCGTAAACACTGTCAAAATCTTTTTATTGTATTCCAAAGCCTTCGGAATAATTTTGTGGATAGTAGTACACAGGAAAGATCGTACTTCGGAAAGACGTATATATACGTCCAGAAAATTAATGCTTAGGCTCAGCGAGACGTTTATATACGCCAGTTACGCTTAAGAGACTAAACCCGTATTGTAGCTATAGTTTCAAACTGTAGCATTATTGAACTCAATACATTGTTATTGTATGGGACAGGGGGGGTGCAATGAAACTTATGATTGAATATTAGGTCGCAAAGATTGTTTGAGAAGCACTGCGTTACACTCATACTTTCTTGAAAGAGTACCGTCACAAATTGATGCATATTAGAAATTATCTGGCGGTCCGGTGCATCACTCTGTGGGTGCCTTTCGCAATTCCTTCTTTTTGCAGCTAGTGTTCTTTTTCCCAATCCGTAAATCAGGTGCACATCTGCTAGCTCGAGGTTTACTTTCCATACACCTCTAAGGACGATGACAACTCAAATGACTACCGTAATTCATGTCTATTTCCTCTAATGATTTTGGCCATGAAGGGCAGCGATACACGTTAAATCTGTCGAGAGCTGAAACGTGCTCCCGTTGGTGTGGCCTGGTAATTAGGAGAGGTGGGGCCCCATTTCAGGTTTCGTTCACGTTACTTCACCATGGTTCAAAATTGCGTGGTCTGTCGCCAAAAAGCCACGTGTAGCTGAACAGTGCGACGTTAATATTCATTCACACTCTCATGCAATGCTTTTGGAAACAACGCCACCTAGAACTGGCCATAGTTTGCTAGACAAACGTGAATCCTTGTGATGTCCCCTACCTCCCCTTAAAGTTTGGCCTAATAATCCTGTGGCACCCTGTATAAAATTAGTAATTTAACATGAATTTCCTAATATATCCTCTTAAAGTATATAGAAACATAAAATTGAAATTGAAACTTCACTAGTATTGGAATGTTTCTATAAAGTTAAAATGGAGGATATTGAAACCAAAAATATATTCACAATATATTACTACTTGAAAAATTAATTTCCAATGCATAATTACTGTATGTGATATAACATTCCATATATCACAGAATTTACTTTAAACAATTGCACAAGTTTCATTTTATGTTGTATGTGGTTATCTTATATACTTTTGTATTTGATAACCATATGAATAGAATGGCTAATCTCTAATCTTTGTATATTTTTCACCACTGGTAATTAAACTGAAAAAAGGGGATTAAAATTTTAAAATTTGTTTACCAGTATATATTCTACATGCTGAACTCAAAATATGTTTCCTGAGTCACATGAGTTGTTAGTTGATTATACGATTTTCTGTACAAAAATTAAATGAAATCTAAAAGAATAATATTTGATGTATACATTTCATGTAGCTTTTACATCATATTTCCCTAATGTCATTAAAAGTAAATTTTGAAAAATAAAACAGCAACAAGTAATGTGAATATTAATAAGAGAGAGAGAAGCATTTCAATAAAAATACAATAATTAGCCACTGTGTTTGCATGGACTGATGGATTCCTAAAACCGGGAAACGTAGCCGACTACTTTTCTTTAAAATTTAGTTGCACATAATCAAACATCCCTTCCGGAAGGGAGGATTTAAATTCAATCCATTTTGAACCCACTGCCAAAACTCACGAAGAAGACATTTACCACCCCACATAGTTATATCAGCATTCCCACCTCATAAGCTGTCATTCCTTATTCAAATAATGAATTCATTTCAATACAAAGGCATCGCGAGGGGAAAAAATGACAGGCGATAAAAAAATGGGGGTGGGGGTGATTTTGGACGGAAGAGAGGGCTCTTCCAATTAATCATCGTCGAACGCCAGAGGCAGGAAAGGAAACATATTTCCTAAGTTTGGCGTCATTGGTGCATCCCTTCTAGTTGACGCATCCCCCCCCCTTAACGCGAAGGGTGGTGTAATTAATGACTCTTTAATTGCAATCGAAAGATGCGTTCTGAAAGATAGAATTAGCACAAAAAATAATAATTAAATGTGCATATTCTAAGCTGTCATTGCTCGGAAAAATTTGTAGCTTTTATTTCGAGTAATATATATATATATACTCTATGTTCTTTTTTTATAACTATTATTTTTTTAATACATAACACTTGGGGCTGGTGTATCAATTATGAATTTTGATGTATTAATTTACATCATAGTTTGTCAGTATTTATTGGAGCTTTCGATTTTGCAGCTATTAAAAGACATAACTGGGTGAATAAAACCCCAAAGAAAAAAAGTATACATGTTTCTAAAATACTTCAATAAGTTACTATTTTTACTTTGATTAATAGAAAACAATAAAATAATAATAATAAATAAATAAAATGATACATTGAGAATAATAATTTACTCGTTTACTGTGTGCAATTGATTCTGTAAATCGAATTCCCTATTATTAAATTACAACAATTACAATCGCTATAACCATCATATATCTGAAAATGATATTCTAAGGATTATTTTACTTAGATTTTAGGTCAGGGATGTCCAACCGGGCCGCATGTAGCCCGCCAGCACGTAAATTGTGGCTCACCGACTCTTTTTAAAAAAGTTTTAAATATCAGGTTTTTGAAGTTTTTCCCATTTTGAAATTTATTTGATGGAAAATTTATATATAAGCTTGTGTGTGTATGTATATAAATCGACAATGTATTATTTTCCTGATACCTGTTCTTGTTTTAAAATAAATCCATTTTGATAATATAAATGTCCTTTAGATTAAAATAGATTTATATTTCATCAAACAGTTACATTTGATTTTACTATAATAAATTACTTTTTTAATAAATTCCGAATCGCATTATGCATATCCTTTACTATGGATGGTACATGATTCTCTGTGTGTGAGACTTTCATTTCTCCTCCTCCTTTTCTGTTTGGAGTGCCCAAAAATAAGAGGCAGTCAGAGATATATTTTGTAAAGCTTAAAAAAATATTCAGGATGGTTAAGATAAAGGGCAATGTATATTTAATCGTTTGAGAATGACAGCACAATCAAATTTAAACAATGAATAACGAAAGATCAATTTAAAAGAAACACCGTAATTTTCAAGAAAACGGCAAAAGAAAAAAAGTAATATTTTAAGCATTATTTGATCATTGCATTATTATATTATATAAACATTATATTATATTATCTATGCCTGTATACATACAAAATAATGAATACAATAATAATAATTCATTCTGTTTTAAAATTTTTACTCCAATAAATGTTTTTTTTTGTTTCCAAATCTGATATAAAGGTACATACTTTTACGTGCAGCCCGCGAGATTATAATGTTTTACCGAAGTGGCCTGCAAGGTCATTTGAGTTGGACACCCCTGTTTTAGGTAAAGAAAAATAACCACACTAATTCGTTATTTTATTACTTTTCTCAGTATATCGGTTATTCAAACAATTACGAATAATTTATGGTTTGCACTTTAAAGCAACAAAATGGCTAGTGGCACTTAAGATTTTGAATCTCGGTCAAGTGACGAAGATGACACCTGAGCTGATAGCCTAGTCACCAAACTTCCACATATTGATAACGTAAGGACTTAGAGAGTCTAGTCAGATCTGTTGTTTTTGCATATTCCACATGATCAACAGTAATATTATATCAAGGTCCACGAAATTCATCCCGACTAGGGGCTAAATATTTACGCACGTTGTTAGTTAGCCTTGGCATTGGATACCCTGCAAGTGACAATGAGAATTTGCTCGGCTCCACCTCAATATGGAGAAAGAAGACCCTGGGGGTAAGTGTACCAAAAAGAACCTCAAGAAGTTTTTGAAACAGGGAAGATCCATTTAGAACTAGCTACAGCAATGCTCGTCAGAACTAACTTGCCTCAGCCCCTCTACACGGCTGGTCTTCAGTGCCTTTAAGGCTCAAACCTAAAGCACCTCAGCCTTGAGTTCACGACATTGATAACTAGGTAACAATGGAAGCAAAGTAAGGCTCATTAGATGAAAAATGTATATAAATCCCTACAAAGGAGTTTTTGATAATGCGGAAATTTACTTATATTATCAAATAAGATTATTCAGTTTGGAATTAAATATCTTGTAAAAACCATTAGTTATTTTACGTATCTCTCAAAACAGTATATAATACCAAATATACTCTTACAAGATAAAGTGTAATCTCATCAGAAGTAACTTCCTCTGGTCCTTCACAACCCTAACTCAAGAGCAAAACATCTCAACTCTTCTCTTCGTCCATTCTAACTCTAATCATTATATTTTTTCACAACAACCCCCACTTTTTTCAAAAACAGCGCCCATCGAAAACAATAACTGACTAAAAAACTTCATTTGGCTTATAAATCTCCATTCCCTGCGCTGCCATTTTCGCCATTTCATGCCATCCCAAGCTTATTGAATCAAATACATTCTCTTTCTCCTACAACGGCAGTAGTAGGGGGGGTAGTCGGGTTCATCCGAGGTAATGGTGGCAATTTTTGAAGATAATAGGATGTAGGAAAGAGACTATGAGCACTTGTTAGTAGTTATAAAACGGCGATTTATGAATTTCCAGGAGATGGCTTTTACGAGCGTTGTTTGTCGCGCTGCTAATCGGAACAGCGCTCCGGGGCCGGGCTCGTTTAATTTTCATTTCGTGGGAGTTTTCCCTCGTGGGATAGATTGCTTTAAACGTTTGCGGGAGATTAAAATTCACAGAGCGTTTATCGAATATTTATGCTCGCTTTTGGAGACAGTGTTTCGAGGCATGATGGCTTAAAATGTTTTAAGTTAAAAGAATTGTTTAATTTAAAGCATGCGAGAGGGAAATGGTATTGATCCAATGTAAGTGAAGAATTGTATAAATGATAATAGAATACACTAGGGAGTGAGAAATATTTACGTTGGCCATAAGTGTGTAAGAAAAGCAATACATGAAACGCATTACTAGTTGAACAATAAGAAATTTAATTTACTGGACTTGAAATGCACATTACGATTATAGAGTGGTAATGCTTCCTCGAGATTTGATTTGATTTTTATTTATGTCAAACTGGGAAGCAACGCGAGAGATTTTGGTGATGACCTCGTAATCTTGATTCACGCTAGAGCAGCTTTTCCCAAAATGTGGGGCGTGTCCTTCTAGGGGGATGCGATAATTCTACAGAGTAGGCGCGAGCATATTGAAAAGTCGAAAACAAATGATTTTAAAACTTTGTTAATTTATTGAAAGTAAACAAGTAAAATACATAATGAAATACAAAAAAACAAACAAAAAAACATATATACTTATAAATGTATCAATATTGCACAATGTATTTCACAATTAATTTAACAATACAAATTAAGATCAGGGTTTTGTCATATGTAAAATTATGACCACAAATTAACACTTACCTAGATAATTTGTACGGTTTATAATTAATCATTTAACTGCCGATTTAAAGTTACGCGATTCGCTTCCCAATGCCTCCGTTTTCCACGTTGGTAAATATATGGGATGTATGGGGGAGGAGAGAAAAGGAATAAATAAACAAATCCTCTGAAGTAAGTAAATCCAAGTTCACAAACACTGTCAATGTGCTTTTATAGCATTCCAAAGCCTTCGGAATTATTTTCAGAATACAATGCACAGAAAAGATTGTACTTTGGAAAGACGTATATATACGTGCAGGGCAATTAACGCTTTGACTGAGAGAGACCTTTAAAGACGCCGGGGACACTTAAGGGGTTAAAGTCGTATTATACATTTTACTTCAAAGTATAGTATCTTTGAATTCAATACATTATCATTTTGTGGAGGAGTGCGATGAAAATTATGATTGAATATTGGGTCGTAAATATTGAAGGTTTGAGAAGAACTTCGGTCACGTGATGAAGACAACACCTTACTTGCTCAGGAAATATCAGTATAGTATTGTTGAACACATCGGTTGTATTAGAATTGCATTCAAAATGAAAGAAGATTGATTACTCTCTCTCTCTCTCTCTCATTTATTAACGTTTCAATTAAAGCGACACAGAAGCTATTGGCAATGGACTTCGTTATTTTTAACCACGGTCAACTGACGAGGATGGCCCCTGAGCCTTGACTTTAGTCTACTAACTTTCACTCCACTCCAAAGTAAGGACTTTAAACCATGAGAAACTGATTAAATGACTGTGAGTTCGTGATCATAGTCATTATGTTACAGCTGCCACAAAATGAAGGAGGAAAAAAATCTGTTTAGATTTAATGTTGTTATTTCTTACGCCACCTGAACTCGACTACGTCAGGTCCAGGCCCATGAAATTCATTGTGACAAGGGTCTAGTTGTACGTATGTGTTTAGCCGTAGCCTTGAGCACCATACAGGTGACAGTACGATTTAGCTCGGTTCTAATCCAATTTTGAGGGAGCAGACCTTAAGGTCGGCCTTCCACCAACCTCACGAGATGACTTACGGCTCGAAGTCTATTTAGAGAACCCACATGCCGCAAAGACACTATACATTTATAAGCATTAATGCCATCTTTAAATTAGATTAATAATTTTCCTTAATGAAAATACAGGATTTCCTGTACCTGCTAATTTGTTCGCAATAATAGATAAGCAAAAACAATCGTAATCTAATATTAAATCAAGATTATTTTACATACTCGAGTGCTATTAAGATCATCTGAAAGAGAAAAACTAAACAAATAAATTCGGAGAAATCCCATTTTTTAAATAATTTTTTGAAACTATTATTTTGTTTACTTAAAGCAGGGGTGTCCAACCCAAATCGGTTGGTGGGCCAAGTAAAAATTTACTAAACTGAGGTGAACCCCACATATCAAAATAAAAAAAAAATATTCAGAATATTTTACTATCGTACAGCATTCAAAATATGATATGATAAACATTCAATTATTGATATGATCAAAAAACACCAAGTTTACCTTTTACTGGATCACAATCACAACAAACTTGAAAGTCTTGTTGGTGGAAGAATATCTCTTAAACTAGAAGGTTCTTATCTACAGTACATTTATGCTGCCATCTGAGGTTACGTAGTATAACAACTATGTGCGCAACATCTTCACATTTTGTACTTGTGATACAGTATATTTGCAGAAAATTGATTTAGATTTTCAAAATTTTTATTTCAAATGCAAAAAAGCAATTAAGTAAAGAACAGCTGTGTATTTATTACACTGTTTGTCAAAAAAAAAGTTTTTTTTCTTCCCGATAGCCAAATGTTTAGTTTCTTATTGTATGATATTAATTATTGCACTGTGATTAAATATATATCATAAAATGAAAAAAGTTACATAATTTCAGAAGGTTAAAATATTAAACATTTTTATTCTGCTGCCGTAATTATGTTACATTTCTACTAGATGGTCTGACAGTCCTGAGGCAACTCATTAAATCCATCGTCGGATTCTTTCATTGTCAAACAAAACAAGAAAAAGACTACTAATCTGAACTTAAAAATATAGACATAAATTATTTTTCTGACAAATAGAACTAAATACACTACTCACTCTCAACGAAGTTCTCGTTGAAAGAGGAATAGCACACCCAAGCAGCTCATCTGTTTTCCTTCATCCATCTACACCTGTAATTACAATCGCTTGGAAGTCAAATGAAGGAAAAAAATTATTTCGGTAAAAACTGCACGGGGAGAGGTGGGGGTGGGTCAAAACATGATATTTTCGATTCAACCGTCTGTAGTCCAAATGTCTAAAATAATATAGACAGAAACTTCAATTGGGCCGCAAAAATTCTCCAAATGGGCCGCAGGTTGGGCATGCCTGATTTAAAGGAATCGTACTTAAGTATTTATGACTATAAATTGTTTTAAAAGTCTTTTATAGCGTTCAAATAAATGAAGTAGTACACATTTAAGGAAAAATAATTCGAAAGGCAAATAGATTATCATTAAATTCACAAATTCCAGGTGGATGGTATTGAAAATAAAACTAATGCACAATTAAAAGTAAATTGAAATGTATGTTTAAGTATTAAAAAGTAACAGCTCAAAATTGTAGATTTCAACGAAACAGTCTATTCGATAAAATTTTAAACAAAAATATTAACCTAAAATGAAAATATTTTACCGAAGAAAAATTGTTTTTGTAATATATATACTGTAAAACAACTGAAAGAAATTGGGATTTTTCTGTTACATGTAGTATACTGCTTTCAAATCTCTAGCTTTCATATGTTAGGTCCTTGAATTGTTTATACATTTAAATGATCATAAGGTTGCAATGAGAAAATATTAATTTTTAGCTATTTATTATAGTTTGTTTAGGGATGAAAGAAAACAAAAAATCCTAAGAAATGGGCAGTTTTTTTAATCAATGTGTCAATTCAATTTGGATCAATCTTTAGTTTTTTAGCATTTATTTGCCTTTCTTCAAATATATTTCCTTTTTGCACAAAAAATTATGCTTATCAAATAACATGAACATGTCGGAAAACACAGTAACTTATTACAGCAAAATGAAGCAAATTACAAGAATAATGATACAGCTCTAGATCGTTTAGTCGATGATGCAAATTGATTCCACACAGTTCTTTTTTCCCCTATTCGTTCTCATTTACGTAATTGCGTTCGGTATTTGTTCGAATTTTACATTCTGTTTAAAAATCTAGATACGGTTAATATTAAATACAATAATCGCCACTTTTAAAACGGGGGGAAATGTTTCTCTTAGTCTTGAAATGGCTAAAGCAATTCTTAAACCATTACTTTTAGAGCAATTGTGATGTGATAATGTTGCAAATGTAAATACGTAATGAGTTCTATTATCGATTCCGACTAATCATCTAGGACAATGGTCCGAGGACCCCCGTGGGTCTTCAGAAATTTTCTAGGTACTCCATGAAAACCACTCGATAATTAACAAGATTTTACGGATTGAAATGTTTAGCGGAAAAATTGAAGATGTGCCGCGTACTTGACCAGGTCACAGAATTGTCACTGATGAAAAAATTTCTACTAGAACATGTGTTCTGACAAAGAACATTAGTACCAAATCTAGGGGTCAGCAATATTAAGCTGGTATATATAGGGTTTACGCAATGATTGAAATACAAGGGGAAATAATTTTGCCGACGTTATTTGATTATTAAGCTGCAATCACACTAAGGCAGTCGAGCGTTGAGAGTCTAGCCAATCAGAGACTTCATCTCGCACGAGATGAAGTCTCTAATTGGCTAGACACTCAATGTTCGACGATGACTGTCTTGGTGTGAATGTGGCTTTACTCTTATTAGACCAGTTCTAACATATGCAACTGGGAGGTCAGTGACGAAACTGGAAGAAAATAGAATAGCATCATTTGAGAGAAAAATACTTCGAAGTGTACCTGGAGGTGTAATTCAAAACAATAGCTGGAGAAGAAGATACAATTTTGAATAATATGGAACTTATATATGAACAACCTGACATCATTAAATACATAAAAATAAATGGAATGAATTGGATGGCCCATATAATTCGAATGCCAGTTGATAAGGTTGTCAAAAAAATACTGCAGTTCAAAGTCGCTGGGATTTGGAAGTGTGGAAGACCAAGGCTGACATGGAAAGACTCAGTGGAATCAGACTTTGGAATTACAGGCGAGATTACTTGGAAAACGAAGGCGAATAAGAAGTCTCTGTGGAGGAAACTTCAAAGGAAGGCACTTGCCGACGAGGGACTGTCTTTCCGGATATGATGATGATGATATGATTATAAAACCACTTGTGAAGAAACCGAAAATTAAGTTAATAGGGATTACTGTTTTAAGTCAAGTGAAGATAAAAGTGAGAGAGTTATGGTGATTGTTTGTATGCGAAGATTTAGATATAGAAATTAATTTTGGAATCTCTTCTTCGTTCAGATACATCTATTGTTGTTTAGGATCAGCTATTGAAGATAAGTACAGATTCATATTCCAGATATTTAAATTATCGTTTAAGCTGAAGTTTGCCTCATAGCTTAGTCCGAATTTAGATTGTGATTAGAAAGGCATGATAAAATATGTATTTTAAGAAAATGTCTCATCTTTTGGTGAACCCATACACTACAGCAGGCGAGAGTCCGCAACAAATACACATTAGAAAATGCATGAAACGAAATAATAATAAATATGCCAATCATACCGTAAATGAATCTAAATAACAATTAAGTGTAAGGCTATTTATAAAACAAGTAATATATAAATATATACACATACGAAAAACATTTTTAAGTCAATTCCTACTTAGATTAACAAAGAAAATTTTTATTTTAGCTACTTTTTATTAAATAGTTACAATTAATATAAATATGTACATACATATGGCAGAATCACAACATTAAGGGGTAATTAATTTTTATTAATTATAATTAAAGTATCGTAATGTTATCCAAAACATTCGTGTATATAAAATTTCAATTCAACTGAATGCTTTAAAACGTGATAAAAAAAAACATTTTAAAGTTTTGACAAAAGTCGCCAAATGGGTCGATAAGTCACCAAAAATAATGCCAACGTGGCTGTATTTGTAATTCTTTAAATAATTCGTTTTAATCAATGAATTTTTATTAATTATAATTAAATTATTGTATTGTCATCCAAAAAAATCATGTATATAAAATTTCAGCTCAATTGAGCCCTTTAAAATGTATTTTATTAACGATTGAAAAAATTCCACCCAGATAAATAAATAAATATATAGAGAGTGTGAGACAATAGTAGGAATTGAACAATTGGTAAAACTCTTAAGACTACATTAATAACAATAATTGAAAGTTTTAAATACTAAAAAATACTTAAATAAAACAAATAGTGGTGGAAATTATTAAACATTTTTGTAAAAACACAATTATTAAATCTGGCAAGCCTGGTTTGAAATTATGAGCAGATTAACAATGTTTGCAATATTTCGATTTAAGTACATTCGTACGGAAAGCTCAGCCCTAATAAATCGTATTCCAGGGCGCAAGAAATCTTGATCTAACACGAATTGATATGAATTCTTAACAAATCGAGGAACTGACTTCTCCCCGGTTCAAATTCTCAATTCACCGCATTTCTGCACATTCACCGGATTCCAAATACTTCTCACTCATCATTTCCGTCTCGGCATGCCTGAATTCCACTTTTATCATCCCTTCCACTTTCTCGGATTTATTTCGAATTTTATTCACTTCATCGAATCAGTTTTCAGGTCTCACCAAGTGGTTCGCTTTTATTTACGGCGAACACAACGATGTCTGAAAGATGGTGGAGTCTTTTGTATCCAGAATTTTTTGTCTTATTTATATATTTCTATGTGTCTTTTCTTTTCAATATATTTCTTGAGAATTATCCTTTCAGATTAAAGACTTAGGATGACCATAGTTGTAAGCTGAAAAAATGCCAGAGGATGAATAAGTCGATTCTTTTTTACGAAAACAACATTTGATAAATTCTTACATTATACTCTTCAAAATTTACACTTACTTTATAAAACTTAGGTATTGGAAATATATACTAGTTTCTCATAATCATGTGAAAAATGTTTACATAATCCATTAGTATGCAAGTTTGTTTGATTTATTGCTCAACTCCTTAACTGCAGCTTAAAAGTTACGCTATTAGTCGCCATGTGTTTTACCCACGCCTGCATATACAGTGTATTGGGGGTGGCTTAAGAAAAGGCACAAAAATAAGCAAAGTTTTCTCTGAGTTAAGCAAATCCTTCTCAAAATTTGCAAAGGTAATTTTATTGCATTCCAAAACTTTCGTAATAGTTATACTGAGAGCAGCGCAAAGAAATAATTGTTTTTTGGAAAGACGTATATATACGTCCACGGCATTCAACGTTCCGTTTGAGTGACGAGGATGTATACGCCGGGGGCAGTTAAGGGGTTAATAACGTCACACATTAGAGTGGAATGGTCTCAAACTCGTAGCCAGCCTTATTGCTGGTCTGCGAAGGCGTTGATTCGAACCATTATGATACCAATCCCGAAATCTGTAGAGAAATCTTAAAGCTTTCACGTTGACAAAGTTGGAAATTTGTTACGTAGGATGCCATCTCGGATGCCGTAGCTTGTACTTAAACGTGGTTCCAAAATGTGTGATTCGCTGCCAATACCTCTCGTATTACTTCGGAGGCCGCGGTAGCCGAGTGGTATAGGTATCGGATCGTGGCTTGCCTGGTCACGAGTTCGATCCCTGTACCACTAAAGACCCGCCGTGTAGGGCAGCGATGCACGTTAAATCTGTCGAGAGCGGAAACGTCCTCCCGTTGGCGTGGTGTGGTAGTTAGGAGAGGGGGGTGCCAGCTCAGGTGTCGTCCACGTCACTTGACCATGGTTCAAAATTACGTGGTCCGTCGCCAAAAACCCTCGTGTAGCTGAACAGTGCGACGTTAATATTCAATCAATCAATCAATCTCGTATTACTTCAAGGGTGACGTTAATAAACGATTAGAGTATCCGACTACACACGTTCGGAAGCGTGATTTTAAAAAAGCGCAGGAATGGATAATTTCCATGATATTTAGTGTCACTCAGATTAGAATACATGCATAAAATTGTTTTAAGGACATTTTGACAAAAAAAAATGTAATTAAATATAATATTTTGGCAAAAAATTAACTTAGAATAATATTTTTTCTAGATGTTCTCCTTTTGTGAAAAATGGTTCTATTATAATAATATTTTGCATGTATATAGCTCAGATCTCTTTACAGAGGCTTAACTAGAATTTTTGAAAAATTCACATTATTTTCAGAGTTACCACGAATCGAAATAATTGTTGGCTTTTTTTTTCTTAAAACTTCTCCCCTCTGTTGTCGTAAAATATGAATAAACCCACTTCAAAGTTATATATTTCAAAAATTCTAGTTGAGCCTCTGTACAGAGGTCTGAGCTATATACAGGCAAAATATTATTATAATAGAAGCAATTTTCACAAAAGGATAACATTTTGAGAAAAGATTATTCTAAGTTAATTTTTTACCCAAATATTATATTGAAATAAATATTTTTTGTCAAAATGTCCTTAAAACAATTTTATGCATACATTCTAATCTAAGTGACACTAAATGTCATGAAAATAATCTGTTTATGCGCTTTTGCAAAATCACGGTTCCGAACGTAGTCGGATACCTTAAATAATCAATACTTGATTTAATTTAGATTTGCATCGTACTGTGAAGCAACGCGACGGCTATTGGCGGCGGACCTCGCAATTTTGAACAATGGTCAAAGGCGAGGAGGACTCGAGTTGTCACTTTAAGCTTCCAAACCAAGTCAAAGGAAGGACTTTGAGCGACGATAGAGTTAACATGCATCAACTTCTCTACACGACAGGACTTGAAATGAACTACGGCTCAAACTCCTAACAAGCCAGTCACAAGCTCACAGCCATGATATCACTGACCAATATGCGCTTTAATGGTTTAACAAAAGTAAGCCATTGTTTTTACTTCAGAGAAACAATAGTCATCTAATAAATATATTTTTTTTTGAAGAGTTTATTTCAAAAATTATTTAAATACTCAAAACACATACTTTCACTTTTTCTATTCTGGTTTATCCATAATAATTCTTATGAAAAACGTATTACTTCACGAAAAATGTCCAGTATAATAAGATTTCAAAAGAATTGCAACGTATTCAAATTATTCATCAGATTGTGAAAGGTTTAATATTTTATCTAGATCAATTAATACAAAGTGTACCCCTCATTGGTGTTTATAAATATAATTTTCACATTTAGCGAAAAACTTATTTTGTAGTACAATTCTTTTAGTCTCGGGTGCAGGATAACACATCGTTCAACTGTTGCCATTCAATCATATTCTTTTCCCTTAGTAACACGTTTATTTCGCTTTTCCATTCAAATATTTGGATGAAGATAAGATTTTAATTGCATTAATTATTTTTTCTTCTTCTTTTTTGAGTTTCATACGAATTATTCAAAAATATCTGTGTAAAAAAAATTGTTTTTCTGATGTTTTGAGTAGTGATTAAAAACATAAGGAATACCTTCAAAGTACATCCTAAAGTCAAAATTTGTTATTAAATTAAATTTATTATTATTAAAACTATATCTTTGAGAGTAGGCGTACCGTGGTCATCAAACCTGAAATTCCTTATTAAGCCCCAATACAATTGGAATCGCGTAAAAATGTAATGTGTTTAGAGAGTCGATTACCTCAAACCTTCACGAACTACTCAGATAAATTAAAGATTAAAGGTTAAAATGCGAAGAAAAGAAAAATGAGTGACTTTTTACGAGTGACTAGGTATAATTCATTTTAGGACAGATTTTTGCTCTTCCTCGATGGTATTAATTACATAAATTATATTAAAATTATTCGACATATTTTTTAAAAAATATTTATCATATTATTGTAACATAAAGATAAATATTTTTTTTTTTACTTTTGTAATATACTAGACAGAAATAAGTTGAAATTTTAAAAATTCCCTCCTTATATTGTTTGTTAATAATTTCCTGTTGATCAAAAATAAAATTAGTGTTGCAGTTTTTGATTTTGAATACATTTAATTCCACCAATTTGATTTAAAATAAGGGCAATTCAATGACATAGGTCAAGCCGCCACTTATATTCATACTCATTTTTATTTCAAGAGCAGAAGAAAGTATTACATTTGAAATCTAGAAGTCCCAAAATAAATTAAACACGAAAAAAAAAAGAAGAAAAAACGAAAAACTTGTCTCTAAAAACATAAGTCCCAAACTAATTTTTGAAGATGATGGCTATGCGCATTTGTCTATGTTTCGTTACAGAGCAATTTTACCCAAAATAATCTGTTTTGGTATGAGCCAAAGCAGGAAAAACTGTATTTCAGGAAACATTATCATTGAAGGGATGACTTCTTAAGGGGGCGTTTTACTAATAAACGAATCTAAATTAAGAATCAGGTTCGGCTACGTTATGCTTAATCGGGTTTACTCAGCTCCAGTTGGATCATTAATCGTGCTCCAGTTGTAACATCCACTTGGTTTTGAATTACAAACTTTTTAAGCGCATGGTTTTGTTAAGTATAAAGTGAAGAGATAGTTTTATTTTCTTTTTTTTCAATATTACTGTCATGCAGCCCACTTTCCGTCAACTCCAACGAGTGAACAAGGAAAGAAAAGCGCTTGCTATAATAATTGATACAAATTTATTATGTAGGAGATCGGAAGAGGGACTTAGGGAATTATTTAATATTTTTTCAATGTTTAGTATGAAACTGCCACATTACAGATTATTTAGTAAAAGTGCGTTTCATTTTCCGTTGAACATTGTTTGTGATCAATAATGTTTAAAAATGTTACAAAAGTGGACTTGCTAGTCGTGTTAGAAGAAATCGGTGGACAGCTGGTGAATCAGTTAAAGTCGTTGAATTAATTCTTTTGAAAACCTCAGCAGTTATAAAATATAAGGAACATTCCTGCGACCACAGTTGTGCTACGCAAAAATGAAGACGAGTTTCAGAGGTTACGCTTGCAGCAGCAAAAAGAATATGAGTAAATTCAACGTATTATGATGTTGACAGTATTCCTTCATTAGATAAACCGCTAACAAAAAAAGAAACAAACATTGGATCTATTTTTTGATTAAGAAAAAAAAGCCTCTAAGCACAAAAATGTGCCAAAAGAACTAAAATCTGTGATTTAACGAAGTTAATTGGCGAGAAATTTGTCAATAATTTGGATATATTAGTGATGGCAAGTAAGATATTACGAGAAAATAAAAGTAATTGTGAAAAAGTACGAATCACATATCCTTTTGTTTGCTTAGAGAATTTTAAGAAAAAGAAACGGATCTCAGGGTATAAGTTTTCCTAGTCTTATATAGCATACATCAATATATAAGTTATATAAGCATATATATTACATACATACAATCTACATAATTTACATATACATATTTTTAAATAATTAGACTAATTGGCATTTAAATCGTATATACTCATATATATGAATCTATAAGGAGATGTTATTCTTTAAACATTGCTCTTTACAAAAAAATGGATGAAATTCGCCGAAGAATGGGCACAAAAAAGAGAACTACTTAACACCCACACGCGCAAATGTCGTAAAAAGAAGCGTATTACATTCTAGCAATAGGATTCTCTTGCCCAGAATAAATCAGTAGTTTTCACTTCTATCGTGTGGTCAAAAGCACGCACAAACACATATTTTTCTTAAAGAGAAAAATTAAAAAATTCCGGAAGACCGATGACAGGCTATTTTATTTCAATTAATTTTACACAGTTTGCACAATATGTTTCTGCAGGTTTTAACACAAAATATAAATTAAAAAACTATTGGTAAAACATGTTTGTATATATATATATATTCGAAAGTAATGAAAGTTTAAATATATGTTTTAACTGGACAAAATGTAAAATGATTCGATAAATCAGCGTATACCTCTTTAATGAATTGTAAGTGATTTATGTCTATCTAAGTACGAAGAACTACATTTCTTTCCGTGAAATTTTCCGAAAGATTTTCCAAATTTCATCAACGAATTTTATTATTTCTTTAAAAATCGTTGAGAGAAGAACTCATTATACATATTTCCACGAAATTTTGGCATTGACAAATGAACGTAAGCACCTCCTCCCTGAAGACTCGCTTCTTCGGTTCCTCCTTTAGTTACAATGAAATATCACCGTAACTCGATAATTGCCACTTGGAAAAGTTTACCCAGACGGTACTGGGCGATTTGTCGAATATTTTATTTTTGTTTCGAAACAGACAAAAAACCCCTCTGTATTAGAGTTTGGAAACATCAGGGGAGGGAGTAGGGAAGGATCTAATAAACCGTGAAATGACGGAAGTTGAGATTTTTACGACCCACTGCAGAAATGGTGCCGATCATCCGAAAAATCAAAGATCTTTACAAGAAAACTAGTTGCTATGACAACGTGGCTCAATTAACCCATACTGTTCAGACAAAGCACTCCCAATTGACTGGGTTTCTTCTTGTTTTCTTCCTCATGGAAAATGTCCCTACAGCCATACATGATTACTTAAAATAAGAAATAAAAAGATAGAATGGCTGGAATCAAACATCGCTGTGTAAAAAAAGGAAGTTGGACGTTGGGCAAGGGATCAGGGTCTTTCTTTTTATTGTCGATAAATGTTCTGGTCTTTCGCTATGTGTTTCCCAGGCCTAGAGGATTGTCTTTCGAGTAAGTTTTTATCGATATCGTCTAACATATATTTGAAATTTTTTTGGTATCCACTTTTTCTGAAGTTAGTATTTTAAGCGTATAAGTTGAGTAGGAATATAGGAAAGATATATTAATTAAGAAAATATGATATTTTGTTTCTATTTTATTTAAATGGTTTAAAGTTACATTCCAGACATTTTACTCAATTAGAAATGAGGTAGTTGTTTTGCACAGGAACATGGAAAAAAAGAGAAAGAAAACTTTTTCACTCACTGATAATTGAATTGGTTTATTTATATAATGTAAAATATTTTGGATTTTGGAAATTTATATGGTTGTTTTTGGCAGTTGCCAGCAGACAATGTACAACAACCCCACCGGTATAACCTTTTTGTGCGTAATTTCAATATTCTGTAAAACACGTTACCAGGGATACAAGATTTGCGAGTCTATCAATCTTGGGGACAAATTGGGCGAGAAATATGATGCTGCCAAGGAATCATCGAGAAGTCTCAAAATCAACCCTTCACAACATTACTACAAGGACCTTTGAAGACCACAGTTCTGAGGCTGTTTCTGGAACATTGTAAATTTTGTTTATGATGATTGCATTTTCCCCCAATGTAAATAATTTGTTTTAATGCGTATTTGCGTGTGTACGTCATTTTGTTTATGCAGACATTTGCTCGTGCACGTCCATTAAGAAGTCTGTTATTATTCAAATAATTGGAGTCATCGTCTGCTTTTTTCCCACGCAACTTTGAAACAGTATATATGTATATGTAGGTGTGTGTGTTTGTGTGTATATGTGTTTGTGCATGTGGGTGTTTGTGTGTGCATGTGTGTGTTTGTGTGTGTATGTGTGTGTATGTGTATAATTCATTTAAATTTCAATTATTTTTATAACTTAAAAAATTGTAAATAATGTCGCATTTTTTTACCTTTTATATGCAGTGTAATTTTAAACCATTATATTAGCAAGACAAGTACATAATAAATTTAAACTGAAAAATATGCAATTTTAAAGTAAAAGAGAATTATTTTAAACATTATATATATATGTGTGTGTGTGTGTGTTTGTGTGTGTGTACTAACCAAATTACTATCCAAAGAAGAAAAAGAAAAAAAATGTTGTTTTCTTTATAGTTAAAATACTTCAAAAAAAGCTTTAAAATTCGAGTTCAAAACTAAAGATTTTCCTGTCTAATATAGAATAAGTTTTTTGTTTTTTTTAAAAATAAATTAGTTAAAATTTTAGTTGGATACATTAATTGTACAAAATAATAAATTTATTTATTACGATTTTTTGCTTGTTTTTGATTTTATTAACTGCTGTGACTTTAATATAACTAACTCCACGTACAAATAAAACTGTTTCTTTGAAAACATTTTATTTTTTTAAATTTTTGTGTTGCATGATTTCTAAAAATGTTTGAACATAAAATACATTACTTACTGAATCACTTAAAATAAATATATTTCAAACTAAGGGACAATTTATTTAAAAAATATTCCCATTTTTTTGAATAAGCAAACTGGATAGAATATATTAAGAACTGAATACAGTCAAAGAATTTACTAAAAATTGAAACATACAAAAATAGCTATATTTTAATAGATATTGTTCAATCCTAATGTAAAAAAAGTACTTTGTATCTTTTACTTCGTAAAATAAAATTTGTGAAATACATTCACCCAGCTTAAAAGCATTTTTGAATTCTTTTGCATGTTAAATAAGAGTATGAATAAAATATATAGTAAAGATATAAATTTTCGATTTGTCGAAAAAGTCGTGAATAAGATTCTAGCGCTAAAAACTTTTTATTAGAATTTCTTCTGATTCTAGTTAAGCATGTTACGAAACAGTTCTTTATGTAGCAAGTGAAAAAGAAAATGCAAATTTCAGTTTATGCAAAACAGGGTCTTTTGTAAAAGAAAACATTTTTTTTTTATGTTTAGTTCTTCTAAAATATAACTTGCATTTATGTTTTTTTTTAATTATTGCCGGAAATTTATTTTGGAATAGCATACGGTAGTATTTTAATTTTTATTTCCTGTTTTATGAAGTTGAACTATGTCTGTCTTAATATTTTACATTATTCTAATCATGCAATTTAAAATATCGTGTATATATCAAACGTTTCCTGAAAAATAACTTGGTGAACATTAAAATTTAAATGCACATTAACAACATATGAAAAGACTCTATTTTTTTATGAATTTTCTGTTTAGTTTTTATGATAAAATATTCATTTCTAAGAATATATTCTGCTAAAAACATTAATTTCTTGGGATTTCATATTCTTAAGCAACATTTTTTTAACTAAGCTTAATATGTTAATATGCTAAGCCTCAAATCAAATATTCATGAACAGAAAACATGCATATTAAGAAAAAATGCTTAAGTGTTTGAATGAATGAAAGAACGAAAGAAAAATTCCAATGCTATTGAACATGCTAAAAATTACTTTTTTTTTTTATTTAGAATTTGTTTTCTTTTGAACTACAAATAGAAACATTTTTAAAAATATAAATTTAGTAACATACACTAAAACATACACTGGTGTTAAAAATTAAAAGTATTTTTAGATTTTGTCGATTATTTCTAAAAGCACACGACTGATTTCAATGGAATTTTGTATGTATATATATATATATAGGGCTGATGTAATGCAATAAAATAGCTATTCTACAGTTATAGTACACACGCATGATAATGTATAACACTCATAGAAGTCAGAAGGTATGAAACAGCAGTTGCAGGGTAAAACAAAAAACATGTAATATAAAAAAAAACTTATATATAGATCAACAAAGAAAAATGTTATTTTAGCTACTTTTTATTAAATAGTTACAATTAATATAAATATTTATTAAAAATACAACATTACAATTAATATAAGCATATTGTCATTCAAAACAATCATGTATATAAAATTTCAACTCAACTATCTCCTAGGACCTCACTTTGAGAACGAGAATAAATAGGAGTCATGTAAGAACCAGTAGCCATTTTTATAAACAACTTTCTTTTATTTGGTTATCTTATCCAAAATAGAATGACTTATTAACAAATTTATCTACTAGTATTATGAGGTTTTAAAGGTAATATCCTTTAAATTAACTTAATTAATCATTAAAATTTATTAAATAACGTATTACCACGATAAGTCCCAGAATCTCATTGAACAAACAATCAAAACTGTATATAAATCTATAATTGCAACGCTCAACTGAATGTTTTAAAATCACTTTATGCTTCAATATCTATCTCCCTACTGTCTAACTTTACTATTTCGTTTGACCTTTATCTAATCTGCATATATAACAAGGAATCCTGTCCGCTTTTTTTGGAGTTGATTGGAAATAGGTAGGGAAATTAAATTTCCCTAAAAGCGACTCAAAATGGTTCCGTAAGATTTGTTACAAACTGAACGTGGAAACCTGTTTGATTTGTAATTGCCAACGTGGCTTATTTGTAATTCTTTAAATAATTAGCTTTAATCAATGAATTTTTATTAATTATAATTAAATTATTGTATTGTCATCCGAAATAATCACGCATATTAAATTTCAGCTCAATTGAGCGCTTTAAAATGTATTTTATTAACGATTGAAAATTCCACCAAGATAAATAAATAAATAGAGAGTGTGAGCTAATAGTCGGGATTGAAAAAAAAAATGATTAATAGAAGATATGGTCGCCTCTTTTAAATAAACAGACCTCACAAAGGGATTTTGTAACGGAAATAAAAGGAGTTATTAGTTCGGTGGCAAGTAATCCCACTCGTTCAGTAACTCAGTTTTTTGGATGGCTCTCGGAAGGGAGTGGCTAGTTGTAAGTGTTTTCCATAGATCGTCTCTGGCATTCTCTATACGGATAAGGTCCGGAGATCTAACTGATGAATCCATAATTACTTTCCAGAAATTCATCGATCAGATTAGCTGTATGTGTCTCGCGTTGTCATCCATTAAAATACATTCAGGACCAACTGCACAAGTAAAAAGTCAAAAATAGGGTAAAAGACCTCATCCATTTGCCTCACAGCAATCACAGTGTCTCTTGCAAAGTCATAGAGGTGTGTGCGGCCATCCAACGTAATGTCTGCACAGACCATCAAGTCTCCCCTGCCGTGATGGTCGATTTCTGGGACACTGAGTGGGAAAAAAGCAGGTCTCTGGTTCTGTCCATATATTTTCACCGTACTTTCATATGTTAAAAAATTATCGATAGTCTTCTGATTGATTAATTGTGTATTAAATGCACTAGGGCTTTGGCGTTGGTTCTCGTAATATTTTCGATATTCAACACTTCACTACGAATGAACTATTATGTACTGTATAACTATTTCATTGCTTTTTAATTCAATTTTAAGTAAAAATGCGGCTCAAAGAATGAAAATTAAACCCGTAAATTAAGAACTACGATATAGGTGAATACTTAACTTTGTGACTCATTGTGTATTACGAGTTCCTTTTTTATATTGGAGCATTGTGATCTTCAACAATAACAACATACAGCTATATATAATTTCGTATTTACTTAAATAACATCAATTTATTTTTAATGAAGCATTAAGACTAGGCTAAAGATTCCCCTTATCATACACATAATACAGGTACTTTTCTAATACCACGTTCAAAGTTCTTTTTCCCCCTAATGAGCTGTATATACGGACAACTAAGCCTTTACAGACACGACAAATCCTCAAATGTGAAAGCCATTTCATGATGGCGCCATCTAGTAGCGGTCTTCATTACCAAATTTTGACACTTGAATTAAGTTTTTTAAATTCAAGCTCTCGTTAAAGGCTAAATATTGTCGTGATTTAGTTTTGCCGAGATTACCAGAGCCAAATCAATATTCAAGGTATCTTTACATGCCACTTAATCACATGATATGCTAGCTTACAATTTTAGCATTTAGAATATCTGTCAAATCCAGCCGGGATGGAGCCCGTAACCTTAGGCTCGTGAAGAAGTATGCTACCTCTAAGCCACCAACCCGGTTCATCATGGTTCAAAGTTGACTAAGTTTATTATAGTGGAATATAGGAACAAGACAATATTAACATTTTCTAATAAAATAAAATCATATAAACCAGACAAATAAATAACTATTAAGTAAATTTAGCTATTTTCAATTCGCGCGTCGTAATTTTTCCGTCATTCTGTCAAATAATAGACTAACATTCTCATAAAAAAATTGCTCCAATACACAACTCTTGAACGGTTCATGCTTTATTGCTTTTTCCACATTTCATCGACTTCATTTCTTTGCAACAACAATAAATGAATCTTAAGACGTCAAAAAATACCCTGATCTTGACGTTTGTGTACATGATTCTTTGTATAACCTATTTTTCCTACGACAGGTGAAACGTTTACATATCCATCAAAAGCTGTTTGTGAAAAAATTTATTTTGTGGATTTTCCAACTAGTTCGCGAAAGTTTTTTTTTCTTGCTAAAATATATTGCGCTTCAATGTTCATCTTGCTTAAACGTTTATTTCAGCTAAACAAGTCAACAGGAAAAAAGCTTTTGTGTGCATTCCGGTAATAAATACAATATTTCGCGATGCGTTTGAGCCAGAATATTCTGCTGAAATTTTCCTTCGGCTAAAGAAGACTGTATAATATTTTTTAGCAATACTTGTATTTATAATCTATTTTTATTCATCTAATAAGTTTTATTAAATTTTTAATGCATGCATAAAATAAATCGTAACTTTATGAGATTATTATAATGATACTAATCATATGTAGAATGAGATTATTATAATGATACTATTCATATGTAGAATGAGATTACTATAATGATAATATTCAAATGAAGAAAGCACACACACAAATATCCTTAAGACATTTTATTGATTATTGCACCATGGTTGTATCAGAAAATAGTACGAAATGTTGGATGGTAAGTTTTCAATCATTTCTAAAATAATTGTTACTAAATGATTTGACAATGATTATACATACCACACATTTTACCT
>BMAU01005327.1:22500-105846 GCA_019973935.1 Trichonephila clavipes | reverse complement strand
TGGTGATCATCAAAAATAAAAGATTCCACTTCAAACGCTCATTAGCCATCTTTGATCCTATAACCAAATTAAACAAATATTTTGTTTGCTTTGCGGTCAATATGAGAACGATGAGAGATTTTTTTTACGTTTCTTTTAACGATATCAAACGATGAGAGATTTTTATTACGTTTCTTTTAACCTAAAATATTACTTTAGCTGACCTTCGAACTTACTGGTATGGTTATCTCCGTCTTTTTTTAGGAAGTTGTAAATATATATATAATATATTTCGTTTCATCTTTTTTCCATGTGAAAGAGTTTTATGATATATGGATAAGCATGAGTATTCTGGAAACATATAATGCATAATGAAAACGTTTTACACAATTATTTTTTAGAACATGCTACACTTTCCCCATGAACAATTTTGTAGTTTTGATTGCTGTGTTGTAATGACTTATTATGGTTTATAAATGTAAATAAGCAGAATATTAAAAAAATGGGCATCTGTGATCCCTATTAAAGGAAGTTGAAACTGATCAAGCAATTGAAGAACCTACTGAAATAATGCATATTAATCAAGATAAGCGAAAGTAAATATCAGAAAAGCGTGAGACATGAAACGTTTGAGTTGATTTGAGTTTAGCTGGAAAATAACGTTCCTGTGTTGTTAGCGAAAAGTGTCTGTGATTTATGTCCTTTATTAAGGGCATGTATTTATTTGGAACATTTTCTTTAGTTTTATTGATTTTTTCTCAAATTTTCTAAGAAAAATTGAAAAGTCCTTGAAAGTAGGTAAGCATATTTTCTCTTAATTAAATTATTCACTGAATTGTGATTTTTATAGTGTATAGTAAAAAATAACTATAAAAATAAATTATAGTTTTAAAACAAACTAAAAAACACGCTTTTATAGTGAATCGAACTAAAAAGCAAAATAAATAAATAAATATTACTTAAAAGTAAGATATACAAAATTTAATACTTATCTTGTTAATTTGTACGGTTTATAATTATGATCGTATTGTAGCTTTAGCGTCAAAGTGCATTATTATTGCATTCAGTACATTATTAATGTATAAGGGGGCGCGATAAAAATTGTGATTGAAAGGGGGCGCCAGTAGTGAAAGTTCGAGAACCACTGAGGTAGGAATCCAAAAAAATTGAACTTAAGTTATAATTTTTTAGGAATTTTTATATACAAATATTGAGTCTCCATTTATTTACTCTGGATCCATTAAATTATTTCCTTTTATCTCAGCATATTTCTGGAATCCAAGCAGTTTCGATGTTCAAATGAATTTTTATTTATTTTTTTCATGAAATTTCATTCTTAATGAAAAGTTTGGAAGAATAGTATCAAATTTAAAATCGCTATCTCTAGTTTTCCATCACTTTTGAGCTAGACATCAGAAAAGGCCTTCCTGAGACATTAACTCTTAAAATTCTTTTCAGGAAATTATTCGATCATTTTGCGGATTCATTTTACTAAACTACTCTCTTGTTCCACATCATTTTTAGTACTTTTTTTTAAGTTTGAAATCAATAAGCTTACTTTAAAACTGTTAAAAATCTAATGTTCAAGGTAGATCTCTAATATTTTTAGTATAAAACACATGCAATCTTTTAAAGACATTACGATTGAAATTTAGGGTTTAACAAAATATATATAGGTTAGCGGCAAAGTATGAAATCCGGCGTTATATAAAATGCCTATGCATTGTATATAATGCCTAAAACTAGCCGGCAATGTATGAAATTATTCCTTTTTCATACATTGTCTAGAGTATTCTATAGAATACCTAATGCAGAAACCGGAAAAGTATGAAATATATCTGCGATTCGTATCGAATATTGCAGTGGCAAGGCGCGAAAATTCTTAACGCGTGCCTCAGGCTCAGAATTTGTTGATTCCGCATTGTGGTTTGTTCGAAGTGTCAAAATATACTCCACTTCTCTTAAACTCGTTCAACAAAAATTGTTTTTGCTTGGAACATTGTGACGGATTCATGCGTCTTTTTTTAACATGTCCTTTGGGTTCTTTGGGCCAGAATTAATAGCAACTCTTTTCCAACCAAATGCAAGAAGTGAAGTGTGAATGAAAGATGCAAATTAACAAGCTTTTAAATATTTGAACTTAGAGTAAGCGAGATGACAATGTATGGCAATTGATGGCAGCTTGTGGCAGTTGATGGCAAGTAAATAATGTTTACATAGTTCTTGGTTCAAGTTTGGATAAAGATACGTGGCGGTGATTAGAAGTTATAATTGATAAAGATATAGAGAACCTGTGCACACAAGTAAATACAAGATTGCCTTACAGATATTAGTGATTGATTCTTCAGACTGCAACAAGGTAGGATTGACTATTTAATATTAGAATCAGTGATTGTATTGGAATTGAGTTTAGGTGGTTCAGTTATTGATAGTGGTCCGAGTTAGATTAAGTCATTATTATCTATATATATTGTGTGTTGCGTATTTTGCCATCGTAGATTCTCTCACATTAATTATAATTTAATGTATTAGAAGTTTAAGTTGAAAATCTCTTAATATAGATATATTAAAATTATGTTTCCTTCTAGTTCTTTCGTTAATCCTACGCATCTAGCTCACGCTGATACTCCGAGAGATATTCTCCCAAGGGGAGGATATCACAACATGAAATCACTTGAAAATGGAGCCAATTGCATGCATGAAATGAGTTTAATTGCATTAAAATGGAGGAGCAAACTGTAATGTTGGAGAAGGAATCATTGTCTGTAGCAGGTGTCAGCAGCCTATGGCACGCGTGCCACATGTGGCTCGTGGTACATTTTTCAGTGGCACTCCGCACTAATCAACAAATTTGTCAATTTTGAATAGATGGAATTTGATAATTTTGAATGGATGGAACTTGGTAATTTTGCCAAGGACTTTATTTGACAAACATCTCCAGAATTATGGACATCCCCTGGGTTTCTTTTTAGTGGTCAGGGTCAGGGAAGCTTGCTGAATAGCTATGATGTGTTGTGTGTGGAAAATAAAAGCCTGTAACCTGTTAAAGAAGGCGTCAGTACTATCTAGCAGTGGTTCCCAATTCCCGAACCGAGGGTCAAATGGTATCGAGCCTTTCAAGGGAAGCATTAAATTATTTCCATTTTATTTACTGGGATTTTTCTCTAGTGTTTGTTACTTTCCGTGGAAATCACTTTATATATATTGTAAAATCACTTTATATTTCATGTAAAATGACTTTTTATTCATTTTTTGGAGTAAGGGATTTTTATTCTGAAGGCATGTTTAAATACAATTAAATTATTACATCAAAACAATTTAAAATACAAGCAATTAACATCCCACCCTCAACAGACCGCAGTAATATTATCAAATCTTGACCGGTCCGTGGGATAAAAAAGTTGATAAGCACTTCTATACAGTATTACGTCACGGATTCTGAGTCATTTTACGTACTTCAGGAAGCTCAATTGGCTATTGGACACGGGTAACGTGATAGAATTCTGAAATACTTTCAACCAAATACAAAAACGTTACACGCTATGTACCTCCACTTTTGTGACCCTTTCCAGAAAAAAAACAGAAAATTATTTTAAAAAATGCTTTGTTGTGAAATTTGTGATTTTTTTCTGAATGCCAATATATTGGAGCTTGTAATGAGTAGTAAATTGGATGGTTTCTATCGACTTGGAGCTTCTGAAGGAATTTTAAAACAAGTATACAGGAAATCACAATTTTACTTCATATCCTAAGAACTTGTTTAGAATTAAATATACACCTGACCACGAAATTCCTCTTCTGTCAGTTGCAGTTGCTTATTCCATTTGAAGCGGCCAAGGATTCATCAAATGTATGTGTAAAGTACCAAAATAATAATTGTCTTTGCGTGAAAAATGTAATGAAATGTAATTCAAAATGCCATTCAAGCCTACCACGTTGCAATAAGTAGATTAATTTCAAGTTCTTATTTTTTATTTGAAAATATTGTTTTCCTTAAGAGGAAAGACATTTTGTTTGGTACAACCTTCATGTTCCGAAACGTATTTTGAACAAATTTTTAATGGCACTCTCATTACTTTGTCAGAATAATATTTGTATTTTTTAGGAATATACGTCATTCATATATTAGCCTTATCATGACCTTATTTCATACTTTGCCTAAATAGCTTTGTTCATTCTAAAAAAAGGCATTCTATACAATGCCTAGGCAAACTATGAAATAATTCTCATATTTCATACTTTGCCTAAAACCGTCCGGCATTGTATACAATGCCTAAGTATTGTATACAATGTCATACTTTTTCGGTAACATATGTATAAAATAACCCAAATATTTTTAAAATTAAAAACATATATATACACATACATGAAATATGAATAACATTTTTTTCTGAATTAGTACTATGTCACGGTTATTAAAATAACTAAGCCAATTTTTTTGGTTTTTTTATTCCTACATTGAGATGAGTGTGAATAATAAAAAAGTTATTCAAAAAATGCAGACAAAGTAATTTTACACTATTATGTTTCATTTTCTTTTCTAGAAAATACACGCTTCATTAGCCTTCTCACTGCGTAGTTATTTTATCAAAGTAGGTCCAAAAATTGTGTAGTTTTTTTAATTACGTATTTGAAACCAACATATTAAGTCTACATTTTAGAGTTAGAGTATACAACAAAATTTGTAAAAGAGGTTTTATTTTAAAATATAGGATTTTAAATCATAAAAATATAAATGAAAGCATAAACAGGAACACGACGGATGATGCAACTAAATAGTCGGAAAAAAGACATACCCGTGGAAATCGCGGGTTGCACAAATTTTGCAACATCTGCGTTGCCCGTGAAAATCGCGGGTTGCGTAGTGAGAGGATTGAAGTGGTTCAACCATGTGATGGGTTCAAAAAATCAAAACAATTTTTTTCATTAATTGCTTCCTTAACACGTCTAAAATAAGATGGTCCAATGATTTTCTTACAATTCGGAGTCGTTACAAAGAAAAAGGTGTTAGAAGAGCTGCGGTTCTTAGCGCTATGTTAAGGTTTTCACTGTTTTAATCGGACTTGAAACTTGAAACGCATTTTCTCAAAACTGTGTTTTTCAAACTTTCCTCCATCATATCCCAAGAATGGTTTAACCGAATGACTTCAAATTTATCGAGTACATTCAGCTCACATATATACACACCAAAATGAACTACAATTATTCAAAAATTCAAAATATTTCTATTTTTTATAACAAAAATATAATTGAATAAACCATGAAATTCGAAACTTTTCTTCACAGTTCTACCAAAAATCAAATTTTTGGTATTTTTAATTGAGTATAGTGCATTTGGTACATTTAAGCATATAGATTAAGACAATGTTAATTTTTTTTTACTTCAGATAAGCCAATCAGCAGGGATCGTGGAGGATTTTCATTCACAGCGCTATAACTCAAGTTCTATTGGATATTTCTGGCTAAACATTTGTATACATACTCTTAATATACATATAAATCAAGGATAAAAGACTTAAAGTTCTATATTTTTACTGGTCGTCAAAACAATTTCCCAAGAATGCTTTAAAATCAGGCGGTACCAGGGGGAACCCCCTTTAAGCATGCAAAGTTTTGTAAGATATGTATAAAATTTTAAAGACTCGTATCAATCTCTGTGTTGTTTATAAAATTTCTTATTTTGATTTTGTGCATTATTTGAATAATCAATGTCAAATAATGTCAAAAAATAATTGGGAGGGGGGAGAAAGTATACAAGAGATAAAAAAAACAACATTTTCTTGGAATTTATAAATTTTATTTTGTTTCGTAGACTAAGAAATTAAGTTAGAATAATAAGGGATGGCATATTTTCATTATTCTTATTTAATATAATGTAAAGATAAATCTCCTCGTGCTCTGTTCAATATGCAAAGTCTAATACGTATGACTAACATTTCATTCAGATTATAAGCATTCATTTGCCTTTGACTATTTTTTTAAGATTATCAAAGTACATTTTCTCTTAAAAGCTTGGTATGGAAATCATGATAGGTGCAAGAGTTCATTCTTAAAATTGGAATCGTTAGTTCGTACGACTGTTTTCCTTTTTGTTAACGAGAGAGTTCTTTTCATCAAACTTTCATTTTCATGATAAAAGTTTTTTTCGATGAATATTATTCTTTTAAAAGTAATTAACCTGGAATGTATAAGTAATGAAGCATGAAATAAAGAATTAATAGTTCTCTACACTATGATTTATTTTTCTTATTTAAAATTAAGTCGAACTTCATATTTTTTAAGGAATGTTTTTTTTAATATTAAGTTGAGGACGCAGTAGCCAAGTGATAATGGTGGTTAATTCTCTACCGGTGCTGTCTGCGGTGATTCTTGGGTCAAATTCCTCATACCACTGAATAATTGTAGTGTAGAGGATTCGATGCACTCAAAAACTATCAAGGATAAAAGTCTTTACATAGACGTGTGGTGGATATTTGGAGAGTAGTGTGCCTATTCATATGTCATTCTCGTTATTTGTGTGTTATAACTTTATGAGCTAAACATTTAGTAGCTTTTTTCTGGTTTCAAATTAAACGTTTAATAAAAATGAATTAATATTTAAATATATCTAGTAATTAAATAAATGAACTTTTTATTCCTGTTAAAACTAAATGTGCAAAAGTTTCTCTCTCTCAGTGTATATATATATATATATATATATATATATATATATATATATATATATATATATATATATATATGCATATGTACTTAAACTTTAAAATAATGGTCTTATAATGGTAAATGATAAAAGGATTATATATACGAGGGATGGGGTATAAGTCATGGCAACTATTTTTTTTTTCTTGCAGATATGGGAACAGATCACAAATGTATATGTGCCGTGTGGAAGTTCTGCAGGCACAGTGTGTATGCTGAACAACAGATGTCTCTGTGATAGCTGATAGTAGCTCCACGACGGCTGTGAAATCAGTCAGTTGGTGAGTGTCGTGTGAGATGGAAGTAACCCGTGTTGAGCAGCACGCTTATATCAAAATAGCCGTTCTCCGATGGAGAAATGCGATGGAATGTCACAGCAAATAGTGGAAGCCCTTGGGAATAAGGAGCGACCATACCGTACAGTAGCACGGTGGGTAGGAAAGTTTCCACAATGATGCGTGTCAACCACTAATGAGACACGAGGTGCGGCTAATGCTGACGCAAATGGTATTCAGCGCATCACACATCGTTGTGGTGACAGTAGCAGACTACCTTGAGGGTATTTACGCCCGGATTTGTCAAGTCAACTTTATGTGAACTGTGTTTTCATTCTTTTGTACAGTGAAGTCCATATTTCCCTGTATACTACCGTGATTAATTAGTGTGTTCCGATATTTCACTGCTATTCCTTGTCTACACGTGTAGTTTGTGATGCCCCCTCTGGGTCACACCTTGAACACTAAGATTAGTTTGAGGCAAAGAACCACTAAGAGCTATTTTGAATAATAATAATATTTATTTATTATTATAATTTTCTCAAAAAAATCTCTGATAACATATAATAATATAATGTTACGTCACTTAAAGGGATTTGTCTTTATATTAAATTAAATTACTAAGAATGCAATTAATTAATAATTAAGCTCAAGCTCAAGTAATGTTTACCGAAATAGGAGATCCGAAAAATGCACGTATTCGAATTCTTAACCTTCATTAACTTTAACTAAGTCACTTAAACTGACGCTTGTTTTAAGCGTACGTGAATTATATTTACCGCTGGCTTATATCAGCTTTCTGGTACGTCTCGCAGCACGACGTCTTCACGAATCTAATCTCCTTGAATCTTCTAGTAATGCGTTTAATGTTACTGGCTCAATAGCCTTCCATCATCTCTCTTGCTATCTCGCAACGCTCGACTTAAATACCTTATCTAATTTAAACATCCCGTACATATTTTTGGAGTTGATTGGAAATAAACGCGAATTTATATTCCCCAAAAAGACGCCTAAGAAGATTAGTGGAAGGTTCCGTACAGATTTGTCACAAGTTAACACCTTTTCCTTTCGTCTCTATATGTCACATTTTCCAACCCGACTGGTATCTCCAAGAAAAAAAAATAGTTTCCATGACTTTAGCCCCGATCCTCGTATATATAATGTAAATGAAACGAATTATTTTTCATCACATTACGATAAAAATAAGAACTGTTTATTTGTATAACTTTTTGTTCTTGTTTAAATATATTTTGTTAGTTTTTCAGAAAGTTATTTATGCTTATATATATTAATTAAAAATCAATGCATGGAATTAAGGTTTTAACTTTTAAAAAAATATATCTGATTTTAATGAGTATAACAGGAAACATTACGCGAAAACTAAAATTAAAAATAAACTCTGTTTTTATATAACAGAAAATAAATCAGGCTTTATAAATATTTTTTCAGTATGCAATATATTTATTAAGGCTTATTTTGCAAATAACTGTCCCATTAAATATTCAAACTTCCCCATTAATCTTTTACCAGCTTTCGCTTGCTCGAGTTTTCAAGCAAAGACCTATTGCGTACATGGTAAAAAGTAAATTAAATGCAAATCAGAAAAAGTAAATGCAAAATTGTTTCACGACTTTAAAAGATATATAAGAGGTTTTGAGAGATTTATAGAGTCAGATAAATAACTAGGTTAAAAATCCTTCCTGTCAAATCAAGCGTACACCACATTTAAAAAAATAATAAAAACATCACAAAGAATTGGAGAGAAAGTTGGCATATTACCTGCTCCAAATTTAAATATTTTCTTTCAACTGGGCTGTAAAAAATAGAAAAAAACTCGTGGAAAAATCCATCATGTGAAGTCACGCGCGACTGAAAAACACAATTGGACATCAGGTTATCCCTGAAAAAGGGAGTAACTAGTTTTTCTTGATGCATCCTGTGTTGCATACAGTTATATCGATGGATGAGACGATTTCAGTGTATATTTAGAAAAGAATGGAATGGTTGGTATAAAAATTGGAAGGCGTGGAGTTCCGTATTTGATGGATGCCTTAATCTTTGGTACGAAAGACACCATTTATCTCAATTCGGTGTATTCTTTTGCCCGTTATTTCTGTTGTTTTTTTGTTTCAACTCCGAAGGATATGTTCTGCATGAATTCCTGTATACTCAGGATTTGAGAGAACTATTTTCTCATTTTGGTTCATTTATGTCTTGTTAAGATATCCGACTAACTTAAAATCATGATTTTTTTGAAAAATAGACAAATTCTTTATGATTTAGCTTTATAGGCCACCTTATTATCTTTATAAAAATACCAAGGTTTTTATTATACATTCACTAGAACAAAAACTACAGGTGTTTTATTAAAAGAAGATGCCGTAGTTTTACACATGATGTTAAAATTTAAAATACGTTTCACTCGAAATGCGTTTTTTTAAGTTCAAATTGGGACAGCGATTGCTCAAAACGTTTTTAAAATAATTTGCCGAATTTTTTTGTGTATGTTCTGTATAACAGTAGAAGTGTTTTAACCTTCAGATTTATCAATCACTGTTTTATTACAAATTTTACAGTTCTGTATGTGAATATAATCGCGGCTTTGTTTAAGCAATTTCATATAATAACTGAGATAAAGTGCTCTAATTTTAGTAAAAATTAAAATATCTCTTTTCCTGAAGGTCCTTTCAAAAAGGAATACCAAAGTAATACATCAAAATTAAAAAAATAGAGAATTTGTTCACTTACTATTTGTACAGAGCGGGCCCTGTTTATGTACTTTTCTGTCAATTTTTGCCCATTTTTTCCCATTTTAGTAGAAGTAATTTATTTTTCTTTTCTTAACTCGAGCCCTTTTTTCTTAAAATATACTAAATAAATCTAAAAACCACAAAAAATCTCCATATTTTTTTTAAAAAAATTGTCGCAAGTAGTCGGATACCTTAACACAGTATTTCATGGCAAAACGAGGGCTATTGAAGACCGACCTCCTTATTTTGAATCTCGGTGGAGTAATGAGGAATGCCCTGTTACCCAAATTCTCACACAACATCAACGTGAGGACTTTGAGCTATGATGTATTTAGAGTTCATCAAATTTTTTATACGATGGGTTTTCTTTTGGCACCAGGAATTGTACCTATAGCTTCATATATGCCCCATATATCGTTGGTTTAATTATCATAATGCGTAACTCCAAGAAGACTCTTTTAACGCCATCTAGTAGAGTATTTTGAAGCCTGTCCATTGGATTATTCCATATGTCCTACAAAAATGTTGCTAATTTATAGTGGACATTTGCATTGCAGAGTAATTTCCGTGCATAGCATAGTAAAAATAAACAGTTTTTACTTGCTCCTGTAAAGTTATTCCAGAAGGAATTACGCATTCTAATAATTAGGTCGACGATATGTGTGTGTTTTTTTCAATAATTTTTACAATTTTTATACTATTTACATCGTTTGCGTTTTCACATTACAAAAGTAATTTTTTTTTATTTTCCTAAGGCAATTTTCTTTAATATTAGCGTCGGTAACTTAGTTTAAGTACATTAAAAATGGATATTCTAATGTTATTCTTAGGTCTATTCTTACTCTTATTTCTTTTCCCAACAGTTTAGTACTGTAGGTAACTTACAGCTTTGTAATACTGTGGCTAACTTTTTTCGACATATACTATCTGGTTATACTTCAATTGCTTTTGCTTTGCTTTATTAGATTTTTAATACTTTAGTAATATATATGTATATTTATATATATATGTATATATATAAATATATATATATATGTGTGTGTGTGTGTGTGTAATAATTCCCTCTAGTAATCTTTTTATTAACCCTTTGTACTAAGAATTAAAATAACTTTAATTATTTGGTTTAAAAATAACATTGTAATCTTAATCGTAATCGCCTGATATTATTACATCATAAATCTCTTTCCCGCTAATTGTAACTAATCAGAGCTCTTATTACAAAAATGTCACGCGGTCTTCACCGTCGGGTATAAAAACCGACGTCTCTGGAAATCCCGTGTCTCTCTCTCTTCGCTCGTTTCTCTGTAGTCATGTAGGCGACTGCTTTGTGTTGTGTGTTGTAGTTTCTTTGTCTGTGTTGTGTCGTCCATGTTTAATGTAATTAACATGCCTAGGTGTTTCAAGACATTCAATAAATTGGATTTACTAATTTACAAGACTGCCTCGTTAATCCCATCATAGAAAATACATCAACATACAGGAATCACTCACCACCGGCCACGCCCTATTCTTTGGTTCGCTACAGTAATAACCTCCACTCGCCACGTCTTACAATTATTTTTACCTCTCAACAGAATTATTACAGAAGTATTATATATATATATATATATATATATATATATATAGAGAGAGAGAGAGAGAGAGAGAGAGAGAGAGAGAGATTGTATTATTGTAGCGCTATTTTTATTTTCTTGCTGCTCAGTACTTTTGGCAATTATAGAGAATGGCTGACTGTGTACCATCAGAACTATGTTTAACTTTAGGTCCGAACAACTTTAGGTCCGAATGCTGAAAGTTTGATATTATACTGCTAAGACTATTTTAGTTTTGACCTATACCACCTTACTATATTTTTATTTTTTGCTTTACTTAATTAGATTTGTGATAATTTAGTTTTTTATATTTCTCCCCCCTCCTTCTTTCTCATATATATAGAGAGATATACGATGAGTAATGGATAAGTAAAGTCTCCAATAGTATAAAATAAGTTTCTGACAAGTTAAAATAATAACAAAGGTATCAGAATGAAAGGAATTTATCACTCTTACGTATTGTAAACTCGTTTATTAGCATAGTCACCACTAACAGCTACACATTTGTTCAATCGTACTATCCATTTTTTTATTCCGTCCATTTATAAAATTCCAGTTAACCAAAGTGCGCACTGCATCTTTTATTGTGGCGTCCACATCTTTACTAATGAAGTCAGAGCAAAAAGTTAACGTCTGCGATCGCCAAATAATGCGTGCACATGCGTCCGATCGGACTAGTTCCAGTCCATGGATGAACAGTTAATTACATTATGGTGGGTAGTTGCGTAATAGTAAGCCATTAGTTTTGGATAATTTAAGCCCGGACACACACACACACACACACACACACACACACACATATATATATATATATATATATATATATATATATATATATATATATATATATATATATAATGTGTGTGTGGATGGGTGATGGTGATGGATTGCGGGTGTATAATAAAAGTTGAAGTAGCCCTGCACACTCATTTTACATATTATAAAAATTATTTTTCTGTATTAAGTAAGTTGTTTTAATTATACTTTTTTCCTTGTTATAGTTTTGCTCAATATTAGAATTTGCATGTCTAATCTTTTAACAAGAATGCCACATTTATACTCTTATTTCGTTTCCCTAAGCTCCCACGTAATTTTATCACGACCCGTGGGGTGACGCCCCTCAATTTGAGAATCACTGTTATACATTTGTATATAACCCTGGTTAGTATAAAATTTTAAAAAAATTAATCGCGCAAAACAGGCATAGATAACTTTACAAACCAATATAGTGGAACATCAATAGAGAAACTTAATAAAGTAAGTGAAGAATTCTAGTTACACTATTCCTTTACCTATTTCAAGAATATTAATGTTTAGAATTCTTTTTTACAAGAAAAAAAGAAGAAAAGATTTAATTATGGTAGGAATTTTATGTTATAAAGGGTATAACACTTAAAAGTAACATCATTTATATCTGAAAATTATATGTTACTCTACATCTACATAAATCAGCGTCTCTCAAACTGTGGGTCACCCCCTTGCGGTTCGTGACAATTCTACGAGGGGGGCGCGAGTATATTGAAAAGTAAAAAAAAAAGATTATTTAAAAAAAATTATTAATTTACTGAGAATAAACAAACAAAATACATTCTGACATAAAAAATAAAATACATATTTACGCTGAGTATTACGCTAATAAATATATCAGTGCTACACAATGTATTTTATAATTAATTCACCAATACTAAATTAAGAACAAGTTTAATAATTACCAGTGACCTATAGGACTGTCATATATAAAATTTTATGTAAAATTATATACAGAAACTAACACTTATCTTGGTAATTATCTCGGTTTATAATAAATCCTCAACTGCGGATTAAAAGTTACGGGGAGAAAAGGAATAAATAAAAGCAATAAAAAAGAGCCTCTGAAATGGGTAAATTCAACGCAAACACTGTCAAGGTCTTTTTATTCATTTCCAAAGCTTTCGGAATAATTTGATGCAGAACAGTGCACAGAAAATATCGTACTTCAAAAAGACGTTGAAATTAGCGCACTTGAGTTATATGTTTATATACGCCAGTGACACTTAAGAGGTTAAAGTCGTATCGTAGTTTAAGCATCAAAATATAGTACTATTGAATTCAATATATTGTTATTGTATGAGGGGGCGCGATGAAAATTATGATTGAATATTGGGTCGCAAATATTGAATCTTTGCGAAACACTGACATAAACTATAAAATAGTCTTGTGACGTCTTACGCGTCTTTTCTTTAACAAGTCCTTTGGGTTCTTTGGGCCAGAATTAATGGCAACTCTTTTCCAACCAAATCCAAGAAACGAGAAGTGAAGAGATGCAAATAATATACACTGCTCAAAACAATTAGGGGAGCAAGCAAAAATGTGAAGAAAACCGAGTGAGACAGCCACGTATTGGCATACGTATACAATGCATAGTACACGCGTATACAATACGCAATACAGAAAAAAAGGCGTAAAAAAATTTGGAATTAAGCTTTAAGTCTTTGAAAATATGGAAAAAACATGAAAAGATTATTTAGGGCAAAAATTTGGTTACATGTAAACGATAAAAAAGGTACTGTTTAGACATGATGCATGAGTTTTAATAGGGCGTGTGGTCTCCTCGAACAGCTAAGACTGCTGCACACCTGTTTACCATGGATGCGATGAGGTTATCGATCAGACTTTGGGGAATACTGTTCCATTCCTCAAGAAGTGCAATCTCCACGTCTCGGACAGTAGCAGGCGGCCTTGGTCGTGCAGCAATGCGTCGTCCGAGCATGTCCCAAACATGCTCGATTGGATTCAGGTCAGGAGAGCATGCTGGCCATTCCATACGCTATATTGTTTCTGCTTCAAGCATGTTCTCTACCAGACGAGCTCTTTGCGGTTGGGCATTATCATCCTGGAAAACAAAGAAATCTCCAATGGCTCCAGCGTAAGGGATTACATGAGGTCGAAGTACCTCGTCTGCATACCTTCGGCCCGTCAAAGTGCCATTCCGAATGATATGCAGGTCCGTACGTCCGCCTATGCTGATTCCACCCCGTACCATCCAACCAGCTCTTCTGTATTGTGACCTTTCACGAATGAATGCGGGGTTATTTCGAGTGCCCCTGCCCTTCCATACAAGAACACGTTGGGTGTCACACTCTAGACTGAATCGGGACTCGTCTGTAAACATCACTTGGCTCCAATCATGTTACTCCCAATCTCGATGTTCAGCAGCCCATCTTCTTCGGGCCACACGGTGGCGTGGGGTCAACGGAATGCAGACCATTGGCCTACGTGCATAGAGCCCTCCTTCATGAAGCCGATTACGTACTGTTTGGCTGGACACCCTTCGTCCTGTTGACAAAAGCAACTGTCTTTGCAGCTGCGTAGCATTCTCTGTTCTGTTTCGACGGGCTGTTAACTGTATATACCGGTCATCAGTTGATGTAGTGGTGCGTGGCCTACCTGCCCCTGGTCGACGTCTAACATTTCCTGTTTCTTGGAATCGATTCCACTGCCTTGCAACAACACTTCTGGTGACTCCAACAGCGTCCGCGACACTACGTTGTGTTTGCCTGGATTCCAGTCTGCCTATAACACGCCATGCCATGTATTCCGGTAAATCACGTTGTTGAGACATTCTCAAGTAACCTTGTCTCAAAAAGAAATACTGCGCAATCGAATTTCACAGTTACGGCAATAAAACAGACGTTTCTGCAACATCCCGATTTCTGCCCTTATCTCTTTTTTCTGGTTTTTGACGTCATGAACTTTAATTTGCATAAAAAGTTTTCTTCTTCCGTTTCCTGGTAGGCTTTACATTATGGATGATTCATTTTATGTTACTTATTGGTATACATCTTTGCTTACTTTTGTTAAAATCATATGCTCCCCTAATTGTTTTGAGCAGTGTAGGATAAATATAGGATCTTAGAGTAAGCGTGATGGCAATGTAATGGTAGTGTAAAGGAATGTTAGACAATTAACGTGCGTTGAGGTAGTGGATGATTATTGAAGTTCGTCGTTCTAAGATTCAAGTTCTACGTGTCGTGGATAAACATATTGGTGATCGATTAGAAGTTAAACGTAAAGCTACATACCATTGTAGATAAAGACAAGTTTATTACAGAATAATATAAGGTAGGATTGTTTACTTATTATTATATTTGAAGATTAGGCGGTTCAATTATTGAGATTGGTCTGTATTATATTGTGTGTTGCGTATTGCGTCATTGTATATTCTCTCATTTATTAATAATATTATATTTGCTCAAAGTTTAAGTTGAATATCTTAATAAAGTCATATTAAGATAATGTTTGATTCTAGTTCTTACGATAACCATACACCTCTAGCTCATGCTGATACTTCGAGGGATGTACTTCCAAGGGGAGGTACATCGCAGTCTTATAAATCGTTTTAATTAGGAAAAACATTCGTTTATTTATCACATGTATTGTAACCGTCTCCAAGATTGTAAAATTCATTTATTTATTGAATATTACATTTATATTTTTATACAGAAACAACGAGAGGGCTATTGATGCTGAGATCCATATTTTCTTAATAGAGATGAAGTAATAAGTCTAATATGGAAAGCCTCTTATTTTTTATTTAACTCATTCTTCAACGGGTGGTAAAAGTGGCAGAAAATCTTTCTTTTCTCATTTCCGATCGATCATAAAATTAAGTAGTATCGCATATATCTCAAAGTTATTTCTAACTTCCTCTGCTGTCAACTCTCGTATGATTTACAACTAACTAAAAAACTAAAATAAATATTCTAATTGGAAACTAAACTTTTTTTAGAAGATGCCAAATCACCAACTTTAGTGGTTGTATTCAGTTTTCGAAATGAGAAAAAGATTTACGTGGGATTGATGTTAAAGCAGGGGTGGCCCACCCGAGGACGGCCTTAAATATTTTTGTGGCCCCTGAGACTCATTACAGCTTTACAAAGTACGACTATTTCCTGAAATATTGTTGTTTTTAGTGTAGTGTTTTGTATCAAATAAATCCCATAATTGTTTCTAATGGATCCAGTTGCTCCTGTTTTTTCAGTTGAATTGAGATAGACTAGCAAAAACTAAGCAAATATTTTACTAATTAAATAAGTTAAAAATTATTGAATCATCGCATTATTATTATTAAAAAAGTAATAAAAATATATTATCTATATTGTGAACATGAAAAATAACGAAAACCACAATAATAATTCCTTCTGTTTTAAATTTTAACTCCAATAAATGTTTTAACAGATCCAAATCAAGTATAAATATATATTTTTTTAGATGCGACCCGCAGAACTATTAATGTTTTTTTTTCGAAGTAGCCCACAAGGTAGTTTCGGTAGGTCACTCCTATGTTAGAGTACATTATGAATAAATTATCATCCAATTTATGTTTTTATTTACAGATTTCCCAAATACCATGTTTTTCTTATAAATTTTCTCATAACATTAGGGGAAGAGGAGGATACTTTTTTTAAATAATCTTATAAATAACTTTCTTAAGCGAATTTTTATTATGTTAAGAAATATCATTTTGTTTCGGAATGTACTGAGTGTAAGTAAAGAAAACTTTAGTTTAAATTAAACCAGATTGTATTTTTTACCAAATAAATATGTTGTCGAGGAACTATTTTACATGAATATTACTAATTTTCATCCCGTATCATTTTAATATAACAATTTTATCAATTCATGTAGATTTCATATTAATATGCTTGATAAATATTCCCTTTATATTGAAAATTGCTAATCACAATTGATATTGGTAGAAAATTGAATTTAAAGAAAATCTTCCATTATATATAAGGAAAGAAATTATTTTAAAATTTTATATAGCATTCACTTTAGAGCTGAATGCGGTACTTACAGTCTTCTCAGTATTAAATTATGATTAATAGGTGATAACGACAACAAAGTTTTGTGCCATGAGTCATGTTACATTATCCTTCCAACTTCACGTCACGTCATATCGAATTTGAGTACCAATTAAATTTAATTTGCTGCCATTCATTCCCCGCCAACTTATGTTGGAGTTTTAAGAGAAAGAAATAATAGTAAAATCTCTCTTTACATTGACCTCCTCCCAAAATATTAAATTATTAATTAATTTTTCATTATAAAATCAATCTAACACTCAAAAATTAAAACCTCTGCTCAGATTCTTTGAGCTGTTGAGTCTCAAATAATTTGAGTGCACAATGTGTGTTAAGGTATCTAACTACGTTCGGAACCGTGATTTTGCAAAAGCGTAAAAATGGATAATATTTATGATATTTAATGTCACTTGGATTGGAAAATGTATATAAAATTTTTTTAAGAATAGTATTACAATAAAAAATTATTTAAGTACAACATTGTGACAAAAAATGCACATAGAATAACCAATTTTCAAAACATTCTCCTTTTGTGAAAAATGTGGGTCATTTATGTTTTACGACAACAGAGGGGAGAAATTTTAAGAAAAAAATGCCGATAATTACTTAAAATGGTTGTAACTCTGAAAATAATGTGAATTTTTCATAAACCATAGTCGAGTCTCTGTTCAGAGGTCTGGGCTATATACAGGCAAAATATGATTATAAAAGAAGGAATTTTGCACAAAAGGAGAACATTTTGAATAAAGGTTATTCTAAGTTAATTTTTTGCCGAAATATTGTATTTAAATAATTTTTTTTGGTCAAAATGTCCTTAAAATAATTTTATGCATGTATTCTAATCTAAGTGACACTAAATATCTTGAAAATTATCCATTTAAGCACTTTTTAAAATCACGGTTCCGAACGTAATCGGATACTTTAAATGATCTTGCCAAGCATTTACTAACACAACATTTTTAGTAATCACTATATATATATATATATATATATATATATATATATATATATATATATATATATATGTCGCAAAGAAATGATTAAATTTGTCATTTCTTCAAATCCGTAAGCGAGATGATCAATTCACGCAAGATGTATAAATAAGAACTCTGAAAGATAATTTCCCTAAGGTAAGTAAGTGATTTGATCAAATCCCTAACCTCTTTCCGTGTAATGATGAAATAATATTGTCATGAGTTTAGAAGTGTTTATATTTAGTAAATATAGTGTATTATTAAAACTAGAGTTATTAATGCAACAATAATGATCGAATTACGAGTTATATATATATATTTATTCGTAATTAGATAATAAAGCTGGTTCTTTTTTTTAAATATGTTTGTAGTAGAATTTCAAACATTTTTTTTACGAAAATTATACATGATGAAATACTTAAGAAATATCAAGCTTTATGTGCAACACATTTTTTTTAGTTATTATTTCCCTTTTTAAAATAGCTTTTCTTCTTATCAAAAAGCTTTTTTTTTATCTAAAAAGAGGGCTTGGTCGAATTCCCTAATTTTTTGTTTGCATTTTTCAGTTGAAACTTTATCCAGTTTCTAATTTTCAGGCATACAGAAGTGATACATCAATCAAAAGATAATAATGCAAAGAATATAACTAAATAAAACTAAAAATTTATATTTAAGTCATTCTTTTTGGTGCTTCACGTCAGAAGTCCGGCGTTGCCTGGCATGGACGAGGAGAGAAGGGGGAGGTAAAAGGGATTGATAACAAGCGAAAACAAAGCTTTGCAATTGTTGATTTGTTCATCTCAACATTTTACTGAAACAGTTCGGAGATTTAATCAAATCACTTGCATCAGGAAAATGACTTCAAAGACACGTTATTTTAATAACTTGCGAGAATTCATCCTCTCCCTTAGGGATTTTGTGAAATCTCTAATTCTATAATTTTCCTGTGACATAAACGTATATCAGGGGTGTTGATACTTTAAGTGCAGCGGCGCTGCAATTGCTTGTTTACATCAAATTGCGAATGTACGCTTAAGTTTTTTAGTCGGTATCTTATATTTATGTTATAAACGTGTTCGCCCTTATTTGTGTCATTCATTTGCGTCCCCAATTCATTTCTGACCGATAAGAGCTTTTATTTTCCATTTGTAATAATTGAGAAATAACATTTAAATTTGATATTATAATATTAGTGAATTTGAACAAGAGGCAGCCAAACTTTTCCAGCGTACGTTGTAATTCTAACTTTTTCAAGTTGTTGCGGTTCACACCCAGTGGTGAAGATGTGTTGAGCAAAGAAAAATGCCTACAATTTTAACTAAGGCTTAACAATAAATACGGAATATGTATTTTCCTACTTAAAAAAAACATAACAGCAATAAAATAAACTTACTCTTTTAAGACCATTTTTAAAGCAAATTTCAAGACACACAAACATAACAGTAATAGCCACAAATATAATAATATCAAATGATTCATTTGTCATGAAACAATTCAATATACATTTAAAAGTAAAGCATTTTCTTCCAAAATTAGGGTTCATAGTTATATTCTGTGGAAGTCTTAGTCTGCGTACCGTCAGAAAATCTTGTATATTTACTGAATGCTAATCTTCGAGTGATCTTCCGAGTGATCCTTCCTGACCTTCCTAATGTCTTGGTGATCCACCGGTCAACCGCGATTGACTTAATGTCATTTAATGTGTGTGTTTGTGTATATGTACACGCATACAGATATGAATAAAGGTATATATATTTATATATTTCTAGTATGTTTAATTCTAATTATAACGAAGTTGTAGATAATTGGTTCTTAAACTTTGGTTCGTAATTTGCTGGAAATCCACAGCCTCTTTCTAGGGGGCCCACGGAGTCTTTCATGTAACGTAAGGATTTCTCTCTTTTACAGGCTATGAAAATCCTTGAGGAAAAATTGAAAGTTGTGCCTTCCTAGTTTAAATTACTTAACTGCCTCCAATGAAAAACTCTACTGGAATATCTATTTTGATCAAGAATATTGTCAGGAAGGAGTGTTCAAAATCTTAAAGGTTCACGATGTCGGGCTGATACATAAATGAGGGAGCCGATCAAAAGTTTAAGAACCGCTGTTGTAGACAATAACTTTTGAAATGTTTAAAACAATTCATTACTTAAACTTTGTTATAAAAAGGAACATTAAATTCTAAATAAAAACTACGAGGGTTCGGACAAAAGTTATGGCAACTTTTTTTTTCTTGAAGATACCAGTTCTATTGGAAAATATGACAAATACATACGAAAGGACAAGATGTTAACTACATGTGTAGACAATGAATAACACTGCAATATCGTAACACACGAATTCATTATGACAGCATACAGGGCAATATGGCCTTTCCCTTGTAAAATAATGACAACAAAGTACACATAAAGTTTACGTGACAAACCTGGGCCTAAAGACCCTCAATGTAGTCACTTGCTACTGTCACCACATACTGCCAACGATGTGTCTTCACCCACGAGCTGCTCGATGACACCACGTGCCAAGTCGGTCCGCACACTGATCAGCCGTCCTGAAAGTTGCTCATCACTGGTTGACACATGTCCTTACTGAAACTATCCTACCGACCGTGCTACTGTACGGTATGGTAGGGCATTATTCCAAAGGGCCAAATTATTCCACTAATTCACTTTGACATTCCATCGCATTTCTCCTTTTTCGATATGTAAGCGTGGTGCTCAACATGGGTTACTTCCATCTCACATGACACTCACCATCTTACTAATTTCACAGCCCTCGTTGCGCTACTACCAGCTGTCACAGAGCCATCTGTTCTACATACACACTTTGCCAGCAGAGCTTCCTCACGACACATATAAGTTTGTGATCCGTTCACATATCTACAAGAAAAAAACATGGTTGCCATGACTTTTGCCTCAACCCTCCTATTTTCATCTTAATAATGCTAATTGATTGTGCATGTTTTCGTCAGTTTCTATTCTAAAGGCTTAAGAGATTTTCTAAGTATAAAAAGAAGGATTTGACAAACGTCCTGAATCAATTTATTAAGTATCTTCCAAACTTATTCTACGTCCACGATATCAGCTTTCAACTTGTTTACATCAAGTCTAGCCTTACAAAATATGTTTGTTTTGTCCAGTTCTATGCAATAAAAATATGAAAGTATTTGAGTTAAATTTATACACAGACAACTGAATCCTAACCCTGTCTGGTTGTAAAATATTTGAGTTGTTTAATTCTTTAAGTCTGGGGAAAATATATAAAATCTAGGTGAAGGTGAAAAGTTGAATTGTAAAGAAACGAAATTATTTATGGTTTCGAAAAATAGTTATCCCCCTCTTAGTTCGACACTTAATTCACTAGTTAGAAAAAACACCCTAAAATTCATTGCCATATACATGATAAAAATTTAAATATCCCTCTGTGACTCAAACACCTCACTTTGCACATGAGTTCAGGATTCAACATTTCTAGAGGTTCAAAAAAGTATGTACCATGATTATACATGCATCAAAAAAGTGAGACATTTTTAATACTACCGTGCCTCACTGATTTAATTTTTGATGTGGGGAAGAGGGGTGAAATATTAATGTTCCATCTTGTAAAGATTAATTATAGTAAAACTGAAGTCCAATTTTTTTTTATTTTTAAAAAAGGGATTTGTTTCTATTACTACAGAACAGTAAAATTTCTTCTGTTACGTAAAATTACTCTTTTTCGTTTTTGAATTTATATTTTGATCTTAATACTGTCTTAAAACATGTGTTCATAAACTTCCTTTAATGCTTTAAATATTTCAGTCAGCTTAACCAGAGGAAAATAATTTAATATTATTTTAGAAAACAATGATAAAATGTATGCGGTCATTTTAAAGAAAGTAGTGTCTTTGTGTACTAATTTGCGAAACACAATGTAAGCATGATATATATATATATATGTATATATATATAAATACTCTCTGAAACAAAGAATAGGAAGAATTTAGGGTAATGTTTAGCTTCTTGTATGTCTTATGTTTTTACCTAAAATACTAAAATACCTAAAATACTTAACATTTTACTACATATCAAAAATATTAAAAATAATTGTTATCTTTTGTGTATTGACTGTTATGAATATTGTTTTTATGAACTTTAGATTTATAATTGTTTATATTAATAAAATGGAATTTCGTAGTGCAATTAAAAATATTTTATTTAGTTTATTTTTTTTTTCAACTCTCATGTCGGTTTTTTTCCTCATAAAATATACTTTCGTTTAAAAATAATTTATTCTTGCATTTAAAATTATTATCAATTTTATATTTCATTATCTTCTATTTTTTTCTAAAATAAGTTACAGCCTTGTGGTTTTAAAAACTTGGTAATGTTTTGAGTTCATACACAGAAAATAAGGACTTCCAGACATTAGTAATCTCCGGAATCTGATGGAAGAAGTTTATCAGGAAAATATACCACAAACAAGTAAAAAGAAAAGAATACTTCAAAAGCAGAGATAGCATAACTAAAACAAATGAACAAATGCGAATAGATAAGTGGAACGTACTCGAACACTGATGAAATAATGTTGTTTTCTTGTTGATGATATACGCCTTTCTACGAAACTGCTCTTCAAATATATTACTGGAGAAATCATGAATAATAAAATATATCTAGTTTAAACTTTTGAAAATAGCGGAAATGAAATGCGTAAATGGTTGTGTAATTTCGATATTTTATTATATCATCTAATATATATTTTAATAAGAGATACAACCATATATATAGATATAATACCCCAACATTACATGCACTTTTTTCTGGGTATTTGATGACATTGTAAAACTATGCATTTTTATTAGATTATTCTTATATAAGTCTAACCTTTAAGCACTAACCTTTCAGTTTTAATCTCATATCCCTTACCTCGATTTAAAAAAGGATAGAACTTGAATTTCTAGGAGATAATTCTTTTTTCCATATTTCCCCATACTGCTCCTTCCCAAAGTAGATTTTCTCAAATCTCATTACTAGCCGATTTCTACTCATCAAAAGAAACACGCTTACCAAATTTGAAGTTAGTGTGTGTAGTTTTTCAAAAATAGGATTTTCTTAGCTATAAAGACCCGTAAGAGCCCTCAAATCCTTTGGGAGTCGATTATAAATGATCTTCACTGATTAAAGGAATATGCTTAAATGATTCCAAAAATGTAGGTTTTGTGGTGGGGCCTTGCTGAGGACAGAACCCGCGACGCTAAGGTTGGTAGCCGCGTAACATAACCACTAAATAAAAGTGATGACTGTAGTTCGGAGGTTGTTACTGAACTATGATCATCCGCAGCAATGCTCCTCCACCAGTGAGGCGGTGGATAGGCGAGCGAATTTTTTTCAACTAAACTATTGTTTGAGTTATTGTTATTAATTGGCGGTGTTTCGTCAAGAGAGTCTGGCGACTTTAATTGCTGTTGCTGTGGGTAGATGACGCTACGATAGACCAGAAGGCTGTGTTTTTCTTAATTCGTGACCAATGTGGAGGTGATGTTCCGACGACAGAATCCGGGACGCTGGGGTCTATAGGTACGTAATATAACCACAAGACAAATTGACCACTGTTGTCCGGAGGCTGTTACTAGCTTGTGAAGATATCGCCACATGGGTCTAACATTTAAAAAGTGGGTTTTTTCTTAAATATATAACACGCACTTTCCACAAAAAATGTATTGATGGGAGGCCGCCGGTCCCCAAGTTACAATTGCAGTTTTTATATTTGCCCTGTTTACAGGGAACGGATTTCTTAGGAATTTGGGGATGCCTCAGGTCAACGGATTCTATAGCGGGCAAAGCTGTATCCTTGCACAGCTTGTTGGCCAATCAGAATGGTAAAATTTACCGCCAGAATTTTGAAGCGGATGTTTTTCCGAGTGGTGCGGTCGACATTTAAAAGGGTTGGCGCGGGAATTCTCGGGGCTTTTTACCCTCTTACATCTGCCAGAAAAACCTCCAGTCGGGAAGCGAACTCGCTACCCGGGGACACTCCTTCCGTCACTCCTATCCTCAACAGATAAGTAATACCCTTGTAAATTTTAAACGTTCCTTTTACCAATATGTTAATCAATAAAATTAATTGTCACTTTACGATCGGATTTTTAATTTAGTGTACAGTAATTTGGCGTGTCCCCGGGTAGTGAGTTCGCTTCCCGACTGGAGGTTTTTTCTGGCAGACGTAAGAGGGTAAAAAGCCCCGAGAATTCCCGCACCAACCCTTTTAAAGGTCGACCGCACCACTCGGAAAAACATCCGCTTCAAAATTCTGGCGGTAAATTTTACCATTCTGATTGGCCAACAAGCTGTGCAAGGATACAGCTTTGCCCGCTATAGAATCCGTTGACCTGAGGCATCCCCAAATTCCTAAGAAATCCGTTCCCTGTAAACAGGGCAAATATAAAAACTGCAATTGTATCTTGGGGACAGTGATGGGAGGCGCGGATTCATTCAGGAATATACAACAGAACTTCAAAATTGCGAACTCAGTTTGGTTCAATTCGTTCTCTTTCCCCAGCACTGAGGGGTGAATTCCTCAGCAAAGGGTGCCTACATTCCCACGCCTGGAAGGAGCATTACACCCATAAATATTGGGGTGTGTCAAAGAATTTTCCCGCGCTTAAACAAGGCAACGACCTTTGTGCGGTAGCTCTGCGCTGGTTCCGGACCAATCAGAGGTAATTAAGTGGACAAGGCAAATAGTCCGCTCTAGAATTTGGCAGTGAAAAGGCATCGAACAAAAAGGGGATGCACCCCGATTTAGACACACTCGGACACGGAGAGACAGACTAATCAGATCCTGACTTTGGATCTAGACTCCGCGGGACTCCGGGCGGCAACCATGTCCACTCCATCTCACCTCCTATCTCTCTCAAAGCTAAGTTAAATTTCAATCTTGTTATGCAGTATATTTACAGTTACTTAAAAATATGTTATTCAATAAAATTAATTATTATCTCTATTCTATCGGACTCTTAATTTAGAGTATAGTAATTTGTCAATAGAACTTAATTAATTTTAAACTAAGTTATGATGCGATGTTAACTTAAGAACCTGGAAAGTTAAGAAATTAGTATTTTTGGTTAAGAAAAGAAAGTAATTAAATAAGTTATCATCAGCGTCGCATCAGTATTTAGTGGATCTCTGCAGAAAATAAACATGTTTGCCAATTTTTATGTCTGGGGTGTGATATTTCAAGGTTGGAGTCTTCGCCTTTAACGCCCCCGCAACTTCCCTATGGAGTAGATTTTCTTAAATCCCCTTCTTAGCAGATCTCTACTCAATAAAAGGAATATGCCTACTGAATTTCAAACCTGTAGAGATATCGTGAAGAGTGAGTGAATGTGTGGTTTACTTTTCTCCTGTGTAAATATATTTTTATATAGATACTTGATACTTATTTATCAAATACCTGACCATTCATTGACCATCAGGTCATTAGGCAACGAACTCTCCGAAACTTTTTACAATACGGTCTAAATTCTGAAGTGCAGAGCACGCGTCCGAAATCTGATAAGTATTGTTAGTAAATCATTTACAGATAAATCGTAAGAGCTGTCTTTTGAGGGTTGGTTTAGTTAACTAAATTCACTAACTCTAAATTTTTGTTTAGAAAATTAATAAAATTCACATCTATTTTTCACGTACGTTTATTATTTATCCTATGAAAAATGAACAAATGAAATTTATTTTGTTAAAACTCAGTGAACAGTAACTAACAATTATTTTTTAACTTACTGTAATTCCAGTTATATTTGAAGAAAATAATTCTTGGATTGTAGGGAAGGGTTAGATTTAGAAAACGCTCAAAAAATATATTTTCATGGAATTAAGGTAAACAACTGCCAGACTGATCAAACTGACGTTATTGCGTGGTTTCTGTGTACCTAATACGTATATATTACTACAGAGCAAGCGATAGGATGTCAATTAAGCTCTATCTCAGCGCACGTCCACATATTTAATCTGTGGTATCCAAATAGATACGTTAGAATAAATAAAGGTGTATTAATTTCTGTGACTGAGAGTACTCTGAAATCATGAACGTAATTTGATAGAAATTCCAATCAATGAAATATTCATACTTGCATGTTGTAAGTATTTATTCGTAAAATATGTTCAATAATACTACAAAAATAATTTATTAAATATATGTTTGCTAGTTTTAGGTTAAAGAGAATTAATTTCTGGTAAACAATTAAAACAAAATAATAATAATAATAATAATAATAATGTATGTTTCCGTATATTAAACTTTAGTTGATTAAATTTCGAAAAGTTACCCAAAATTCAAAACCCGTTAATAAGAATACCCGTTCAAGAATATCCTGTAATGTTTAAACATGTTGCCATGAGGTGAAAATATTGCCTAGAGTGTAAATCTAGTCGAATATTTTCTAAAACAAAATTCTGTAAAGTAAAACGCTGGACGTCAATGAGACATCAGTTGGTCAGTTGTCTTTTGCATGCGTCTTGATATTCCTTCCTCTATATATCGTTTGTTTTTTCTTGTATTGAAACATTTAAGTTATTTGTGATTTTAATTAGATGTTATTTGATTATTATAGAATAAATTATATTGATAATAAAGTTAAAAATAGGTTTATAATTAATAAACCTTTAAAACTAACTTTTTAATGCATGTTCTGCAAATGAAAAAAAAACATTAAAATGAACAAATACTTTCACCATCGAAATCTATTGTATCTCTTTCACACAGACGCGCAAACAAAAACAGTATTTTTGCTAGTCATATTCTGAGAAAAAAATAAAAAAATAATTTTATTTTTCCCACAGTTATATTTTTTTTTACACTACCAATCTTTTGAAACACAAGAGTTATATATATTTCGACAAAAAATTACAATACAGTTCCGAAAATGGATCGCAACTTATGTATCGCTGTTTATGAAAAGCATGCCTTTCCCTTTACCTATTATTTTGACATAAGTTTTAATTCAGAAAGATTATTTTATGTTAAATACGATAAAGGATAGATAAAAAAAGCTTATTTAGACTTCATGACATCAATGGAAAATTCATTACCTCACTTAGAGAGAAATGGAACGAGACAAAAATATCAAAAATAAACTAAGCAAAGAAAAGTTTCTGAGGATACTAATAAAAAAACATAATGTAGAGCTCGATAAAAAGCAAACTGCAATTGTAAAAGCCAAAGCGAAAAATATTAAAGAATCGAGGAAAAAATCAGCATTTTTTTTTGGTTTTGAAAAAGAAAAAAATTATAAAAAGCTGATAGTAAAATGAAAAAAAACCTTTAATATTTTATAAGTTATGTGATAATTTCCTTTATATTATTTAAAAATGGAATAGTAGAAAATCTCACATGCAAGCCGATATAACACTATAGTTATATGAGAAAATGATACTTTGTTCCAATAACCAGGAAAAAAATCCGAATTATTATGCTTAAGGTATCAGAATACGTTCGGAACTGCGCTTTTAAAAAAGCGCATAAATGGATAATTTTCATGATATTTAGTGTTTAGATCAGAAAATGTGTATAAAATTGTTTTAGGACACTATGACGGATAAAAATTATTTAAATACAATATTTTGGTAAAAGATGAACTTAGAATAACCTTTTTTCAAAATGTTCTCCTTTTGTAAAAAATGCTTCTAAAATAATAAAAAAAAATATTTTGCTTATATAAAATAAAGACTTCTCCAGAGAGTCTGAACTGGGATTTTTGAAATGCTCACATTATTTTCAGAGTTACCACCAATTGAAATAATTATCGGCGTTTTGTCCTTAAAATTTCTTTCCTCTGTTGTAGTAAGATATGGATAAAAATCCATTTTTAAGTTATATATTTCAAAAATTCTAGTTACGCCTCTGTACGGAGCTCTATACAGGCACAAAATATTATTATAATTGAAGCATTTTCCATAAAAGCAGAATGTTTTGAAAATGGATCATTCTGTATTCATTGTTTCGTCAAAATATTGTACTTAAATAACTTTTTATTATAATAATATTCTTAAAACAATTTTATATCCGTTTTATATTCTAAGTGACACTAAATATCATAATTATTATCCATTTTTATACGCTTTTCCAAAATCAACAGTTCCGAACAAAGGCGGATACCTTAAGTAATTTTTTTAGCAAAAGTAGTTTCAGAAGTTATTTTCTCTATATATAATCTGTGTGTAAATATATATATTTAAAAATAATTTTAAACTTTTTTTAACTTAAAATTATTGATAACTTATACAGGAAACAGAATGTCATAAATGTCCAAATTAAGACTTTTTTACGTATAATTATGAGAGGTACTTCGTTAAGAAAATAAGAGGAAAAGTCGAAAAGTAATGGAACTTTTTTAATTCCTCATTCAAAGGTTTGGCAACAGTGGTAGTATCTAGCTCCGAATGAAGGGGACAGTCGTTAACACTTCAATACAACGTGTGACGGGCTTTACGGAGTTTTTTACCTAATCCTCTTGGTGAATCTTTGGGGCCATCAATTGAGTTATTTCACAGCCAACCCTCTCAAGAAGGAACCTTACTATGCAGATTAGTTTGTAGATATATAGTTGATGTTTAGTAGAAAAGGAAGAAGGAGGAAAGGAAGCTGAGTTGCTGAACGCCGTGAGGTTATGATAAGGATCTGAACTTAGAAGCGTAATTATAGAGCGGGCTTTAGCTGTTCAAATAAATAACAGAAGCTTTGATTCATAAGATAACTTTACTTACAGTTAAGCAGTTAGGATTATACGCACTTATTCACATAAGATTTAGAGCTGCGATATATCACTCTCTTGATTTCCTTCCTAGAGTAAGATTGTCTTTGTTTATTGTATTTGATAATAATAAATTGGTTTTATTACGGTTAGCTTGGGTCATCAATCCTTACCTCCTACAAATCAAAGTTAAGTAGATGAAGAAATGGCTTTCCCAGGTAGGATGCTATCACAAACGTGTCACTCATCTTCCATCGTAGTCTTTGGGTGTAGCACACCTTTCAACATGAGAGCTTCATTGTTATCTTCTCAAAGAAGTGAAAGAGAGCAGTGATTCACTCTTTGTTCGCGGTAGGTTTTATACCTGTGTTGGATTCTAGCCATCCCTTTCATCACTATTCCCTCAATGAGGACGGTCTTCAGTGGTAGACGTTGATGGACTGTCCGATTGTTCGTCGTCACATTAAGAAGTTCTTCCTTGTTTGAAGCACTCTATCCAAACGTAGATCTTGCTTCGCAATAAACATTTGTTACCATACTACGCTTTCATGTGACAAATAATTTCCAAAGGTATCACATACTTCACAAAAAATTAATCACTGTCCACTTTTCCTCTTTGGTGCAGATCGACCATAGGGCTGACATGGTGAACAGTCTGTTACACCACAACGACTATGATGGAAGATGAGTGACGCTTTGTATAGAAGTGTTACCGACTACCCTTTAATCAGCGCTAAATACTAGCTCTCTTGCCAAACCTTGGAAAGAGAAATTGCATAAGTCCCTTTACTTTTTGACCTTCCCACGTATAAATCCAATTTATTTCTACTCTCACTCTCTAAAATAACTCACAATTTATAAACTTTATTTTGTAAAGAAATAGAAGAAATGAGAAAAAAAAACTATTTCAGGACTTGAGAGATTTCAACAAGACGAAATCAGGCGAAGCTACTAATAAAAGAACATAAAATAAAGAATGAGATAGGATCTGTAATTTAAAAATAACGAAGATAAATAGGAAAAAATTATGGGAGAAATTTGAAAGGAATCAGAAAATTGTATATTTTCTAGGATTTAGTTTTTGAAAGAAATTATAAAAGACAGACCAGATGATGTTTTGAATAAGGTAAAATTCTTAATTTCCATAAAAAAAACTATGCTTGTTATTATTATTTTTAGAAATCGCTTTTAAGTCCCTCTATAAACCTTAAATAAATGTGAGAAATTCTATCCCAATAATCAAGAGAAATGACTTAAATACAGTCGAACCTGTTTTTGTGTGCGGTCTTTTTTTAATGTAACTTCCTTTTTGTGCGATTTTATTTTTATGCGATTTTTTTATGTGCAATATTTTTTCATGCGTTGTATGAATTTCAATGGCTTTGTCACCACTGTAAAGTTTTCTATCTATTTACTAGCGGCGTAACGGAAAATGTTAGGACCCCCTCCCTCCTGAAAGTCAGGTTTCGACTTTAATATTTTATAAATTGAGTAAATACGTATTTAGCGTTAGTAACACCTTGGGATCCTAGACTCCTGCCCCCTCCCCCTGTTACATGACTCAATCGCTTTGGTTCCACTATAATGTTTTCTATATATTTACCAGTGGTGTAACGGAGAAGGTTAGGACCACCCCTGAAAGTCAGTTTTTGCCTTTAATATCTTATAAATTGGGTAAATACGTATTAGCGTAAGTCAGGTCTTAGGCCCCTAGAGCCCGGAACCCCCGTGATGCGGGGGTGTACTTCACGCCACTGAAATGTAGACACTTCAAGACGCTCTGTTCATTTGTTATAAACAGTCTGTGAAGGTCCCTTAGGACCTCACTTTGAGAACGAGAATAATTTTGAGTCAAAGAAGAACCAGTAGCCATTTTTATATAAATAACTTTCTTTATTTGGTTATCTTTCCCAAATAGAATCAAAGACTTATTAACAAATACGTCTACTAATATTATGAGGTTTTAAAGGTAATATCCTTTAAATTAACTTAATTAATTAATGATCTAATTAATTAAATTATTAAATAACGATCACGCAGAAATTACCACGATAAGAGATCCCAGAATTATATTTAATAATGTTCTTATTGAACATTTAACTTTAATCTCACTCTTAAAACTTTAATGAGACTTTAAACACAAATCTATATTTACCGTTCGGAATCTCAATTCTTGAGATTAAATATCTCGAACAAGAAATCTTCAATTTAAATCCACGAAAACTTTCTGCTTCAATCCCTATCTCCTACTGCTCTAACTTTACTATTTCGTTTGACTTAAATACTGAATCTAATCTGCATAACAAGGAATCCTGTCCGCTTTTTGGAGTTGATTGGAAATAGGTAGGGAATTAAATTTCCCTAAAAAGGTCGACTCAGAAGGTTAGTGATAAAGTTCCGTATAGATTCGTCACAAGTCTCCCGACAACGCGCATTCAGTTGCTTTCTCTCATCGCTCCAGCAGCACGCGCTTGATTGAAGACGAAACTGTCAATGGCAGTGACATTATGAATAATTTGATAGATTATGAAGACAGACAAGAAGCCAGATTCTTTGAGAGCGAATAAAAGTATGCAATAATCCAGCTTTCCAACAAATTGGAAAATAATTTTCTTAAATTGGATACCAGTTAAGAAAGGAGTATAAAATTCCAAAAAGGGCTTCAATTATGTATAACTGTTTTCGTGACATTTACAAGCAACTGACCACCCGTCTTTCGTCACAAAAACTTATCTCCTATTTTATGTTGCCAAAAACTGAATCAATTAAAATTGCATCTTCAAGTGACGATAGTGATTTTGAGCTTATTCATTACAGGACTTAGGATTACGATGAGTAGCGATGAATTATGTATGTGCATTTTAAAGACTTATACGTGTATACAATGAGATTCCTTACCTATGGACCTATTACCTATTATCTCCAAATAACCTATTTACTTTGTTATGAAGTACTCTTACATAAATTTCGTAAATAATTGGCATATTTTATAAATGCGACTTTTTTATTCGGTCCCTATCCACCGCATAAAAATGTTTTTTGAAGTATTTCCACGAATTAGTTTGTTTTATGTAAGGATTTATAAAATTTTTGAATATTTTTCGTGCGATTATTTATGCGGTCCCTATCTACCGCACATAAACAGGTTCGACTGTAATTATGATCAATTTAAATATTTTTAGTTTTGTTTTATTGACAGGAAAATAAAACATGTCTCCAGTTTGAATAAAAATGCTTTCTTAATACGTTGTAATAATTATTTTAAATTCTTTCTTTTCCTTTTGTTTTACAAAGAAAATACATCTATTTATTTATATTTTTTAATGTCTTCGACAGCTCAAAAACAGCCAGGAACTTTTAAATATTTTACAACACTTCAGTTTCTTAGATATTTTTTCTTTTCTAGTACTGAATAAGCATACGGTACACAAGTGATAATCCTGTTTTAGATGATTTATATAGATCAAAGTACATATTTATAAATTTGTCGAATAAAATCTATCACTCGTAAAAACTATTTTTATTACGTGAGACTTTTTAATACATCCCATTGTGGAATAATTTTGTTTTTTCAATTTTACCTTCTTATCAAAATAGAAATTTTGAATTTAAAGCAAAAAACTGATGCTCACAGTTTTGTGTCCAAAATTCTGCTTCACTAAATTAACCCCTTAGCTGCCGTCTAAAAGGTACGCTATTTGCTTCCCAGTGCTACTGTTTTTCACACAGGCGCGAGCATGCTATGCATTGGGGTGAAAAAAGGAAACACACAAATATAAGTAAACTTCATTTTCTTTGAAATAGGTAAATCCTTCCCAATTACCATCAAGGCTATTTAATTATGTACCCCAGAACCTTCGGAATAATTTTACTGATAGTAGTACAAAGAAAATAATCATATTTGTGACAGCCGTATATATACGTCCGGGGAACTTAACGCTGCAGTTGAGTGGGACGGATATGTACGTTGGTGGCACTTAAGGGGTTAACTAGATATGTTGCTGCGTTTTGACCTACGCGCGTTTTCCATACCTATTTATTCAGCATCTAAAACATTAGGATTGAAACTAGGAAGAGTTTTTGCTGAAATTTGAAACCATGCTTCCATCGTTTATCTCATTTGCTTATGATGAGAATCACGTTCATCAACTTCCTATTTCGATGATAATAGGAATTTTTATCGTTTTTGAATGGGAACCTGATGAGATTCTATTTACCTACAATTAAGTTATCAAGAATTAGGATATGAAACATGAAATGGAAAATTTGCAGGTGCCCTTCCATGACGAAATTAAGTTATGTAAAAAGATACTGCTTTTTGAAATTTTCTAAAAAAATATACACTTACAGCGAACCAATTTAAAAAAAAAATTAGGTAATACTATTTAATAGTTGAATCAAGTCAGAAATATTTGGCCGATTATTTTTTTTTTGTTAGTTTGTTTTGTAAAACTAGTTTGCTCAGAAATATAAACAACAGATCTCGAATCAGAAAATTGGAAATAAGGGGCATTGGACTATTGTACACATAGTAAAATATTAATCAAATCGTTACATATTTCTGTTCAGACGTAGTTATGATCTTGCAGATGGATATAGAGCGTATTATTGAGAGGTTCTGTAGAATTCAATGGATTGTGCGAGATAGTTACTTCCGATGCAGAAAATATAGTTTATGGCAGTAATTTTTATATTAATTCATCGTAGAATAACGTGATAATTAATAAAAAAATACAACTTCACGTTGAATTCATTCAAAATTTTTAGTTTTCTTAAATTCAAGGAATACGGTTCTTAATACAATATCTATTTTTATCTAAGGAAACTATTTAGCACGCATTTATTTTTAAGTCTCATTGGCAATATCACTCAAACGATTTTTATAAATTTCATCAATTCCTAAAATCTTTCGAAAACAATATTTTATTAGAAATCGAATTTTAAAAATGTATTCTTATAATAGTCCATTGCTTGATATGCTTCTAACTCAGGGATGGCGAAGCAGTGGCAAGCGTGCCACTCATGGCACGTGACACACTATTTTGGGCACGCCAGAGATGAAAATGTTTTGCATTTTATTTTAAAATACCAAACTTCACAATGAAATATTAGAAGCAAACTCGAGTGATTAGTTGCGGGGCGACGAGGAGCACATTCGTTTGTTATTGTCTTTTATTTATTTCCTTAGTTACGTCTTGGGTGAGTGAGTGAGTTTGGGTTTTTTTTTTGGCGCAAGAGCCAATTCTGGCTATTCTGCGCCAAACAATATGTACTTCTTGAACTTGTGGTCTATGGTCTAGACGGGAAAAGAAGAAAAGATGAAATTTCATGACAAGATGAGGGTCGAAAATAGAGAAGGATCACTAGAGTACCCTGGGTTCGTGACACCCGTGTTTACCAAAGATAGTAAACCCCTTGGGTAAAGAAAAATATCACTAAGGCACCTCGGGATTGTGACACCGGTATTCACCTAAAGAAGGTGAACCCCTGAGGGGTAGTTACGTCTTGGAATACGTTTACTTATGATGTAAAATGTGTCTACGCATAGCATGGTCAATTTCATCGACACAACTGTACACAACGTTTATTTATGTTATATTTATGATCTCTAAACTATTATTTAACATGGCTAGTTTAAAACAAGCACAAAATGTGCAAGATAGTAAATGTAACAGAAAATTTCAAATGATGAATCTAGAAATATGGCATGAGTAATAAAGGCGACACAAAGCGGTGTGTGTTTTATGTTCTGAAACAGTGGCATGCGTGACATCGTCTATTTAGCGGCATTTTGAGACAAATTAAAAATCATCTTGTCCAATAAGTGAACCACTGCAAAAATAATTAATTGCTTAGAAACCATTTAGCAGATGACGCCAATTCTTCATGCATTCTACTAAAAGTAACATCTTATAATCCTAATATAAGTTTTTTGCCATCCGCACATAATCTACAGCAACAGAAGTGTTAAAGGTATTTTTTCGAAGTAAATAAAGAGTTGTGAGTTGTTAGAGTATTAAGTTTTATATTATGTTCCCAATAATAACAAGTCAAAATTGTTTAAGGGCAGTCGGAAACCTCTATACCGACAATGTTAAATTGGCTGTTTTCGAGGTACATTTTCTCAAAATCTGTTATATGTACATGCTTGAAATTTTTTATATAATTAAAATACACATTTCTCATTATACTCAAATGAGCTTTTAGCTAATTTTGAATTTTTTCATAATTTATAAAATATTTTATCAAACATAGTTTACGTTAACCCGTTTTTCACATAAAAAATTTGTAAAAAATAAAATTTGGGGTTTTTTACAAAAAGCTCATTTCAGTATATATTAGCCGTCATTATAAATATATCATAAAAATTTACATACCTGTGAACAGTAGTTTCTAAGAAAAGGAACATCGAACATCAAAAATTGACATTTTGAGAAAAATTGATTTTAACGTATAATTACTTTTTAATTAAAACATTCCAGCTCCATATTCTAAATCATCAGCATTTTTTAGTAGCTCATCATCTTCTTTCTTCCTTTTAAGTCTTTTTTCCTTCCTAACTTCCTTTGTTTTTTGTAAACAATAATATTTTGCTCGTAACAGCCTCTGTTTGTCGAGGCACTCCATCGCCTGTACCGTGTAATCACCAGGCTCAATACACATTTTTCTCAAAATTTCTAGTTTTGATACATTCCCCATATTAAATGAGGAAACTGCATCATATGTACCCAGTGACAAAACTTCTAATTGTACAAATGTTTTCTTCGGTACACGAGACCATATTACATTATTTACACTTTCGTTAGGATTTTGCGTACCTCCATGTAAACACTTTTTTAGCAATTCTGGATTAGCTAAATCTCTAAAAACAGGTCGCATGGCCTCCACAACATCCACAGGTAAACTATTTTTGTGATGAGTCTCCCCAAGCAATTCTGCTTTTTTAAATTTGCACCACGTATCTGTATCAGAGGGACAAAATCCATCCTGAGCTTTTTCATCGGTTGATAGCTTGTGTAAAAATATTGCCCATATGGCTTGTTGCATGTCCTTCACGCTAGACAAATTTCTGCGGATAGCTAGACCATAATATGCTTGCAGATGGTCGATTTCTGCCTCTGTCAATCTATTTCTTCCGCATAAAGGCTTTCCGTCAGAAAGTTTTTGACCTCTCATCTTAGTTTTCAAGCGTCGAAGACGTGTCCCCATTCTTTTCATAACATGACCTATGCATTCTAATTTCTCGACAGAGCAATGGTCACCATATACTTTGTTCTCGACATTAGAAGTAAACGCCTTGGAGTCCCCATCTCCTAAATATTTTGTGTACCGAACATTGTAGAGAGACTGGGAACGCTGAAAAATGGATAGAGCTCCAGCTACTTCCATCTTACCGCTGTAGCCTTCAAAATTTCTCTTACAATTTTGAAGATGCTTGGTTTTGTTCGGACAAATACAATGTTTTGAAAAAACTTCGACATCTATAACTTTGCCGGTATCAACACTTGTGACTGTCACCAAGCCATTCTTCGAAGAAAAACCACGCTTCTGCCAGCTACCATCAACAGCAACAGCAAGGTCCCTTTTTCCATCATTTTCATCAACGGCTTCACGAACAGCTTCTGCCATACTGTGTTCACAGGTTTCTCTTGTTGCCTGCAGTAAAATGTGGTTGTACTTTGAGAATTTTGTGGGTGGCGGGGAAGATTCATGATACCGCAAAACATCCTAGCAGACTCAGCACCTTTACCTATGCATCGCATAGCATACACTAGCCGGGTATTCAGTTCGTAATTCTCAGAACTATCGCATTTCTTGGCGTTAAAAAAGTATAGTTATATTTACAAGAAGGACATTTTAAGTGAAACTTCTCAGCTTCACCACAGTTACTTTCACTGAGGTGCAACCTGAGTCCTGTTTTTCACACTTTATACATTTTACAGCTTCAAAAAACAAACAAGCTAAAAGGTTAATGTCCACAATAACATTTCTGAAACCAGAAAAAGCCTCATCCGAATATGAAATATCCATGTTTACAATTTTTCTCTCACTGGCAGATGGTTCAGTTTCATTAGTACAAAGCTTTGCACCATCAGCACAATTCTTTTCATCAGCAGAGTTCTTTGGAACAGTAGAATTGCTTTCACCACAACCATCATTACTTTTATTACATCTTCCTTTATTAAAAAAATCCTCTTCGTTTCTTAAATACTTTAGTTGATGCTCTAGGCATGGTAAAGTCGATATATTATAGCAATTTTTTGGAAGTTTAAGCTTAATAATGTTAAAGAATACTTGCGAGTTCAAAAATTACAACGCAGTTTTGAAAGTGTAAACAAACACTGATTTGACCGCTAAAAATACAGTGAAGTTTCAAATGAGTTAGGAAATAAAATAATAAAAGGCTCAATTTATACAATAAAAGATAAATGTTTTGATTTATACCAGACGCTCAACTTTTAAGCCAAAACAAAAAACTTTGTTTACTTTTACGCTTATCAAATGGGCGTGGCCCAGTTTCAACGATTATTTAAAAATAGGTTTTTAGGGCTTCTACTTACCCTAGAGGTTAAAGTAAGGTATTTTTAGAAAGGTTAAAATCTGTACTATGTGGAAATGTAAAAATCTCAAATTGTCAAAAAAATCAAATTTTACCTTTCCGACTGCCCTTAACGGCACGTCTATACCTCATTAAACACTTCTTTAGAAAAAAATAGCACGTTGATCCATAAAGGTTTGCCTCCCCTGTTCTATATCATAATATTTATTCTTCCAGAATTTTGATACATAAAAGTTTATAAATTACCTGAAGCATAGCATATCGAGAAAGAAAGCATGTGTTTCTGTAAATGTGTTTTTCTGCAACAGCTTAATCAATGCAGTAAAAGAAAGAAAACAGTGTTCAGAAACACCTCGACTTAACTCTACCCAACTTAGCATCGACTCGTTTTTGCTTTTTTTTTTGATATTGAAGCATTGGTAGAATTTCAGTCCTTAGATCTAGTTCAATCAGAAGTTCAAACGACGGTTGGGAATTTGAAAGAAGGTATCAGTTTAATTGAATAAATTATATTGTTTAAAAAAAGTAAAAAACACGTTTTTATTGTCAATTGAACTAAAACGTAAAAAAAATAATTCTTAGTATAAGAATAAAATATTTTACGAGAAAATTAATGTCTTTGGGGTAAAAGCGTGGGGTACTCTGTATCAATTTTTATAATTTTTTACTAGTTCTACTCCGAAAATGCTGAGTTAGGGTAAAAAGTTAGTACATAGCACCCCACGCTTTTACCACAATGTCATTAATTTTCTAGTATATATATATATATATATATATATATATATCAGTGGCGCACACAAGGGGGGTCCTGGGGGTCCGGATCCTTCCCCCCAATGCCCTTGATATTTTTCCGATTGATTATAGTTCTAAGTTTATTGTACGCAAAATTTAATTAAGTATTGGTTATTAATGATTAATTTTATTATTTAATGCTAATTATTTATTCAATAAGTAGTTTTTAACTGTGTTTTGTTCCCGAATATTGACAAAATAAAAAGGAGCATGATACAAGAATGGTGAACTTTCGACCTCGGACCCCCACACTTGAAAAATTCCTGTGTGTGCTACTGATATATAAATCATTTTATTCTTATATTAAGAATATTTATTTTTACTTTTTTTAGTTAAATTAACTATAAATGCATGTGTTTTAGTTTTTTTAACTATAATTTATTTTTCATTGTTTAGTTCAATTGACAAAAAATCATGTAATTTTAGTTTTTTAAACTATCCTCTAATCATACTTTTTTTTAAAAAAAATTGGCCCATAATCGAAAAGTTTGCCCATTCCTGAGTTAGAACAATTTTTTTTTCACATGCACGACAGCTTTTTTTTTATTTCCGTTTTCTGAAAAACTGGACATTGTATATAATATAAGAAATTGCTGACTCAAAAAAACAAGTTTTCGCTTTTAAGGGTTATTCTTACTCTTTTAGTCGCCAAATCTGTAATTTGTCGCTAAACTTAGAAATGATATATAGAATTTGTCGCCAAATCTGGAAATGGTATAATGGATTAATTACTAAATCAGAAAATCGTTATTCCTGAATATCCTGATCAGATAATTGAAACAAAATTATGAAATTATTTTATTGTCATTAGGCGTTGACAAGTCTGCAGAGGTTCGAATAAATCTGACCTTTTAAAGTAGGTAAAAATCGTGTTCAATGATCACGTTACATACAAGTGAAACTTATAAAAGCATGTTAAAAAGGGTTGCAATTTATATAAACTCCAACGAATAGCATATTTTTTTAACAAAACAAGGCTTAAAAAATATTACCATGTTACGAGGAAGTTTTGTGAAAGAAAACCATCATTGATCTTCCAGACTGGTTTGTGAGATTTATGAAAGATTTCCCATCAAAATAACTTCATCTTGCGATTTTTTATTATTGTTATCTAAGACTTTATTACACATTTTTTTTCTCTCTAAATTAGTATTTTCTTCATTTTCTGGTCCCAAGTAAAAATTATTTATGGGGTCTCAGGGGTATTAAATTTCTCTAGAGGTCTAAAAATGTAAATGATTTTCAAATGGGTATAATTCTTTTAAATTTAAATTAAATGATCCGAATCTTTTAAATATTATTTAAAATAGAATGGGGCTTCAGAAAAGTATAAAATGTTTAAAATATAATAATAATTTTAAAAGTCATAAGCATATGAATATTCTATAATAAATATTAAGTATTTTTTGCTTTGCGCACGCTGTTTTCTAAAATATTAGCCTCTGATGTATAAAACTTTATAGAATTATACAATGCATCACACTCTTTAAACCCTACGTAATTTTAGTATTATATATCTTTTGTATTTCAAAATATTTGTAAAATATTGCAATTTTTTAAATATTTTTTAAAAATGTATTTTTTTGTTTATTAAAATGTGTAAGTTATTCTATTTATATAAAAGTAGCTACAAAGTATTAAGAATACATCTGTCTTTATAAATCAACTTATAGCTAGTAATTAAACATACTGTTTTAGAAAATAGCATGCGCGACGCAAAACTTAATAAATATTTCTTATAGAAAAATGTTTCTTATTTTCATATGCTTATAATTTTTAAAATTATGATTATATTTTAAACATTTTATACTTTTCTGAAGCTCCATTCCTTTATAAGTAATGTGTAAAAGATTCGAATTATTTAACTTAAATTTAAAGAAATTATACCTGTTTGAAACTTGTTTATGTTTTCAGACCCCTAGAGAAATTTAACACCCCTGTGACCCCTTATATGTACAGTCGGATCTCTATATAACAGAGTAGCAAAATCCTGGAAAAAAAAGTTCGTTATATGGAAAATTCGTTACACAGAGGTTTATCTTTTAATATAATTTATAAACCACATAAAGCAAATTTTAAATTCATAAACACTATATATTAAAATGAGCAATTATTCACACCTTTTTTAAAATTAATATATATGTTTATTTTATATATCTTACCCATCAAAAAAGAAAGGAAGAAAAACTGCAAGGAAAACAAGAAACAAGAATGTTGAAGAATTCACTGTATTTTCTATATTCAGAAAATAATTTAAAACTAAAATTGATGAATTTTAAGGACGTTTAATAACTTAAAACATACAAGTATTATTAAACATACATTATTTTACAATTAGAACTCGGGGATACGGGACAACTCGACTGAGGGTGAAAGAGGATATCGAAGATGTTTCTAGTGAACTGGGCAATGGAGGTTAAAGGTTGCACTTATTGGATAAAATGTCCAGAACTCTTTTGCTCTCGGCGTGTGAGGATCTAATAAAACCAGTTAAATATTTGTTACCACCATAAAATGTCTTAAAGAGAGAATAACTTGAAATTTTCCCAGAAATACTTTAAAAAAAGGGAGAACAAACATTGAATCACAAAAGAAAATTTCGTTGTATAGAAAAACACTTCGCTATAGAGAGGTTGTTTTACGAAGAAAATCGTGAAATGTTCAAGGTTCCAGGAAAAAGTTCGCTGTATAGAAAAATTCGCAATATAGAGGTTCGTTATATAGAGGTTTGACTGTATTTATATTCGAAGTTATACCCCGACTTTCATGAATTAACAGATAATTTCGGAACATAACTGTATTAATAAATGTTTTTCTTTTAACATAGATATCAGTAAAATATCAAAGTTCAGCTGAATTACAAGCAAAAAGTCTTTAACTGAAATTGTGTAAATGTTCCAATGTTTAAAATCAATTTGAAATATTTTAATATGAAATACATTCCACGAATTTCTTTTAAAAAAGTGACATCTGCTATAAACTCAAACAGACCTAGAATTCAAGAGCTGTTTTGAATCTCAATGTTCGTACGAAGCCCGTCAAGAGTTGTTCGGAGTGGGATTATACAAAACATTAGTTTAGTTCTATGAAAACGAATATATTAGGAGATGGAAAGTTGTACGTTTTTTTTGGCGGGCAGAAGGCTCAATCCACTTTATACAATCACTCGGGCCAAGAAGTTAAGGTTCACGAGCTCATGACTAGCGCGTCGTGATTTCTAGCCCTACCACCTGTTCAAGATCTGACATGTAGAGGTGTTGATGCATTTTAAATGTATCGAAGCTCAAAGTCTTCCCTTTGGTATTATGTGGTAGTTTAGAATGGGAGTGCCTGCTTATGTGTCGTCCTCAAGGTGACAGTTCGTGGCTTGCCTTGTCACGAGTTCGAGCCCAGTACCTCCTAAGACTCGCCGTGTAGGGCAGCGATGCCTGTTAAATCTGTCGAGAGCTGAAACGTCTTCCCGTTGGTGTGGTGCGGTAATTAGGAGAGGGGCACCATCTCAGGTGTCGTCCACGTCACTTGACCATGCTTCAAAATTACGTGGTCTGTCGCCCAAATACCTCTTGTAGCTGAACAGTGTGACGTTAATTTTCAATCAATCAATCAAGGTGACCGTGGCTCAAAATTATGAGGTCCATCGCCATAATAGCACTCCTGCTATTTTGTAGTGCGGCGTTGTAAATACCCTCTGCATCGCTTGCGACAGTTATGTGCCTTTTAATTTAGTTCATTTTTACGCTATAATAAAAGCCTGCAATTTCTTTCCCCCAATGTTATTTTTCGCACGAAAAAAAAACGCATGCAAAGAATGCAGACAAAGCGCAATTACAAATTGTTATTGCCGATATTGACCCGCCTTCTATCAACTACAGCCTTTACGTAGACTATCATTATTCGTGTTGTTGTTGAAGAAGGTAGTGTGTTTTAGTCTGCAAATAGAGAAAATGTTACACGAATAAGGAGTATAATCTGAACAATTTATTTTTCATTAAATACATTATAATTTTATTTGCAGTTATGTGTACTGTGTATTTTTACCATTAAAATAATTTTGAAGATCCAATGTAGCAGGATTTTTCTGGACGTATTATTTGAAATGGAAACAAATTTGTTTATAATTTCGAATATAATTTTTTAACTGATTATGTATAGAATTTGAAGTACGGAATAAATCTTTGTTAAAAACAATAAAAGTTAAAATTTATTATTTAGTACTGGAAAAACTAGTTTTATATACTGATGTTGGTGTTCAAGAATTCATTCAAACGGACAAAATTAATCAGAATTTGTCTCCTAAATTGTTGTTATGAAAATCTTTTACCTATCTTTATTTTAATTTATTCATTTTGTAGCATTCTCTTGATCGTTTTTTAATTTGTTTTATAAGTGCTAAATCTGAATTAATTTTATACTTTTTTACATTTTTTATTGTATTTTTTCTTTCTTTTTACTGGATTTCTACAATGGTTATTATATGGCCTCACACACACACACACACACACACACACAAAGGCTTAATCATTAGACAGTGTGTTGAACTTTCAACTGCGCTTCTACTTTTAAATAATTTTCATAATTATTTTTTTCGCTTACAATTGTGTTTTAAAGTAAGTATTAAACATTCATGTATGTAATTATATATAAAGAAAATAAAATCTGAATTTGTTTAATGTTATTGCAACTTTGTAAAAAAAAGAAAAGAAAGAAAAAGATGGAGCATGAAATGCATTTCCTAGTCTTAAAGTTAAAAACTTGCGGAGTCCATAAAAATGGGAAATCTTTTTAAAATCGTTTTTGAATGCAGTGACTCGTAAACGCATTTTTCCCCGAAAATATTCAACGCAAGCAAACGGATCCGGCAGTATAACCGTATCTCCTTTCCTCTACGGCCCCAATTCGCCATTCTGTAAACAAAGATCAATTACCGGAAGAACAAGAATCTGAAAATCAAAGAAAAAACAAAACACAAAATCGTATCATCTTCCCAAAGACAACAACATAAATCAGCATGTACAAATCCCTCGGATCAAATCAAGCGTACATGGGATCTGCAAAAAAAACATACACAACAAATAATCAGGAAGGAAATTGACATATTCTTTCGGCGAAATATAAATTCCCTCATTTCCATCCGACTTCTGGAAAAAAAAGACCCGCACAAGAATACTCCTCGAATCATTCATCAAGTGACGTCACATACGACCGAGATTGTCGATTGGATGTCCATGTGTCACAGAGCACATAAGGTGTTTTTTTTACTGGCTTACTATGTTGTGTGCAGTAACGTTTTTGAATGAGATGATCTGAATGCGCGTTTAAGGAGAGATCGTAAGGTTACAGTAAAAATTGGAAGACGTGTAGTTGCTTTTATGTGTTGGATGTCTTAGTTTAGAGCAGGGGCTCTTAAACCTTTCGGGGTGGCCAGTGGCGCACACAAGGGGGAGGTCCTGGTGGTATGGAACCCCCAAAACCCTTGATTTTTTTCTGATTGATTATAATTCTAAGTATATAGTACGTAAAATTTAAATAAGTATTTGTTTTAATGATTAATTTTATCAATTAATGCTTATAATTTATTCAATTAATTAGTTTTTACTGTGTTTTGTTCTCGAAAATCGACAAAATCAAAAGGAGCATAATACAAGAAGGGTGAACTTTCGACCCCGGACCCCCTCTCCTTGGAAAATTTCTGTGTGCTCTACTGAAGGGGTACATTCCATTTTCTCTACAAAGATTTTGTGTGACCCCATAAGTATTGCATAAGGTTTGCACACGCTTGGGTACTTCTATGTGTATTTAATTTGTAGTATGCAATTGTTTTGCAGTGATTTCGCAGTGAACATCCGCACTTTGAATATAAAAATATAGAAGTTTTAATTAAGTTACAATATAAATAAAAATGAGGTAATGTTATTACACGGTAAATTTGTCTCAACGAGGAGATGGCAGGTGCAGTTTGAGACTCCGAAGAAATAGACATTGTTATTAAAATATGTTTTTTATTAATGCCTGATCTACTTATAATTAGTTCAAGTAGCCGTGGGTGGAATCCCAATTAGCTTCTTATTTTACGCTTATGAGATTATCGAATGTACACTTAACCTTTGGTCCAATTGTAGATCGCTCGTTGAATCTACCTAAGCTGCTTCAGTCTTCTTCAAAACAGCTTCTCTTTAATTTCCACAGGCAATTCTTGATTAACGACTAACTACTCACCCATTGTCAGGGTTTAAATAGCAATTAGCATAAAATCAAGTTATTTTTACGTAAGACGGCTTTAAACTCAAACTACAATTACAGAAGAATATTCCCAAGATGATTAATTGAAATATCACGAATAGAACCCGTCACAAATTATACACAAACTCTAAAGGCTTCCCCCTGGGGACGCTTCCTCGTCATCTAATCGACCTAAATCTGTAGGAGGTAAAGATGGATGACCCAGACTAAATAACTCTAATTTATTATGATCAAAGATAATATTCCAAAACAAACTATAAAGGGAACCTTTGGCGTAATATAAAGAGAGCTCAAATATTATGTGAATAAACATACGAAATCCGAATATATATTAAATTTAATCAATGCTATCTTAATAATCTTAACTTCCTTAATTTATTTTAATAGTTAAAGTCTATCCTTTAGTCACGCGGAGAAATTCTGGTTCTTTCCGCATCGGTACTGGTTTCATCGACTCCTCTTCTTTTTCCTTCTAAATCCCGATTATTAAACTTATATATAGTTATATACGCTAGCTAATCTGCATATCATGGTTTCTTCCTGAGAGAGATGGCTGTGAAATAACGTGATTGCTGGCCTATAGATTCCCCAAGAGGACTATTAGTAGAAAGACTCGTGAAATCCGTCACAAAACAATAATCTGTTTATCAAATGTAGTCGTTTTGAGTTCGCTTTTGAGATCTCAATCTTTTATTAACAACGACCAATGCAAGATTTAAGTATCAATGGGAAAGACGTGCTTTATTATTGTGCCTGACACGACGATGTTCTCCAATAAGAATTTAAATAAACAATTGAATTATTATTAATATTAATGATGAACAAGTTATTTTATGCAAAATGGTATATCCAAAATCCTAAAATTTTTAGCGACTGCAGCTGCAAGTCATTCAACTCCTAATTTAAGAATCACTGGTTTATAGTATACGATGGTACTCATTTATCATTGTTTTCAGTGTATCTTCACACCTGGTTAAATTTTGTTGCAATAATCTGAGTCTGCAGAAGACGTTCAGCAGAACATTATTATTTATGGTCGAAATTTGCTGTTTTTGAGCAAGAAAATGTATATTTTCTTTAAAAAAATCCTTTGTGTATAAAGTTTTATTGGTGATTTTGGTATGTGGTAGTTATATCAAATTATCAACATCTACTAAAAACACACCTACGGGATTGTTTCTAATAAATATATAATAAGAAGAAATTATATATTTGTAAAAATGGAGCATGAGCTTAATTCAATTGGTAAACAAATCAATCGAGGTCATGGGGTCTATTTTGACCAATGACATTCAATCAGTAACCGACGTTTAGGATACTCGGAGTTAAGGAAATTGTGGTAAAAGAAAATTTTCAACAAATGGATTGTTTTTTCTTGAATTTGGTTTCAAAACTGTGAGCTTCATAGTCAGATTTACTTAATTATGCATACAACCTTTAGAGGCCGTCTTTATTGCTTGATAGGAGCTCAAGCATTAAAAGTCAATTGGCAATAGGTTTCACATTACTTTGAAGTGTGACGTTAATATGTAAACACTCAATCAATTACGTACACTTAAAAATGTGTAACGCAAAATGACAAACGAAAAAATAAAAAGTTGAAAATAAATAGTCAGTAATGTGTATCTTATTGTGGATAGTTGGTAACTTTTTATGAACCTTGTTATTTGTGTGCCTTGAGATTGTTTAACAATTTAAAAATATTTAGAGAAAAGCAATACACAGGATTTAATATACCCCTCACCCCAAATTTCAGTATTCTATTTCAGGTTTCTTGGAAACACTTTATTTTATTTAAACAAATAAAAGTCTACAACACACACAAGGAAAAAAAATTCATGTTTCATTACGTTCCCGATTACAAAATATCAGTAAGATTGGGTCTTGATAGATAAATTAAAATCTCTCTCTCTCTCTCATGAATATTCTCTCTTTAAAAAAAATTTAAACTATACACGATATATTTTTACCTCTGATTCCTCATATATATTTACCATTTCATTTAATATTACTCACAAATATAAAAAAAATTAGGGACACGAAACGATGATTAACTCAAAATTAAACGAGGCAAGGTGAACGAACTCCATGAATAGAGGAATTAGTCATCCACAAATACATTCGCCTGTAAAGTGAACTTCCCAACGTCGATCCTGGAGTCCCGGTTTACTCAGCTGCAATTGAATCGCAACGCAGTCTTGGACGTTAAATTAAATACAGCGGAACATAAATGGAGCGTTATACGTTCTCGTGTTTATCTGATTACGGCGGACGTGTGTATCTGGCCACACTGATGGATGAAGCGACAGATGGAAAGACGCGTTCATCCGAAATCGATGAGGATTTTAAGATCGATTATTTGATGCGATTTTACTTCCTTGTTTGCACACACGCTAGAAATTAACGGATGGGGAAGGCGGAGTGTTTGAAGTGGGATCAGAGTTCGCGAAGACCCGCTGTAGAGGATGGTAATTTCGGGGGTATATGTTTCACTGAAGCTTACGTTCATCAGGAGCTGGATTAGATCCCCAGAGAGATAGTCGGATATTGTACTAAGAAGGGAGTTGAGTTATTTGCGAGCGCTTTTTCTATCAGTAATTTATGTTAGATGAATAGGTATTTATATGTGTAGTGATGTAAATCTTAAAGGCATAAAAGATGAAATATGTTAAATCTTTAAAATATATTTCAAAAGTGGCTGAATGCGCGGCCCCATGAGTTTCTTGTGCGGCCTTCATAAAAGCAAGCACTTGTATTAATTAATATTTAATTATCTATATTTCAACAGTTTGAAAGCCAGTGGAATTAAATAAAGAAGGCATGGATGTATGTTTCAATGAGTGCTCCTGGGAATAGCTAATTGTATTATTTCAAATGTTTGAACGACATCTAGTGTAATATAACTGCACTACCAGACACGCTCATTTAGATGATCAATTAAGGCTTCACTTTATGAAGCTTGATCCGAATATACATATGTACTATCTGACCCGACCACGCGTTATTGTGGCTTTATTTTAATAAGTTGTTTTAATATTTTATTCTCGGCTATTCAATGCAGTCATATTTATTTTGCGCTTACAATTCTGGAGAGTTGAAATTAAGCATAAAACAACACAATTTTTTTAAATTTTAAATTTTATCTGAGTATAGTATAATGCATGAATTGTTCATGAAGTTGTTAGTAACAACATATGAAGATTTAATTTTATAAATGAGATTAATAGCGTTGAGTTTTAGCAACATTTAGTATTGTTTTTATCATTCTAAATTATAACAATAAATAATTTTTATATAATTAATCGATAATCGGTACATAATATTTTTTGGTAAATTGTATTTTACTTACGCAAATAGATTCGGTGGTTTCATCACACGTAAGCATGCAACATATATGTGCCTATCGGATAAACATGGATTTTCTAAGTTCAAGCACCATATCAACATTGTTTGGCTTTGAGATTTATTTATGGTTATCGCGGAAGCCTAACGAATTGGGAATTGAAGCTTTTTGAATGGTATTGCAGTTTCTGACGGTATCAGTGGAATGCGTGGCAACAGCGGGCGACTCTCTCTCTTTTCCTTTAAACTTTACAATCAAAATGGTTGCTTCAAGAAGATTCCCGATAATTCTTTTAATGACCAAACGTGTCCCGTTACATAATATAGGTGTATTTAAGTTACACAGCAGAATAACCAGTGAACCGATCTTCAACCGAAGATTGTGAGGTGGCATTCCTAATATATCCAGGGAATTCAAAAATATTACAATTTCGATTTTATCAATAATAGTGTCGATTGATTTAAAAGGCATTAGATCACCTGGCAGCCCCTCTGTATCTGGAAGTTTATTTCGGCCACATTAACATTTTCTTCTACCCAAGTAACCGGATTACAAAGCCAGTCTCATTACCTATATAATTTTGCAGTATATCAAGGAACACACTCTCAACCAGTTCCTATTTTGTCTGAGCAACACTACAGACATTGCCTGGCAATTTGATACATTTTGTATTTTGATGCAGTTCTACTTCACTGTTTCCAATACGCAGAAATTAATTATAAAATATTTCTGCTGATTCATTATCTTGCAATTGAACTCCCGTGTTTATGTTCAATCGAAGTGTTTCAACCATTCGCCCTAAAAACGATTGTTTTAAACTTACGTTAATCTGGTGAGTAAAAGTAGAGCAAGGGATGATTGACAATGTCTGTCGGAAATCACCAAACAGTAATAGAACAGCATCACCGAATATTTTCTCATTGCCATTTAAATCTTATAAAATTCTATGTAAAGTTTCGAATGAGTGTATATGTGCCATTGCAAATTATAATTGAACTCCTTTTCAATACCGTATCCATTCCGCTCTTTTTTAATATTACACATTGCGTCAGGTTCCTCATGAATGTCTAACGGTAGCTGGAATGCTGAATGTGCATTTTCCACCATTTATCAAAGTAACGGCAATGCTTGTGAATGCAATTACTAATGCAATTTTTTGTTGGTCGTATTTTCGTAATTCTGCGCCTGAAAGTTTAGTTGCTAAAGGGAATAAAAATACAGACGCGGGATTAGAACGCAAAACGATTTGACCTCATTCCGATTCATCATGCAAGCTCCGTACCTAAAGAGACGGGCAGTACGATCATCCGGCATTATCTGGTAAAATTGCTGGAGTTTCTAAAAAGTTCGATTTCAAATTCTTATTCCCCACCCAGAAAAACACTGGGAGCGCAATTTGCACACACTCCAAGAATTTTAAGGTAAGCCCCTGCCATTGTTCGTTTAAAATACTGCCGTCTGGCATTATTTAACACGGGAATTTCTCAAATTGGAATAAATATTCGGATCGGCCGTCTCAAAATATGTCAGGTACCCACCTTTTTCATCCTTACGTCTACAAGTTAGACTCAAACTGCTGTCCGCGCACATTACTGTCGTCTGACATTATTCGATAAATTTACCAAAACACCTAAAGTCCGATTTCAGATTCTCCTTCTCCTCTCCGAAACACACACGAGACTGAATTTCGATGCCTTAGTGCTTGCAAATTCAGCCGCTAGAGGAAATGAAAATCGTAAGTGTGTCTCAAACTCGAAGCCATTACACCTAATTTTGGCAATAAACTGCAAGTTTATGAGAGTTTCTGAAACCTGTTTCAGATTCTCGTGTACCACCCCTGGACACAACCAGGGACTACTTTTGCCCTCTCTGAGCATGCAAGTTTAGTCACTAGAAAATGGTATTAAGGTAGTCTGACATTATCCGGTAAAGTTATAGTAATTTCTAGTATCCGATCTCGGATTCTCATTGATCATCCCAAAAATTATTAGAAAAATACTTTTTCCGCTTCAAGACTTTTGAGGAAAGCTCATGTCACGGTCCGCGTAATAGACAGTCGTCCAGAATTATCCTATAAATTTGCGACAATTTCTCATATTGGATATCATATTCAAATTGCCCGCCTCAAAATACGCCAAGGATTAAGTTTTCGCACTCCAAGGCTTTTATGATAAGTCCCTGCCAGGGTTTGTTTAAAAACGTCGTTCGGCATTATCCAGCAAATTTGCGATAATTTTTTATTTTGTATATCATTTTCTCAGATTGGCCATTTTCAAATACGCCTGGGACCAAGTTTTCATGCCTTATGGCTTTTAAGGTAAAATCCTGCCAGGAAATGTCTAAATAATGGTCATCCGGCATTGTCCGGCAGTTACGGGGATTTTGGGGATTCAATTCGAAATTCGGATTCCACGCCCCGAAATACACCAGGCACTGAATTGTCATGTACCTTGGTCCCCAAAACCCGCTTCCGCAGCAGACATGCATTCCGACATTTTACGAATTTTCCCGTTTCCCGGTTTCTACTCATTTCCTGCAATAAAAATAATGACGTCGAAAATTGAGATAAAAATTATCCTATATTTTATTTTGAATGAAATGACACATAATATGCAAAAATATGCCAGAATTGGTTGAGTAGTTTCGAAGTCCTTCGCGGACAAACACTGTGACACGTAATTTTTATATATAAAGATAATTAATAAAAATATATATTCCATTGTCACAATAAAATAAATTACGAACTACGACTCAAATGTATTCAGGATTAAAAAATAAGAAAGCAATTATATATCTATATAAACAAAAATGTGTGTGTTATGTCTTCTAAACCGTTCATCCGATTATGATTTCGATAGATGCATAAATCACCTTGGGGGGGGGATTAATGAGCGTTATTGATAATTATTTCCATTTTTAAACAATTAGACGCAAAGTCTTGAAATTTCACAAGGATATATCTTTCATAAAGTACATATTTGCTACGAAATTAGTTTTGCGAAAACCAACCCCCAAAGTGTGTTGCGAAAACTTAACTGGCGTTTAAGGATAAACATTCCAGTTTTTGAACTAGTAAAGCCTAAAGACTAGAAATTTGGTAGGCAGGTTGTAAGGCACCCGCTCAGGGGTGCCCCAATTCTAAATTATCCTCGCGACCCAGATCTGTTGGAATGAATGAAGAAGCAGCCATATCGTTTATCTTAATATCACTTTATTAAGATCTTAACTTAAACAATACACAATAATAGTACAAATATTCAATTCAAGTGAATCTGAAGTGAAAGAACACTCTATTCGTATTACCAAATAATCGCGTAACCGACCACTATATCTAACTCTACCGACTATTTCTAATCTCAGTAACTACACAGTTCTTAATAATTCAATTTAACAGTCTTACCGCTATATCTTGGGTAAACAGCAATTCGCTTGATTCTAACTGATGTGGCCTTTATTCTTGTGGAATTGTATCCACGTTTAACTTGATTGCACAGGTACGGATTGATTAAATCTTGAACTGGGGATTTTCTCTCACTTTAACTTAAGCACTGGTAAAACATATACCTCGTATATTCACTTCTCATAGCCACGCCCCGTACGCTAAAATTCTGCTATTTATAAGATTCCTAATTCGCATTTTCACGTTTTTCTTCTCGAGTTGGTTGGAAAGAATTGCCATTCTGGCCCCAAAGAAACCCTATAAGATAATTATTTGAAATCGCGATGAACCCTTCACAATGTACCTTTCATGGAGTACAGATTCATTACAAAAATTGTTTAATGAACATCGACCCCTAAAAGGCATAGTAAAGACTTAAGTAGCGTTATAGATAAATACATTCCCATTTTTGGACTATTAGATCTACATACTTGAAATTTGACAGTTATGTTCCTTTCATGAAGTAAAGATCCGCTAATAAATAGCTTTGAGAAAATCGACAACCAATGGTGATTGCGAGGGTTTAAGCACCGTTATAGAGAAATATATCCATTTTTGACCTACACACTTAAAATTCGGCAGGCCTGTTCCTTTCGTAGAACAGTGATCCGCTACCAAAACGGTGTTTCGAAAATATACTCCCAAAAGAGGTTGCCAGGGGTTAATGGGGCTTAGAGATAAATATCCCAGTATTTTTTAACTAGTAGACCTTCAAACTACAAATTTGGTATTCATAATTCTTCCATGTAGTAAAGACCCGCTAAGAAAGGATTTTACCAAAATCTACCCAAATTTTACCAAAGGGTTTGCAAAGGTTCGTTATATTTACGTTTTTTTACTATTAGACCAGCAGATTTGAAATGTTCCTTTCAAGGAGTAGACAACAGCTACAAAAGAGGCTTCTACGAAAATTGAACCCCAATGAGTTTGCCAGACGTAAAAGGGGTGTTATAATTAAAAGAAAATTCATTTTTATCTAACTATTAAACCTAGATTTGAAATTTAGCTGACATATTTCTTTTAGAGATTAGAGATGCCCTAAGAGAAGGTTTTGTGAAATTTGATATCCAAGAGGGGTTGCGTTCTACATGAAAAAAATTATCTTTTATGAATAACTAAACCTATAAACTTGAAATTTAGTAACATATAACTTTTGCTGAGCAGATATCTGTTAAGAAAGGGGTTTTCAAAAGTCAACCCGCATGAGTGTTACGGGGACGTTATATATAACAAAAATCCCCTTTCTTCAACTTCTAGAACCACAGATTTTAAATTTAGAAAATCTGTTTTTTGTTGTGAGCAGGGATATGCTAAATAAACCTTTTTGTTTAATTTGCAATTCACTTAAATTTGACACATGAAAAAATTCATTTTCCCTTCAATCCCTATTGTTTTGTTTTTTAATTTACACGAGCAAAGAACCGATATAACAGCTAGTGAATAATAAATTGCAGAACTGCAAGGAAAATAACATTTGCATTCAGTTGAACTAATGTTTTGTTACTACGGTACAGAATGTTATTCAGATTACAGTGGTGAGGTAAGTAATACAAACAAAAAGTGTACAAAAAGAAGTTAGTAAGAGATCTACGAAATCAACTTCTATTTGTTTCTTTAAATTTAATCTGGGAACAACAATAGTTTAAGTAAAATAAGACAAACTTTTCTATTACATAAAAAAATGTAATAAAATAATTTTAAGTACAGGAAAAATTAATTTGCTTGATATATAAATTTAGAATTTTTTCCTGACATTCTCTTTCGTATGATTTCCTCCGGTTCATAAATATTTACTTAAGAAAATCTAATACAAAAATGCATTAAAATTTGTAGATTTAATTTAAATATTTCATACTGTTTACTATGGTAGAAAAACATGCAATGCCTTATTTTAAATGTATTAACAGAAGAACCATTTTTTTTCAAAGTTTTCATACGATTTTCAAAAGCAAATGCACACAGTTGATTTTTCACGAAATTCCCAAAACAGCTCAAAAGTTTCGTGTTATTGCCCTTATACATTTGAAAATTACACCTGGTATTTCAGTTAACGGAGCCAAATTTCAACTTGATTTAAAATTCATAACGTAGATTTTAAAATATATATTACTCATGTTTGCCGGAAAATATTAAAATATTTTTACGCTTTGTTACTCAAAATATGTTGATAAATTATGCATATTTTACAAAAACAAGGACGGATTAAATAAAATTTTATGAAAGATGTTGACTTAAGTAAAAATTTAAGTGTCTGATGAACATGTTTTTATTTTAACACAAATTTTATTTAGTAAAAAAAAATGTGCGCTTAGAATTATATTTTAAAATTTTATCATAATTATTCAATAAAAAGTGTATTCGAATATTGTGTATGTGGTATGTTATATACTTAAGAATACAAAAAAAAATAAAATAAAAGGATTATACAATGCCTATGAAAATACCGAGGAAATCATTCAATATGTTGTAGTAATATAATTGGAAAAATGAACCTGATAGAGAGAGGGAGAGAAAATAGAGAAAGAGAGACAAAATCTCTATTGTTAAAATGTGTGTTGAAATAAGGTGAATCGTATTGTAAGATACATTGTAATATTTGCAAAAAATATTCAATGATTTTACCAATATATATTCAAAAATTCTTAAATATACAAACATCTGTATAATTAATAATAACTTATTGATTCTTTATCTCTGTAAATAAATTATTCTCTGTTCCTAAATTTAAAAAAATATTTACAATGTAGTTTCAATAGTAAGAGTTATAAGTAAAAATAACTGTGTAAGTAAAGTATTCTTTTATGCTCATTAATTTCACATTTTGCTTCCTCTTAATATTCCAGTGCGGATGTAGTTTAATTAAATTTTTCGTTCATTAATTAAAATAATGCATGTATTAATAAATTTTTATCAGAAAAAGAAACCATAATTTTAACATGTTACCTTGTAGCAGATTTGTAATGTCTAGTGATGATATATTAACTAATTTTTGCGAGGTAGAGCTATACGTCTTAAAAATTAAAGCTGGTTCTGCGCTTTTCAGATACACAATTTGAAGCTTTCATAGAAAAATTAAAAAGCTTTCATACTGTGTTAAATGAAATGTATCGATATATATATATATATATATATATATATATATATATACCAGTCAACCTTTTCCTGTAATTTGCTTATACACTGGACCATAAAGAAAGGAAGAAATATTATAGAAATGTAATTATTACCAAATATAAGACACTCAATACTATTATTATACTGGTGTGCAGCCTTAAAGTGACCCTATAGCTAATTCCCGAACCGTTCGGTTTAGACATACACTCCCAATTTGAAAAATGTTTTAAAAATGTAAAGAATGTTTTTACGTGCTTTTCGAACCAAAAGCCCCATTTACAAAAAAATTACAAAAATTAAATTTTTAGAAGGTCCCCAGGTCCTATCAATTACATTTAGGCAAAGATGCAGTACACAATAACAAAGTAAACACAAAAGGTTTCATTTTATTACGATAAAAACTGACCGAGTTATTCCTACATAAAGTTGAACCATCAGAATTGCTTAGAAAAGGAGGTCGTATACAAATTGAGTTTAGAGAACAGTAATTCACTTTCTACAGAAAAATAAAAAGAAAAACTTCATAGTAATAAAAAAACATCTTAGTAAACATCATAGATTGATAATTTGAGTTGTATTGCTATATTGCAAACAATAAAAGTTTAACTAAAGAAATACAACTTGTGTACCGAGAAAATATTTAAACAGCTTGTTTAAACAAATAGCAGCAAAAGAATACATGATTTGCCGTTCAAATTATAGCATAATGTGGAATGATGCTCCAGTCATGAATCAGGGGCTTTATTATATCAAAATGACCAACTAAAAATAATTTTCAAAATGACTGCCATCAGCAGAAATGCAGTACCAAACCCGCGTCAGAAAATCCACCTGTAGCTTCTGCAACCTCTTGACCTCCGTAGTCGATTATTCGAGTGTCAAATGTCTGCGCCAAAAATGTACATGGTTGCGCAAATTTGTGTGCGGGGGCACCATCATGCTGGTACCACATGCGTGACAAATCCCGTAAGGAGACTTCATCTTCTAAAAAATCGGCTAACAGTCCATATAAAATATCCGCGTATGATTCTGATGTTAAAGGTCCATCGAAATATATTGGACCAATTAAGGTGCTCTTCCATATTCCGCACCACACATTCACCGACCAACGTACTTGGTGGCGATTCGGTCGGATTAGATGTGGGTTTTCGAGGGACCAATAATGCCTACTATTTGTATATATAGTGCCTTGCCTCAAGAACTGCTATTCATCCGACCACAATACTTCATTAAAGAAAACTGGATTTTCATCCAGTGTGTTTTACACGAAATTGCAAAAATCAAAACGACACTCCTGGTCTCCGGGCATTAGTTCCTGCGCCAGGACTGGACGATAACGATATGCACCGTACGTATGTAATATGTTCCACACCGTCGATTTTGAGTAGGAACAAGCCTTGCTAATATCCCGGACTCTACTTTCAGGATGAGCCAGGGCATATCCTAGAACATCCTCAGCGGGTATCCGCTGAAGGTGTGGCAAGAGATAATGGAATACGTCTATGACAACTCCCAGTTTTATACAAGCGTTGAACAGGACTGGTAATCGTACAATAAGATGGATGTCTTCGACTGGGAAATTTAATGGCATTAAGTCTTTCCGCCTCTCTCTTATTTCGATTATACTGCCCGTACAACATTACCATTTCGCAGTATTCTTCATTTGTATACATCTCGTTATCCAGTACTAGAATTCGTAATATTAGAATACGACTGTATGCAATTGCAAATGACTACACAACAGATTTGTAATGTTCGCCATGATCAGTATCGCAGAAAATCAGTCTGAAGCCAAAGCAAATAAACCTATTTTTTTTGGAACTGCTTTTTGAAATGTTTTCTTACTCCAAAATATTTTATTTTTTGTCTATGTTTTACATGCACACATAATAATTTTTTTTCCTTAAGTACTCAGTTATTGTAATATTAACTTTAAATTTAAATCGATATACATAAGAGGAACGTGCAAGAGCGAAAGTTTCCTAGCAAAGTTCCAATTACTTTCACATTGGAGACGGCCCCTTACTAGCTTCCTGAAAATGGTCCGGGAAATGCATGAAATGTATGATATTCATAGTTCCATAACTCGGCCAGTTTTTTTCGTAATAAAATGAAACTTTTTGTGCTTACTTTTTTTTGTGTGTACTGTATCTTTTCCTAAATATATGTGATAGGACCTGGGACCATATAAAAATTTAATTTTTGTAACTTTTTTCTAAATAGATTTTTTTGGTTCGAAAAGCACGTAAAAACATTCTTTACCTTTTTAAAAACATTTTTCAAATTGGAAGTGCATGCCTAAACCGAACGGTTCGTGAATTAGCTATTGGGTCACTTTAAGGTTGGAGAGAGACCCTGTATAACGATACAATTTAATAGACTACTCACTATGATAGAGCTCAGTGGCGTAAGGGGGTACATTAGGGCCCCCTCCCCTGCAAAGTCAGATTTGGGCCTCAAGCCGTATCTTACAAAGGGTACGTACTTGGCAAGAATGTTAAGTAATTTTAATAAGGCTTTGGCCTTATTAGAATTCTGCCCTCCCCCCGATAAGGAGTTTGCGGGGGTGTACGTAACGCCACTGAAAGAGTTAAAAGCAATGTAAAAAAAAAAGCTAGAAGAAGATAAAACTTACTTCGTGAACACAGCATCAGATTAATGTTTCCGCCAATACAAAAGAAGTATTAGTAGTACCGCATAAAATTAAAATTTGTAAGGTATGATAAAATAATACGAAGTCTATATACATATATAAAGAGTGTTTTTTTCCAGGTATAGAAGTTTAAGTTGGCATTACTTTCCAAGATGGCGACCGATGTAACAGCTGTCAAGTGATTTATTCTCAGTTTGGTTTGGCAATTCATCATGAATAGACTCACGCCTGAACAACGCTTTTAGATTCGTCGAATGGGCCCAAAACCAGATTGCCGTTGGTCCCGATTTTCATTAGCGAATTTTGTTTAGCAATGAAGCGCACTTCTGGTTTAATGGCTACGTCAACAAACAAAACTGCCGCATTTGGGTGAAGCTAATCCACAAGTGTATGTCAAAACACTGTTACATCCAGAAAAAACTGACTGTTTGTGGCGCTTTATGGGCTGGTGGAATCCGTACTTCTTCAAAAACGATGAAGGCCACAACGTTACAGTCAATGGGGATCGGTATAGAGCCATGATTACTAACTTTTCATTCCTGAATTGAACAATCATGATGTCCAGGAACTGTGGTTCCAACAAGACGGCGCAACATGTCCCACAGCTCGTGCCACAATCGATTTATTGAAAGACACGTTTGGTGACCACCTAATTTCACGTTTTGGACCTGTGAATTGGCCTCCGAGATCTTGTGATTTAACACCGCTAGACTATTTTCTGTGGGGCTATGTAAAGTCATTGGTCTATGCGAATAAGCCACAAACGCTTGACCATTTGGAAGACAACATTCGCCGTGTTATTGCCGATATACGGCCACAAATGTTGGAAAAAGTCATCGAAAATTGGACGTCCAGATTGGACTACATCCGAGCCAGCCGTGGCAGTTCTATGCCAGAAATAATATTTAAAATGTAATGCCACAAGATTATCTTTCGAATAAAAAAAATTCATGTCAATCGAATAATACATCGTTGTTTTATTGCAATTTATATTTAAAAAACTTAAATATTAATGTAATATTTAATGAGAAATAAAAAGGACTTTCTAAATATACACAATGATGCTAAAATAAAATAAAGCATTATTAATTTTTTTAAACATGTAGCGCCATCTTTTTATTAACCGAATAATTAATTAAAAAATATGTTTTAAGAATATTATCAAAATAAACAATTACTTAAATACAATTTTATTTTTTTAAAAAAATGATATATTTTTAAAGCATTTTCCTTTTGTTGAAAATGTTGCTATATCAGGCATCGGTAACCAATGGCCTACATGCCACATTTAGCACGCGATACAATTATCAGTGACACTCTAAAGGAATTTGTAAATGCTTGATTGGGTGACAGTAGATAATTTTGAATTATACCGTATTCAATTAGCATATTCAGAATTATGGAAAAAATAATTATGGATTTACGAGAAATTCTGAACGATAAGTCTGTTAGACTTATCTTCCAGAATTTCTCGTAAATCCATAAATCGAAGTTATTGGATGTCATTATGGGGTGATTTAATTATTTCAAGAGAAAATTGCATATACTTTGCATTCCGTTTTTGGTTCTATAAACGTACGTAAGCAATCTTACATGGAAAGCAAAATTTGCGTTCACAAAGGTGTTAAGCCATTGAACATTCAGAATCATGTCAAACTGAAAGTTACATATTGTATGCAGTCAATAAAGCCTGATATTGTGATATGAAATACAGCAGGACAGGGACATGGTTCACATTCAAATATTTATATTTTTATTTAACTGATTTAAAGGGAAAGATATAGTTATATTTAATGTTGTTTACTTCTTATTCAATTCCAACTATTAGCTCACACTCTCTCTATATATATTTATTTATTTATTTTGGTGGAATTTTCAATCGTTAATAAAATATATTTTAATGCACTCAATTGAGCTGAAATTGTATATACATGGTTATTTTGAATGGCAATACAGTAATTTAAATATAATTAATAAAAATTAATTGATTAAAACTAATTATTTAAAGAAGTACAATTACAGCCACGTTGGCATCATTTTTGGCGACTTAGCGACAATTTTAGCGAGTCAAAACATGAAAGGGTTTTTTTCTCACATTTTAAAGCACTCATTTGAGCAAAAATTTTCTATACACTTTTGTTTTTGGATAAAAATACAATAATTTAGTTATAATTACTTAAAACTAATTGACTGAAACTAACTATTTAAAGAATTTCAGGTACAGTCACGTTGGTTTCGTTTTTAGCGACTTGGGTATATCGATTTTTTTTCTCACGTGTCAAAGCATTCATTTAAACTGAAATTTTATGTACACTATATTTGAAATTTTATATATATATATATATATGTATTATATTTGGATGGCAATACGACATTTTAAGGATAATTATTAAAAAATTATTTGCCACTTAATGTTGTGATTCTGTCCTATGCATATACATATTTATATTAGTTGTATCTATTTAATAAAAAGTGGAAGCCCAGTGGCTGAGTGGTTAGTTCATCGTGCTTCCATACCACAGGTCCGAGGCTCAAACCCCGGGCTGGGCAAAATTGACTCAGATTTTCATCCCTTCAATTGGGTCGATAAAATGAGTACCAAGCTTGCTTGGGAACTTAACACTGGGGGGTTTCGAGTCAGACTGACCACCTGCCTGGAATATCTGTTCATACACCTCAGGGCTGAAGCCTGCGTATATTGAGTTGGGCACAGTAGGCCTTGTCCTTCATGAGATTTCACGCCACTGAATTAAGTATTTAATAAAAAGTAGCTAAAATAAAATTTTTCTTTGTTGATCCAAATAAGAATTGACTTAATTTTTTTTATATTACTTGTTTTTATTAGTATGTTCAAAAAATGCAAAATGTACATTATTTATGTTAATTTTATTAGTTATATTTCATGTTTATTTTTATATTAAGAGGATTCAGCACGTCCATAGAAGCCCATGTTAAATTGCGTAAATTTATATATGTACCTTTTTCTCAAAAACTTACTTCTCATTGTTAAGAGTTTTACAGTTCGTTATGTGTACTATCAATAACACTTTAACGAAGAGCTTTGTCTTTTTGTCAAAAATTAACTAATTAAATCCATTAATTAAAAATTAACTATGATTTCTTTTTAAATTGTCCAAATTTTTTCCCCAAAATTTAGTTTAAAAAAGTCTTCTAGATATATCTAATTCCCAACATTAAAATGTATATATATGTCAACAGTATGCTCACTGAAAATTTGAGGATTATATGATAAGTAATTTTTGAGAAAATGGGAAAAAATTACATTTTGAGAAAACAGGCTTTAAAGTAAAAATTTGTAATTTAAAAGCATTTTTTTAGTATTTTGCAGAAGCGTATGAAGCATTGTTTTTACTCTCTCCTCATGCAAAAGACTGTTCAATTTTTTTTTCATAATTTTTAACAGTTTTTCCTTTTGATAGAATCTTTCGTTCGGCTACAGTTAGTACCCTTGACCCATATTCATTGACCGGAATAGAATTGTTTCAGATATTTCCTACTGTGTGACATCCTGAACTGTATTGGTAGATTAGTTAGGTACCCACACTTACAAGTTTACTGACCCCTGTTCTATACCGATTATATTTTGCCACTATACGGCTGAGATTTCAAAACATCACCCGAAAGCAAGAACTTTGAAATATATTAATTACCCTTTATCTATACCAACGGAACTTATAAGTACAACTCACTTTAAAATTACATAGAATAACCATTTTGAGGGATATTCTGACGATACTTAGCAGGAATACTCTATGAAATCCACTCTTCCAAGATATATGGTAGAATGGGTTCTATGATGAGTATTGTAACGGGGAAAGCGAATCGTTTCCTAGTAGAAATTGCGTTTTTAGTTGACAGCGTTTTCTGCGGATTGCGAATATTATCATTTTTGTCCATAAAAAATAGTTAATGTCAAAATTTAAGTGTCTTATTCTTTTTGTATGCTAATGAAGACCTTAGAAAATGATTTGACTATTTATTTTAAGTGAACAGTGTATATGATTATTTACTCCTACAGTGTTGGATATCTTTAATTAACTAATTAGTTCTAGCGGATTAAATTTCCTAAAGTTGAGTATTTTGCTTATGTATATCCCTTAATTTTAAATGTAGCGATCCCAAAAAAATATTGCACGAAAAAAACTGCTCTAAATAATAATGCGGTAGATAAAAGGGATAATTTAAATGTGGATTTATTCTTATTTTAGAATATTAGGGCATAGAAACTTTACCAAAAACACCCTTTATTATTTAAACTGATAGCAATTTAGAACATAGTGTGAATATTTTTTTTCAAATAGAATGTTGAAATTATATTCATGGACCTTAAACTCCAATCATTAATGTAATAATATTAGGATGGTGAAATTATCGAGATGATCAAAAAGTAAACTCGTGCACAAAATCCTCAAACGGCAACACTTTAAAAATTATAGATAGCTGTAAAGTCAATAGGATAAGTATTTCTTCTGGGTACTTTGGACGATTTTTTAATTCAACATCAAGTCGAGTCGTTTCTGCTTGCTGGTAATAAATAAAGAGTGTGAGCTAATAGTAAGAATTGAAAAAGAGTCCCATTGCTTGTTAGAATAAATTCCATGCCTTTGGGCTTTTCAGTGCACATAAATGCCAGTAAAATTTAAGGAAAGATCTCCCTGTTGACTTCTTTTGAATGCAGTAACTTGAATATGCGACGAATCTGTACAGAACCTTTCACCAATATTCTTAGGCGTCTTTTGGGGGATTATAAATTCGCGTATATTTTCCAATCAACTCTGAGAAGCGAACGGGATATGTAAAGTAGATAGGGTATTTAAGTAGAGCGTTGTAAGCTAGCAAAGACGAAGGCTATTGAGCCAGCAACAACGGAGACGATCTTTGGAGGATTACGATAGTGAAGAGTTACTGCTAGTATTCTACGAATGAATCTTATAAGTTAATGTACCACTGAAGACATCGGAGTATCAACAGGTGATATACTATAGTTCATTATAGCTTAAAACAAGCGTTAGTTTAATAAAATTAGTCTAAGTTAATGAAAGCTAATAATTCGAGATGCGTGTATTTCTCAGACCTCTTATTTCGGCAGACCTTATTGATCTTACGCGTAAGTATTGATTAATTTTATAATTCGTAATTTAATTTAATATTAAAGGTAAATCCCTTTTGTTTTACGTAACATAATAATATTATGCGTTACTAGAGTTTTTCATATTGGAATCAAGTTAATAAATATAAGTTATTTTTATACAAATGGCTATTAGTGATTCTTTGCCTCAAATTAATCTTGGTGTCCAGGGTAGAACCCAGGGGTTCTCATAAATAACTTAACACTTTAAATGTATACATAAAACTAAACAGATATGAATGGGTGGATGGATAATATACGTTCCTACCGAAAGTATGGTTTCCTATACCTCAAATGCAATATATCAATGTTTATAATAAAGATCATAGGTACTCAGAGTGGTTCCTGTGGACTTTTAATGGTCATTTAGGCGGTCCGTGAATAATAAAAAATAATTTGGGTGTGCATCGTTAACATCAAAGGGTCCGTGAAAAGGCTTATATTAAGTAGAATATTTGTAATGCATTTTCATTATGATGAAAGTTAAAAAAAATTAATAATGATTTTTTTACAATTCTTACAATTAGTTCACACTCTTTCAATGTTTATTTATTTATATGTTATGTTCAAATTTTAAATCGATTATAAAATACTTTTTATTCCTCCTCTGAAATTCAAATACATTTTTTAAAATTTGTAGTGGATGAGACTTGATGTGAATTCAGTTGTTTCAAATATTGAATTATTAATTAAATTTTATTTTTAATTTTAAATTTATTCTGTTAGTTTTGATAAAACTAGATTTATCTACAACAGATGGTGCCAGTAAGTTTTCTAACAAAGTAGGAATTGACTTAAAAATTTTGTTTTTATATTACTTGTTACATATTAAAGATAATTAGAGTAAAATTTTAAAAAAAATTATATTGGTGCATTAAGTACAAATAATAGCACGTGTCACACGGTGGAAATCGGGCCATCTATGTAGGTTTAAATACAAGCGGAATCTCACTGCTATATGCAATAATATGGCAATATAAAAGAGTCGTACATCTAATCGATAGTTATGTTTTGTGCATGGCCCTGATACGTCAGGTAAATGCAAGAAATTTGTTCTCGTATTAAACAGAAATCATTATTATTCTTTGGCTAGTACCAAGATAACCATCTCATTGAAAACAAGTAATATAAAAAAAAATTAAGTCAATTTTAAGTCAAAAAAGGGTGCGTGTATCAGTGTGAACACGCGGTAGAAGTTAACTTCTTTGTCTTATATGTATTGAATTGTATAACTAAGTTTTATTTTAAAGTAATCTTATATAGAATTATCAAATTTATTATTATCATTATTATTTCAAATTGTATTTAAAAAATAATTATGATGTAAAAAGTATAAGTATAAACAAAATTTTCATTTTCATTACATAATACAAAAAAAATATTGTATACATTTAGAGAAAAGTATCATTAATATTAGTTTATTTACATTATACTTATAGATGTTTCAGTACATAAAGGGTGTTTTTTAGAGGTATAGAACTTTAAATTGCAATAAAACAACGATGTATTATTCGATTGACATGATTTTTTTTATTCGAAAGATAATCTTGTGGCATTACATTTTAAATAGGATTTCTGGCATAGGACTGCCACGGCTGGCTCGGATGTAGTCCAATCTGGACGTCCAATTTTCGATGACTTTTTCCAACATTTGCGGACGTATATCGGCAATAACACGGCGAATGTTGTCTTCCAAATGGTCAAGCGTTTGTGGCTTATCCGCATAGACCAATGACTTTACATAGCCCCACAGAAAATAGTCTAGCAGTGTTAAATCACAAGATCTTGGAGGTCAACTCACAGGTCCAAAACGTGAAATTAGGCGGTCACCAAACGTGTCTTTCAATAAATCGATTGTGGCACGAGCTGTGGGACATGTTGCGCCGTCTTGTTGGAACCACAGCTCCTGGACATCATGATTGTTTAATTCAGGAATGAAAAAGTTAGTAATCATGGCTCTATACCGATCACCATTGACTGTAACGTTGTGGCCTTCATCGTTTTTGAAGAAGGATTCCACCATCCCATAAAGCGCACCAAACAGTCAGTTTTTCTGGATGAAACGGTGTTTCGACATACACTTGTGGATTAGCTTCACTCCAAATGCGGCAGTTTTGTGTGTTGACGTAGCCATTCAACTAGAAGTGCGCTTCATCGCTAAACAAAATTCGCTTATGAAAATCGGAAACAACGGCAATCTCGTTTTGGGCTCATTCGACGAATCTACGCCTTGCTTGATGATCGTTTTGATGAATTGCCAAACCAAACTAAGAATAAATCACTTGGCAGCTGTTAAATCGGTCGCCATCTTGGAAAGTAATGCCAACTTAAACTTCTATACCTGGGAAAAAAACACTCTTTACTTTTGTTAACAAAGGTTTGTGGTAAGTAAAATAAGAAATGTAAATGTTACACTCAATATCATTTAAGAATCGCGAAACTACTGCATCAATCGTAGTATTTGATTTTGTCGTCAATATTATTCTATTATTTTGTAGAGATAAGGCGATCTTTTTGCCTCTTAATTTCCCCTCTTTTTCCCCTAAAACTGGAAACTCGAGCCATAGTGGCGTAAGTAATCCTTCATCATTAGTTTCTACATGAACTAGCTTTCCAATTGCACCTTTTGCCAATCCACCAGCCACACCAATATTTGTGGTAACCATGTAATAAATATTATTCACACAAACTGTTTCATAATACGATCTATTTGTATTAATTAATGACATCTTACGTAATTTTTGACGTACAAAATTTTCTTGTTCTTTTGAAGTACAGCCAATATATACATCTTTTGCAGTTGAAGTTATTCTGTCCACATATGCATTCAATATTTTATTATTATACTCATTGACGGAATTGTTAGTGTTGAATAATCGTATTCTTGAGGACACCTTAATTCTGCTTCTTCCACAGTACAAAAAGAGACTCAATCAGAGTTATTTCATCAAGTTGTTTGCCGTTTCCAATTTTTGTAATTATAGAAGAAAATTGTTGATTCTCTCGCTTAACGCATGACTTCATAAAATACTAAATTTCGCCATAAAATAGGTCCAACGATAGTCTTTTTCGGTTGCTTATGGATGGGCGTAGAGCGAACTGATGGTAATTGACGTAAATCTCCTATTAAAATAATATCTAATTCACCAAAATTTGACTGAAAACTTCCAGTTATTTGTTTTCATCTGGAATCACAACCTTCAATAATAATTGAGCACTAATCATACTTATCTCAACAATGATTATGACTTTTATGTATCTGAAAAGAGTTTTTCATTGTTGAGCAGTTTCAGAATGTAACGGAAGTAACCTTGGTAAAGAAATTGTTAAAGCTGTATGAGCAGTCGTTCCTGAAATAGCTATTGCTGCTTTAACAGTTGAAGCACAAGTTATATATGCATGGCAGTACCCATCATTGTTCGTATAGCGATTATAAATTTCCATCAAAAGTTTAATCACCAACGTTTTACCGCATCCGGCAGGATCAGTAAAGAATATTTGAAATGGAGTTCGATATGATTATGTTGATAAATGATTCGAAAGAACATGAAATAAAAGTCCTTTTTGTATGTGTCTTTTTCGTTTGACATTCTCACTAATTGATAGAAATTATGGGCATTACATTTTCTCTTTTTTTGCTATAGTAGTAAATTTGTAATAGTAAGTAGTTAGTAATGCAGCTAAGTAGATGTCATTATTGAGACTAAAATAAATTTTTCATTTGCATTTTTTTTCCTCGCCAAAATCGGTGATTTTCATTTGTCTCCAGTTTTTCTAGTGTAACCGCTGAGAAAATGTCGAGTAGACGTGATGAAGCTGATGTTCATTGCCAATTTGGTGCGAAAATGGTTTTCGTAAAATCGCCCTTTTTATTAAAGTTTTTATTTTTAAAGGCTTGATTTTTAGTTAATGGCTTACAATTGCACACATGGATTGAAAACAGTGGTAATTTTTAAACAAAAAATCTAAGAATAATTTTTAATAAAAACTCGTAAAAAAACTAATAGACGAAGAACGCCAAAAAATTCTAAAAACCGTAATTTTTAGGCATTTTTTCAATCTTCCTACAGATTATGGATAGCATTGTTGTACACAAAGAAAAAAAAGTTTTGTGCGATTCCTTTTATAAATAACAAAGTTATTTAATATTTACCTAACAATTTGAGTATTTTTTGATAAATCCTAAAAAAAAGCAGTTTTTAGCATTATTTTTTAAAATGACTGATTATAAAAGAGAAAAGCATGAACAATTTTAGGGTAGAATATGAATTCATTAACGCGAAAGGAAACTGAACGGGAATCATTTTCATCAAAACGGATCGTTTTGACTCATTTTAGAAAAACCGTAAAAAATAAAAAAATATCATTATTTTGTACAGAAAATTACACCGTATCGTGGGGAAAAAAACGATCTTTGTGTCTGAGTTTGATAGAAAATTAGATTGCTTTTGTTTCGTCCAATTCATAATAAAACATATTAGTTTAAATAATTCACAACCACACAAAAACTCCGCATTTTAAATCGTCTTTTTTTTTCTAATTTTTCTCTCACTGTTGCTATTTACATAAAACCATAAATATTTTATGTTCAAAATTGCTTCAATACAAGTGTATCTGTTTATTTATTATTATAAACTTCTTAGAGCTGTGAATTTATTTAAGTTTAAACATATATTATATTACATCTCGTGGTTATGATATGGATACTTGCTAAACTCCCGACAGCTTTTTTAAAAACATGGTGAAAGTCGAAACTTCATACATCTTTAACTTACGTTCATCGCGTAACCGTAACCGGTAACGCGTAACGAAATTTTTCCTTAACGTGCCATAAGAAGTCAATTTCAACAAACTGAGCTTTTCATACATGGTAGTTGGATAATCAATGTATACTGCCGCAATCTATTGCCGTCATTCGAAGTCAATTTAATTTTTTTTCTCCCATATAAAATTAAAATTTATTTATTTAATTTAATTAATGAATTTATATTTGAAAAAACTGTATTAGCATTCAGTGTCACATTAACTACAATTTTTAAAAAAACGTACTTGAGCTTGAGTGGATTAATAAAAAGTATTTTATTAACAATTGAACATATAAACAATATATATACAATATATATATTATATATATATATATATATATATATATATATATATATATATATATATATATATATAGGGAGAGAGTGAATAAATAGTAAAAATTGAAAAAAAAATATGTTTCTATATTTGAATGAATATAAATATTTCATAATAATTTATTTATATTTTTACTTTTACGTTAACATTTACCATTTTTGACATGAAAGTTAAATTTACAATTGTCCTCTTATGCATATAGATAGAGTTATTTTACTTAGAGGCTCATGGCCAAGAATTTTTTTGAAAAAAATATTTCATGGGCTCATTAAGTTTGGGAGCTGCTGACGTAGAGCAAATAGTAGGGAAAATGTGCATCAATGGAGCAAATTACATTTACAAATACATAGGATTTTCGAAATTTCAAACTAACATCTTGCGAAAAAGGTAAATTATCATTGGAAGTAATAAAATTTACCTTAACATGACTTAAAGCAATTTTCAATATGTAAAATTACGATATTTGCTCACGTAATAGAAAAGGCTGCAGATTAACATTCTAGTTGTTCTAGAAAGCTGAACCAAGTGAAATTAGTTCGGCTTTAAATAATTTAAAATGATTTCCTGGCAATGTAGAATATTTTCGGAGGAATAAAGCTACACAATTGTCTTTAATCTTTGAGAATTGTAGCAAATCAGTTTTCAACCAATTTAGAAACTTCAAACTGCTCTAGAAACAAAAGTAGAATTTTTCCACTTAAGCTGATATGATACAAATTATCATTCTTGATAGAATTTGAAAATTTACCGAGTGTAAAATTGCATAATGTTGTCGGAAAATTAATCCCAGTGTCTCGTTCGCTTCAAGAACTTAGTCCATGTCATATATATGCGTATTAACATGAAATTATTGTACTTAGAAATGTTTCAGTAAACTGGCATTTAAAGTATATCATATCTTTTCATTTTAGAATGGATGTTTTGTGAATAATATTTAGACACAATATAATTTTTTAAGAATGGAGCATACACATTAATTAAATTTATAAGTCAATGAAGAACTGCCTGAAATATTGATTCGATGCAATAAGACTTCGTTTCTCACACTGTGGGGTGCTCACCCTTGGGGGACATGATAACTCTACATTTACTATGTAGACTACTTTACTGTGTTGGACTATTTAAAAAAAATCGGAAAGTAAATAAACGAAATACATTCTGACATAATAAAATATAAAATACACATTTGCACAAATACACTGCTGGACAATTGCTAAGGACGGATCACAAATTGCTATGTAGCATAACATTAAGCGAGACATGAGGCCTAGTAGGATAAAATATAGTTGCCACACTGTTCAGACATTAGAATAAAGAATATTTATTGTTCTGGAAAGTACAAAAGATGTGAAACATCTGAAAGAAAAAAAAATGTTCATTTGATCTGCGTACGGAGAAATGGAACAATGCGTCTAAAAGTCAGCAGGCACCTTAACGAAAGGTATCAGTACGAGATAAGTCCACAGTGGAGTGTGATGCAACATTCCACACGTCGTACCATACTTTGCACAATATTATCCAGCAGCTGTTGAGGCAATTTATCCCATTCCTCTGTGAGTGCACGGATGAGGGTGTTCTTGTTTGTCGGAGGATAGTTTCGACCAGCAACTTGCCTCCCAAAGCATCCCACACATTTTCAATGGAGTTTAGATCTGGAGAACGTGCTGGCCATACGAGACGTTGAATACCCTCGCTGTCTCAGGACAATCCTGAACAGCGAGTGTTCGATGACATGTTGCGTTGTCGTCCATAAAAACAAGGGGCACTCAGCAGGGCCCACTCAGTACTTTCTACGTCAGGGGTTTAAATACATCTAAAATGAAAAAATAATTAAATTAAAACAATCTAAAATGTAAAATATCAACGCTCCACTCTTAGCGGGTCGCGGTAAAACTGTGAAACGTTGAATAACGCGATAAAAAGGTTGGGTTAGCACTAATCTATGGTATGGAAACTGAAAGAAAAATAATTAAAAATATTAATTTGAAAATTTTACTATTACCACAAAAGGATTGAATTTTTGACAAATATGGAGACAATCCTTAATTTTGGTTAAAGGATTTTACACAAAAAATAATTATTTTTCTACAATATTAACAATTAAATGTGCTTGTTACTGATTCATATTTACTGAGTAATAAGTGCAGTGTAACGCAGCAACATTTCTTAACCCAACTCTTTTCCAGCGCCATCTATGCCCGCAGGGCTGGACCTAGCAGTTTCGCCACCCCGGGCAAAGAGGTAAAATGCCGCCTGTTTATAACAAACATTAAAAGAGAAAACCTAAGCCCTTCCCAAGCTTAATGGTAAAATAAAACGCGAGCAAAAAAATTGCTATCAATAATGTTGAAGTTTTGATTAGCAAAAAATATTAATTTATTTAATTTATGTTTTTTGGCACTAAATTAAAATAAGGTTTGCACAGAAAAAAAGAAAAGAGTAATTTCTAGTGTATAATTATAAAATATAGATATTAAAAAATACTAAAACAAATCATAGAGCCACTAAATATTAAAACTTAATTACATGATAAAAATACATTTAAACCGAGAGTTAAACATAAAAGTGTTTTTTTTCTCCCTTTTAATTCAGAGAATTTTTTTATAATTTTTTAACATTAACTTCTTTAGCCAATTCATGTTCATTGGCTATTGTTGTCAAGCCGTTTAGCCCATCCTCGGTAGTTGTGGAGCGTAAAAAATTGTTAATTAAGTTTAATTTGTGGAGAAACTCCTTTCTCTACTTGCCACACTTATTGGAAGAGTAAGCAATATCCTTAAAAACTACTAAGATTTGGAGCAAAATTTAAGTTCGATGTGAATTTTAAAATCTCGATTGGACATACTTTTTTATTTAGCATAGTCAAAACCACACTATCTCGTCTTCCAGGTCCAGCGCATTTATATTTGATGAATTCCCATTATTTAACTCTGTTTCTAGTTCTTTACAATACTTAAGTACCTCGTTTTGAGGAGTATCTTTTAAATCATAAATATAAATAATGAATGTATTCAAAAGGTCATTAATGTTTTGCATTTTAAATGAAATACTATCGTCCTTTTCCTTGAAGTTTTTTACGAAACTGATGACATTTATATTTATGTATGTAAAAAGGAAAATAAATAAATAAAAAATTTAAAAAAACAAAAATGCAGCAAAATAATTTTTTTCACTTTATCGTACGCAATGATTAAAATTCTTGGGCACTAAACCTTAAAAATCTAAAAGATAATTTGAAAAGGAAAATGTTGTTACCTTTTTTGTTGTACGTATTTGTCTTGTCTGCATAAGCACAAGAAGCTAAAAGAATTAGTTCGGAAGTCAATCTGACACAAGATTCCATCAGTTTTCTTCGAATTCATCCTGCCCTTTATTTTCATTCATAAAACTTGACCGTGCTTTTCACCACTTTTGCTGAGACTAAACTGTACCAAAATATATCTCTTTCAATAGTACCCGAATTCAAACGTACAAAGCGGTAAAAGATGTAGGAAATTAGTTGAAAGTGAAGGAACTGGATGCCGAAATTCTTCTTTATGGCCCCTTCTCCCTTCCCTCATGGACCAGCGTTGGGAAACACGACCTTGAATGCTAATGAATACTTGTTAAAAATACTCTAGGACACCATAGAAAACGGTAATATTTTGCATACACATTTTAAATTTTTTTTTACTTCGAATTTTTTTTTTGACTCGTGGAATTCAAGGGTTCCGTGGAACACAGTTTGAAGACAACTGGTTTATATGAATGGATTAATGTATTCTCCATTGGTCGTTTTTTCAAAAACTATTTTAATAAATTTTTTAAAAAAAAAATAGAACAGGCTTTAAAAAAAAGCACGAAAAGGTATAAAATTATTTTTAGCCGACTTCATTGAAGTAATGTTAAGTAAATCCATACATTTTTAAAACCGGGTGCCTGCTTTTGGAAAGTAAATTTTATTTAATCGGAAAACTTTAATTTTTTCCACCCCTTAATATTAAACCCAAAGGGAAAGGGGTATTTTTCTTAAAAGCTCTTATTTTGCGTTTTATTTGGATTCCCAGTGGTTTTATTCAAATAAAGTTTTAATTATTTTCGGAGACTTTTATTTTTTATCAACGCCTAAATAATACACCCAAAATTAGGGGAAGACATCTTAAACCACCTTTTTAACAATGATACCAATCCGGTAACATACCCTATCAAACAAAAAAAAATCATTCAAATCGGTTGAGATATGCTTAAGTAATCGCCGGCCAAACATAAAAAAAAATGGAATGGATAACCTCCGCCTTTTTTGAAGTCGGTTAAAAATGAATGAAAAAATTCGTTTGAAAAGAAACATCCTGTAGAAGCTATTTAAATATTTCTTGAGAGAAACTGAATATTTTTTAGTAATTCTACTCACCTTACGTTAACAACACAAGTTTAAAAAGGGCTCAATAAATAGCAATCGTTTTATAACACACTCTACTTCGCTAGCAACCAATTCCTGCAATGCAATTATTCCATAAATAACAACAGAACTGCATTTTTCTCTTTTTATAGTTACGGTTAAAAGTGTGTGAAAACTTGTCAGGACTGATTTTTAACGCCCGCCTGCATTTTCATACATGTTTCGACAAATTAAGACACACGGTAAAAAATTCTATTACAGCACTTTGCATATTTGTCCATTTATTTCAATTATAATACAAAGAGTGATTTCGTTTACGTTTTAAAATATGTTTAAGTGTGGGAATTTATTATGCTTGTGAGTAGTGTCCTTGCGTGAATTTCAAATATTTTGACTTTTAAAATACTTAAAATTTCGTAAACATAAATGTATTATTTATATATATATATATATATATATATATATATATATATATATATATATATATATATATATATACAGTGAAACCTCTTCATAACGAACCTCTATATTGCGCATTTTTCTGTATAGCGAACTTTTTCCCGGAACCTTGAACATATCACGATTTTCTTCGTAAAATAGTCTCTTTACAGCAAAGTGCATTTTCTACATAACGAACCTTTTCTTTTGTGATTTAGTTTTTGTTCTCCATTTTTTTTAAAGTATTTCTGAAAAAAAAAATTCAAGTTATTCTCTCTTTAACACATTTTAGGATGGTTATTAATATTGAGCTGGTTTTACTAGATCCTAACTCACCGAGAGCAATAGAGTTCTGGACGTTTCCTCCAAGAAGTGCAATCTTTAACCCCCATTACCCATTTCTCTAGAAATATCTTCGATATCCTCTTTCACCCTCAGTGAAGTTGTCCCGTGTCCTCGAGTTCTAACTATAAAATATTGTGTGTTAAATATTACTTGCATGCTTTAAGTTTAAAATGTTCTTCTAATTCATGAATTTTGGTTTAAATTGATTTTCTGAATATTGAAAATACAGTGAATTAATTCTTCGGCATATTCTTTTTTCTTGTTTCCCTTGCAGTTTTTCTGTCTTTCGTTCATTTTGATAGGTAAGATATATAAAATAAACATATATTAATTTTAAAAAAAGTGTGAATAATTACTATTTAATATATAGTGTTCATGAATTAAAATTGTTTTATGTGGTTTATGAAGTATATTTAAAAATGAACCTCTATATAACGAATTTTCCATATAACAAACTTTTTTCCAGAAATTAGCGGCTTCGTTATATAGAGGTCCGAGTGTATATATATATGTGTGTGTGTGTGTGTGTTATTAAAATTCAATATATAAATTTTTCATAAGATTTAAATGGATCTTGGTTTATTTTCTTCATAAACTAGTTAATAGTAAAGCCAATTTTCCGCCTACTAAAGTTGCCGCCCCAGACAGGGCCCTGCTTGCCCACCCCTAGCGCCGGCCCTGATCCTCACAGTCCGATCCAAGCTTTTTTTCTGTTCTTCCAGCTTTATCGTACACTGTAAATGCGACAGTACGTTTTAAATTTTTGAAAACATTTAGTACTAAAAATACCTGTTAAATGTACTTGATATGTTTTATAACTATTTAGTGGGTGTCTTTTCATCGTTATAAATGTTAAAAAGTACTAAAATGTTCCATTTCGACAAAAATTACTTTGCCTTTTTATCATAACAAAAACTCAAGTACCTAAACTTCATTCCCCTTTGGGTGGTACTTAACATAAAAATAAATTTTTATTTTATTTTTCTTTTATCTGTATGTACCGTATAACATATTTTTTCCCGCACAGGTAGGTTTTAGAATTCTGAAAAAAAAGTTCGATTCACTCTAATGTATAATACAAAGAATGCTTATGATTTGGCAATCGATCCTTTAAAAAGACAAATCTATTAATGTTCAATATTATTTCAATATCATTGTCCTTATCATTATAAGTACACTATACAAGAATTCTGAATCCTATAAATATAAATTATGCATTATCAATGCTAAAGGTAAGGATGCTTCAAAGCAATGTAAGAATAGTATTTTAAATGTCTTTTACATTAGTTTTTCAGAAATCAAAGCTCTAAATTCTACAAATATTCATCATATACAATAACAAAAACTTTGATAAAAATTACTTAGAAATAGAATATTTTAATATATAAATATTTTGGGGCTTCTGCATATTTTTAGAAGCCTTAGGAAAAAATACTTTTTTTGTCTTTAGAGCTAGTACTAATGTATTCATACAATGCTGGACGTAGTTTTTAACGTATTTCAAAATTAATATTCTGTGCTATAAGTTCTAGTACCGAAGTTTATTTTCCCTGGAGAAGAATACTTTAATATCTCAGATACGTTTACCAAATGAAAATAGGTTTGGGAAACAAGAAAAAAAGAATTGATAACTCTCAAAGCAAACACAATAAATGCAATTTTTTTCTGATGCAACGTTGAAAATTCACCTTATTCAAATGCACAGAGTTCTAGTACATTCTTTTTCTCTAAAAGTTGGTATACCCTCCAGTCTTGCGTTTCATTGGTGCATTTTTAAAGGTGGGGGGGGTAAAAAAAAGTAAATGGAATGTGAAAGGTAAAATATCTGGAAGTAAAAACCACTCTAAGCGAAATTTACCAGAATTTCATTTCACTGAGGCGCTCTTATTGAAATTTATATTTCAGGAGTAGGATCTTCAATCTATTGCATTTAGAGCGAAAATGCGAAGAAGGGGGCCTCGAGTAAGAGAGGAACTTTTTTTCTTTTTTTTACTCGTACGTGAGAAATGGCTGCCGCGAAAAAATGCATCAAAGAATAGAATGCAGACACACATTGCAAAAATGGGATGCCTTACTGGGTGCATTCTATTCTTGTCAACGAAAAAAAGTGAAGGATGGGAAAATATATGGTGAAATATTATTAAATAGTTCAGAGTGAACTTTTAGGAATATTTTGGTTACACGAAAATTTGGTTTCATATCTAAAAGACTGATTTTGTTCATTAATATGAATCAGACAGAGAGAGATAAAGAGATAGAGAGAGAGAGAGAGAGATAGAAAAAAAACAAAGAGTCTGAAAGAGATAGAAAAAGAAGCATATAAAGATACGACGAATGATCAGAAAAAAAGTTTCCAAGCCGAATAAAGAAATATTTATTAACAATAGACAGGAAATACAACATGAAATTAAGAGCCATACGCGTCTATTACATTTCCGCGGTATCAACTTGTTTAACCGGTCTTGGTAGAAATCAGGCCCTTGTCCATTGAGCCAAGTCTCGGCGGATGATTTCACAGCACTGTCTTGGAATATCGCAGAACATCAGAAACGATATGCTGCACGTTACTATAGCTCAGTCCCAGATCTGACGAGATTTCAAGCAGAGTTACCCATTGATCATTTTGAATCATTTCTCCAGTTCGTGCAGTGATGATTTCTGTCGTTGAAGAACTTGGCCGGCCGCTTCCTGGTATAGTGCGGTTTCGACATCCTGTCTACATGATTGAAAAAAGTGACCAAATTTCGCAACATGTTGTCTGCTAATTGCGGAGGATGACACATTCTTTGCCCATCGAAAAATCGATTTAAGACTCGTATTGCCAAACGAGACCAATTTCCTAAGAATCTTGACATTTCAATCATCCTGAATCATCTGGAAACGAGAGATACAGAGAGAAATACAGAGAGAGTGAAAACAGAGAGAAGAGATAGGAGGAGAGTTAGAGAGAGATACCTTAATAAAGTGATAGATAGAAAGAGAAAAAACAGAGAGAAAAGATATAGGGAGAATAATGTATATATGTATATATATATAGAGAGAGAGAGAGAGAGAGAGATAGAGAGAGAGAGAGATAAAAATATTACATAGATAGGTAGAGAGATAGTCTAAAAAGCAAAGTAATAGGAAGATACTTTCAGGTAATATTCTAGTTATGAAAATTTGTTTCCTTAAACACATCAGAAGCCAAGAATAATAATACTGTGTTAAACAGCGAAGAATTTAATGCAAAAAATTATACAGGAAATTAAAAAAGGCTTTCACCAATTTAGGAAATGTAATAATTCCTGTCTAAAAACGAATTTTTTTAAAAATAAATGTTTTTTCATATGATGAAAATGTCAAAATGCACTTTGATGATCGTGTTTGTTGAAGTGACTTACACAATTTCTATTCAAACATGAAATGATTTTCTGGCAGTGAATGAAAGCAATAAAATTTCTGAATGAAATATTTATGTACTTATCTCATAAAGAAGGTAAATTTTATTAAAACCTTATTTCAAAAAAAATCATTGACATATCCAAGGAGAAAAATTTGAGGAACAAAAAAAAATCTGTTGAAGTGAAAATACTCTTGCTTATGTAATGTTAAAAAAAATAGAATGAAATAAAAAAAAATATTTTGTTTGTAACTCTTAGATGGAAAATTTCATGTTATAACAGTGGTTTCGCAAAGTGCGACTCCAGAGCCGCATGTGGCTCTTTGGCTCCTTAAGTGCGGACTGGCACAAATATCCACGAAAGACGCAATGATATTTCATTTAAAAAAAACTTGGTAAGAAAAAAATTACATCCTATTTTGATAAATTAAAATTCTTTTATAAACCGATACCATGTATAATTCTTTAAGTTAAAAGATAGATAGGTAATTAAATTTTATATGTTGTTGTAAAAATACGTAACGAACATCGAGTTTTATTTTATTGGTTTTCATAAACGTAAACACAAACCATGTACAAGCTACCGGCTGAAATTGTTCGTATGTTTTCGGCATACTCTTGTGTGATACAAAGGTACCACAAACACGCGCGCGCATACTTTTTCTAAAGTAGTGGGGGTACAAATTGGCATCACAGACCAGCAATTGCAGTGTGAACAGTTTTGTCTTGTCTACCGTGTCTGCCGTTGCCCTGTCTTATTAAAAAGTTGTTGTATTTTTCAATCTAGCTGCACGTCTTACAGGTATTTTTATACAATTTTGTTACACCTGCTATATATGTTTGTGGTTCCGGTACAAAATTTATAATTGATTTTTCGATAACTTCTATTTTTCTAAATGTTGGAAGTTTTCTTCCATTTTTGGTCATATTAAAAGTTTTGTTGTTCTGATGAGGAAAAAATTATTTTTTTCTTTTTAGTGCAGTAACATATATTAATAAAATTGTATTTTTTAAAAAGATTTTTTTTTAATTTTTAATTTTATCAATTTAGTAATGATAATAATTTTGTACTGGTGGCTTTAAAAAAAAATATATTTGGAATATTTTTATAGGCACCCAAATTAGCATGGCTACCAAAAAAAGCAGAGAAAAACGGAAGATGAAAACCGCGAATTTAAAGTTAAGTGGACCGATAATTTTGCGTTTATTCAAAACTTAAATGGACTTCCGACATGTCTTATTTGTAAGGAGAAATTCGCACATAACATGGAGTCAAATTTAGAGAGACACTTTACAAGAAAACACGCGTCATTTAGCACTAAATTTCCTACCGATGATGCAAGGAAGAAAGCAGTTGAGGAACTTCAGAAGAGTCAAGAGTCGTCAACTTCTGTGTTTAATAACTGGATGCAATCTTCCAGCAATATTAATATGGCAAGTTTTGTTTTGAGCCAATATATTGCTTAGAGAGGAAAACCGTACACAGACGGCGAATGCATAAAAAATTGTTTTATAAATGCATCCGAAGAGCTATTTCAGGATTTTAAGAACAAAGCAGATATTCTGAAAATAATTAGAGTTACCATTGTCTGCCAAAACAAGGGAAACATTGTTAATAACATTCGAAAACAAATTATCCATTTTTTTCTCGGGATTTTGAAGGGGAAACATTGTTTCACTTTTCGAGCCTGCTGAAGCATCGCCAAAAAATAATTCCTCTATTAATAAATACCATTTTAAAGCAATAATTTTAAATATGAGGGGAGCATTTCTCAACAGGTTTCAGGAATTTAAAAACAGCAGAGAAACTTTAGTATTTGTCAAAAATCCTCTTAATGCTACAAAACCGATTTGAAATTTTCTCCTTTTGAAATTGACATTGGTACCTTTGAAATACAGTTGCTGGATTTAAAAAACAAGGAGATATGGCGCTCTAAATTCGAACGTCATTGTGCTGAACAGGGAATATTGGAGAAGAAAAAACGTGATCTTAATTAAAACAACACAAGTGGTCTGCTTTGAATGACTTGAAGAAGGAAGACACATGATCATTTTCAACGCTTGGAATAATATTTCTGACTCTTACGATCAGCTGAAAAAGCTCGCGTTTACTGTTCTTTCTGTTTTCTGTACTGCATATATATGCGAACAATCTTTTTCAAGCATGAACATTATCAAGAGTAAACTGAGAAGTCGTCTTATTGATGAGAACTTGGAACATGCCTAAAATTAAAGACAACATACAAACCTGTTTTCTCAAACTTTCCAAGGAGATGCAAGCACATTGTTCGCATTAATAAATATTTATTAAGTATGAAATTTAGTGTATTACTTATTTAGTGTAATAAAAGTTTACTAATTAAGTATATTTGGCTCCCAATTTTTTTAAAATTGTTGTAATGCTCATACTTGTCTCTTTGGCTAATAAGTTTGCCGACCACTGTGTTATAAAATCCTTATTTTAAAAATTTTGAAGGAAAAAAATCTGTGAAGTTATTTTTAACAGGATAAACATTTATCTTTATTTATATAAACTTCTGACATTCTGGAGTGTCACATATTTCACCTATTTGTACTCTGTTTGAATAAATTTAATGATTTTTTTTCTTTCTTTACTTGAGTAAGAAGTATATATTCGAAGGATAATTTTAAAATAACTAGTTTTACAAGTAAGTAGAAATTAGCATTTGAATTTTTAAAAGAAGATTATGTAATTTTTTCAGAATGTACGACAGCAATTCAAAAAGTAAAGAGACTTATACGATTTATCATTCCAAGGTTTAGCAACAGCGTTAGTATCCTGCGCTGAAGGAGGTGTGGTTATCAGCACTTCTATACAACATGTCACCAGTCTTCTCTTGTGATCACTGAGGTGTATCAGTTCGTTCAACTTGGAGGAAAGGAGAACAGTAATTCGCTTTTTGTTTGAAGAAATTGTAAAACCTTCGGAAATTATTCGTCGCAATCAGCGCAGTATGGTGATAGCTGTTTATTTGGAAGCAAGATCTGCGATGGGTTACAGCACTCTTTAAACAGAGAAGAATTTCTTTATGTGACGATGAGAGCAAAATCCAGCAGTCCATGGGCGTAAATCACTGAGGGTCGTCGGCATTTAGAGTATAGTGATGGCTAGTATCCAGGGCAAATGTCACACCTTCCGCAAAGAAAAAGCGAGTCACTACTCTCTTAGTACAGATCGACAATGGAGCAGCCATGTCGAACGATCTGCTATACCCTCAACGACTACCAGAAAAATCGAGTGACATGTTGGTGTGTTGCCGACTGCTCCTCATTTAACATTGGGTCGAAGCACTGTTGGCAAACCTTGGAAAAAGAAATTTGCAAAAGTCCCTTTGTCTTTTGACTTACCCTCGTTTGAATCAGCTTCTACAAATTTCTTTTTGTAGAAATATACTTACTTCAATTCTTACTATAAGCTCACACTCTCTCTATATTTATTTATTTATCGTGGTGGAATATTCAGTCGTTAATAAAATACATTTTAAAACGCTCAATTGAGCTGAAATTTTATATACATAATTATTTTGGAGGACAATACAATAATTTAATTATATTTAATAAAAATTAATTCAAACTAATTATTTAAGGAATTACATAAACAGCTATGTTGGCATCATTTTTGGCGACTTGTGTCAAAACTTGAATAGATTTTTTTCTCACGTTTTAAAGCCTTCAGTTGAGTTAAAATTTTATCTACACGATTGTTTTGGATGACAATACGATAATTTAGTGATAATTAATAAAAACTAATTACCACTTAGTGTTGTGATTCTGACATATGTATAAACATATTTATATTAATTATAATATTAATAAAAAGTAGCTAAAATAAAATGTTCCTTTGTTGATCTAAGTAGGAATTGACTTCAATTTTTTTTATATATTACTTGTTTTTGTTACTAAAAGGCTGATTTCCATCCTCGTTGTAAACAAGAATTAGCGATAAAAATTTAAATAATTTCCTTATATTTTACATGGAAATTCTATTTGATGCATAAGTGAGTCATATCACATATAAATGACATTCTGAATCTAATCCGCCTAAATTCTTTCAGTATTCAACAATAAAACATGCCTTTATTAGTATGGGCTTTCATAAAGTATGAAAATTCGAAACTCTTTGTAGAAAAAAATCGTCTCTGAAATAAAAAATAAATATTTTTCTGATTATTTAATATTAAATTTCTTTTATATTTATAAAATGTAAAAGAAAACTTAGAGGAAAATAGTTTGTGATATTAGTCATGGCTTATTGCATCTGTAAAATGTGTTAAAAACTACTTTAAGTAACTAAAATCAGATAATAAATTTTAAATGGAGATGAGATAAGTAAACTCTTAAAAATTTACTAAAACTTACTTACGATGATTTTAAAACTTACGTTCATTACATTTTCAAAAAATAATAATACAATTAATAATTTAATCTAACGTTTAATGTGCGGGGGACATTATCTTTAGGTTACGGATAATTAATCCACAAACTAACCATCTGTAACCATATTTGAATACCCAAATCGGAGAATCTTTTGATCATTAGATCGTTGTCGTAAGTTTCTGCTGAAATACTTCCATTGATTTTATTTTAATGCGGATCCATTTACTTTAAACTTTTTTTCTTTAGTCCATGAAAAGTAATTCGTGTTTCTATAACTAAACCACACATCAATATGAAATATTAATTTTGAATAATGTTTTCATAAGACAGTATCATTACAAATTTGCGTAAAGATAAATCAGCCACCGAACTTTCCACTTTCGGAAAGCAGTCCGAACGTTTCTCTAAACAGCTACCTCAAAAAGCAGGACCTCGGAGAAATAAAGTTTCTCTCTCTCTCTCTCTTTCGCAGTCACATCGCAAGCCTGAACTTTCTTCTAAACTGACTCTACCTTTTTTTCAAAGGTCCCTTATATAATTTCACAGAATTTTCCAGAAATATTGACACCAGAGTTTTCTAAATGGTTTCTTGACTGTATCATTTGTTTGCTAATTTGATCAGCAAATGCTAAAAAAACGCCAATATGTGTGGTAACCCTAAACACATCTCCTAAAGTTGGTTTTAATTTTATTTATGGCGTTTCGGCTGGGAAGTGAACTTTGCCAATAAAACTATATTTCCCCCCTAGAGGAGTGTTGCTATGATGAAAACAACGTACGTGAAATATTTCAGTATTAGGGTAGCTGACTATCTTCGGAACTGTTATTTTGTAATATATATATGTCAGGTTTGAAAAGTTTAGCTTCAAAATTAAGTAAGTAATAAATGAAAATAGAGCGAACTCTTTATCATCGCGTAAGGATTTGTGGGTAAATAAGCTTATTTAAAGGTGGAGCGAGCGCTGAAGAAGGCGTACACAAAGTGCAAACACCCAAAACGACTGTTTAAACCTAATAACACAAACGCTACAACAAACGATACATGCCCTATCAACACTTGTCCAACACATCAGTTACCTAACTACACCACAGCCCGCTCCCGTACTACCAACTCTCAGTCACAATAAAAATACAGTAACGACCACACTCAGTAAATCAGAAATTGTAAAACAAATCAACGAACTCCTCAACCAATATATGACTGAGCTAGAGACTAAGTTATCTTAGTTTATTTTCCACGCGGTAAACTTTCAATCTGACCTTCACATTCTTACCCCCTTGCAACGACTGCGACACAAATGCTCACCCAATAGAGAGGCCTACTCACCAACTGCTTCACCTAACCACAGTGCTTCCACTCCTTCAACGACGGGAACTTCCATCATCAGGTGATTGCTTCTATCCCAGCGATGACGTCATTCAACGACTTCATGCCCGGTTGATTGATTGATTGAATATTAACGTCGCACTGTTCAGCACACGAGGGCTTTTGGCGACGGACCACGTAATTTTGAACATGGTCAAGTGACTGATTGCACTCTACTATCCCAGCGATGACGATTTAACGTGCATCGCTGCCTCGACAACCTGTGACAAAGCAAGCCACAGTCCGATACCTATAAATCTTCATGCCCGGAGCCAACTGCTAAGTGATACACGGCTCCTCGCGAGCTGTTGCTTTCAACTTTAAAGGACTGTGCTACAATTTCAAGGACTATGAAACTACGTTAAGGAACTTTGACAACCACCAAAGACTGTTTCATTTTGATTTGTATACGTTAAAAACTTCAAATGTATTATGTAATTCCCAATCCCCACTTTAAGGACTCTAATACATTACCGATATGGGACGGAGGGTTATTTATTAACCCAGTTTCCCGATGACCCCCCAGCTTCTCCGAAGAAGGCGAACGCATACTCGAAAATGTATAGCTGGAGACTCCTCGCCGAATGGTTGTCTATTGTTCTACTCGGTTGCGCGCCAAAGGGCAACAATAAACAAGGTTGAAACAAAATAAAGACGTTATTATACAGATGATGCCCTCCTCATTTTACTAGCGGGCCTGGGGCCTGGCATATACATATATTTATTTAATGTCACCTGATTCAGAATATCAGCAAGGTTTAAAATTGTTCTAAAAATATTATTACAGTAAAAAAAATCAATGTATTTCTTTGAAAAATAAATGAAAGAAAAATAAAATGTTCTGAAAATATTCTCCTTTTATGCAAGGGAAAGAGATTTATACGGACATCACACTTATATTCAAAGTAACCTGACGGCTGAGCTGAAAACCCTACCGAAGGAATTATTTTGCAGGAGTTTCCAGGACTTATATACTCGTTCCCGATTATTATTATTGCCATCCATGGAAATTATTTTGAAGGACAGTTAATTGTATTTGGATTCTGTGCAATACTGTACTGTAGGACGTTGTTTATCGGAACGCCAATTATCCGGAGAGTCAAATATCCGAACCAGTTATTTTGTCAATTTAGAAGGCGACAAAGACTACAAAGATGACCACAGGGATGAGATTACCAACTTTGTCTAATCGATCCCAGGATTTCAGGAATGCAATGAAGATATAGAAATCTGGATGGCAATCGATGCAGAAGACTCAGTGGATTTTAAATGCTAAATGATGACGAGATTGTGACTTCCGAGCAAGCAGAATTCAATCCTGTCGACGATGAAACGGAAGACGATGAGGACAACAACAATGAAAGTACCGAGGATCCATCAAATGCTGGAGAGTTTTCTGCGTTAGAAACAGCTATGGAGTGGTACGGACAACAATCAGAGGGTTGTCCTACTCAACTACTGCTGCTCAAGAGAATCAGAGAACCAGCAGCAAAAAAACGAAGGTGTTCAATGGTACAGCGAAAAATAAGTGGTTATTTTCCACAATAAAAGTAACATTTTGACATTTTGCAACATTTTTTTTTCTTCAAGCACATTTCGCGCATATGATGACTTTCAATATTCGCAAAGTGTCCGGTATCAAATACTGCATGGATTGCATTCGGTGTTCGCTTATCCTAATAGTGTCCGGTCTCAATTGATTCGAATAAACGATGTTCTACTGTATTTGAAATAAAAATTCATCCAACAAACTTTCTGGCCACTGGTTG
>BMAU01005327.1:0-20000 GCA_019973935.1 Trichonephila clavipes | reverse complement strand
GGCGACTTGTTTCAAAACTTGAAAAGGTTTTTTTTTTTCCTCACGTTTTAAAGCATTCAGTTGAACTGAAATTTTATAGGCACGATTGTTTTGGATGACAATACGATACTTTATTGATAATTAATAAAAATTAATTACCACTTAATGTTGTGATTCTGTCGTATGTATTTAAATATTTATATTAATTGTAACGATTTAATAAAAAAGTAGCTAAAATTAAATTTTTGTTTGTTGATCTAAGTAAGAAATGATTTTAAAAAAAAGTATTTTTTATATTACTTGAAATAAAATACAGCCACGGTCATGTTTGTGATCTTGTGATCAAATTGTTTTTATTGAATAGTATGTTGAGTCTTACTGCTATTTTTTTCCCAATGGGACTTCATTTTAGCAACTTAGCCGTTGCAGATACGGCAAGTACCCAAATGTGAGAGCCATTTTATGGTGACATCATCTAGTGGCGGTTACGTTACCAAATGCGGACGCTTGAACTAATTTTTAATTTAATCTCTCGTCGGAGGATGAACATTGATGGGATTTAATTTTTCTGAGAGTACCAGGAAATCTTAATACTGTAAAAAAATTGTAGCAATAAGGAATAGATGCACTTCAAGGGGCAAATCATTCCCTTTTGAGTGCTGTGAAGATTAGGAAAGAAGGGTGTCAATTGCAGAATCATTATGGGAATTTAAATTTGCTTAAAAATTACGTTTTTTGTCGCCAGTAATCATCGCCTTATTTTAGAATTAGGCATACGTAAAAATTCTCAGTTAGTAATGTATTAAAACATTTACTTGACTGGTATGAATGTAGGATGCAGTTTTGTGTAGAAACAGATTCTTAAATAAATAATAAGTCTTGAGGTCTCGTTTTCTTTTTAAAGTCATGCTTTTAGATGCTTGTTTCAATTCTTTTTCCCATGAGGTTTTTATAATAAATTTTTGAGCGAATTCCTCACATAGAACTATTTTAATTAAACGTTGGCATAGTGTGGAGGTAATGAGAATGGGGATGATTGCAGTATTGTTAACGTCATTTCGTTAAAGTTTACGATTTCCTGATCTATTACCAACAGTATCTATGTAACTTTAACCAACAAGTTTCGAAATTCTCACATTTGCGTGCAGTGGAAGCTTAAAGAATAGGGTGCAAATTCAGGTATCATCCTCGTCATTGGACATTGGTTTAGAATTAGGAGGCCCGTCACCTACTATCTTCACATTGCATTGAAGGGCAATAGGAATATACAAACAATTTAATTAATATGTTGAAAAAAACAGATAGCAAATTTATCAAAACGTTTTCTAAATTCTTACTACATTTTGTTTATATACTGGACAAATGAATGGAATAATAACGGAAAAGATTTTCAATAAAATCCCTTAAATTTTCTATCTATGTGCATATAAGAATAATTATGACGAGTATTTTTCAAAAAAATATTGATCACTTTCAATTTTTTTTTTAAATTACAACTTTCATATTGATGAAAAATGCTCCAGTATAATAAATTTCCCATTATCTTCGAACAAATGATAACTTTAAATTCAAAAAATTTGTAATAGTTATAAAATCATTTAATGATAAGAAATGATAATGGCAACGAGTAATAGTTAAAATTATAGAATGGAAAATTAGTTTCTCACACATTTTTATTGAAAAAAATAATAATGTATTTCACCAAAAATGTTACAAAATTAGCATTAAATCAAATAATTCACTTTAATGTGTTTAAGAAATCTATTAAAAAATAAATGTGTAATATTTCAAAACTGTTTAATGTGATTTTAATCTTTAATTTGATTTTCCATTTACCATTAATATACTGTATATATGTATGTGTAATATCTTAAATTAATAGTTACTCAAAATTCGAATCTAAATACCCTATTTCGATACATGTTTCATTTTGATCTTTTTCTAAAGGACTAAAACATATATTTTTGGTATATCTATTAGTGACTCATCGCTAAAAAGATTTGACCTTGTAGGCCGTGAATTTTTTACGATTTATTGGCTATTCCAAGTATTAGAATATCTTAATGACTCGCACGTGTCTTACTAACCGATATATGTATATTTGGCGGAAAACATAACATGTTGTTATACTCACGATTACTATCTACTTTATTACATTGACTTTAAGTATACACTAATAAATACTAACATGCTATAATTTTATTGTTATATTTTAATGGTATAGTGTATTTTATTAGTAATATTTAAATTTATCCTAATGTTATTCTTCTCTTTTCCTTTGGCTTAGTAATATAGGCAAATTACAAGTAAAATTTGGCTAGCCCTAAAACATGTTTAAACCTGCAATCTTGGTTCCTAAGGCCAGGAGTATATTGTTGTACTACTGAGGCTAGTATTTCCTACTATCGTGACTAGTTATATTTAGGTTTTATAGCTATTTGTATATGTATATATATATATATATATATATATAAACACACTTTTATCAGTTTCACCTATATGTAACACAGAATTATAAACTTGATTTTTACCCACTTTAACTGGTCAGATTTATTCGAAATTTTGCACATTTGTCAACGACCGATGACAACACATAAACAATAATTTTGTTCCTTTGTTCTTATCAGGATTAACGATTTTCAATTTCCAAAATTTGGCAACTAAATGATTTCGTTACAACCCTAAAACGAAAACGCTCATGATTAATAAAAATACAACAAACAGACAAACAAACAAAAAATGAAGGGGAAGTGTCAACAATTTCATTTGCCCATTTTTTCTGAAAGTGGAAATAAAAACCGACTCTAGCATATATAGCAAAATAATTTATGTTCTAATTGCTTTAAACCCAGACATAAAATTTCCTTTTCTAAATTCTCTTGTGAAATGAAACATCATTCATTGTTATCTTTTACCAAAACAGCTGAGAATTCCTTCAGAGGTCACTGGATTAAATAATTTCTCATAAACTTTTCGAATTAAAAACGTTTACTTTTATGCCTAATGCTGTACAAGTTTCAGAGAGAATAGTGAGTTTTTATTTAATGAAAGACGTCATTGACTTAACACCTTCTTCCACATTAAATACTTCAAATTTATCTCTTCTTGATTTAATTCAGTTGGCTGATACTACATTTTGAAAACTAGGCCGAATCTATGTACTGATACGATGCATTCCAGATTCTAAAAAAAATTGACACAATTAAGATTAATTCATCAATGAATAAATTATAGTTTAAAAAACTAAAAAAACCGCTTTTATTTTGGATTTAACCCAAAAAAAATTAAAAATAAATTATAGGTTAAAAAACCTTAGAAACACCCTTTATGATAGTTTATTGAGCTAAAAAGTAAAGAAAAATAATCCTTAATATAAGAATAAAATGATTAACGCGAAAATTAATATCATTGTGGTAAATACGTGGAGTGTTTAGTAAAAATTTTTACATTACCACTTCATTTCTGAACAGAACAAGTAAGAACTTTTAGCGATTGATATCAAGCACTCCAGGTTTTTACCACAATGACATTAATTTTCTCTCGTTAACTATTTTATTCTTATATTAAGTATTATTTTTTTTTTATTTTAGTCCGATTCACACACTATAAAAGCGTGTTTTTTTTACTATCGTTTAAAACTATCGTTTATATATAGGGTGTTTCTTTAGAGGTATAAAACTTTAAATTGCAATAAAACAACGATGTATTATTCGATTGACAAGAATTTTTTTTATTCGAAAGATAATCTTGTGGCATTACATTTTAAATATGATCAAGCAAGGCGTAGATTCGTCGAATGGGCCCAAAATGAGATTGCCGTTGTTCCCGATTTTCATAAGCAAATTTTGTTTAGCGATGAAGCGCACTTCTGCTGAATGGCTACGTCAACAAACAAAACTGCCGCATTTGGAGTGAAGCTAATACACAAGTGTATGTCGAAACACCGTTACATCCAGAAAAACTGACTGTTTGGTGCGCTTTATGGGCTGGTGGAATCCTTCTTCAAAAACGATGAAGGCCCCAACGTTACAGTCAATGGTGATCGGTATAGAGCCATGATTACTAACTTTTTCATTTCTGAATTGAACAATCATGATGTCCAGGAGCTGTGGTTCCAACAAGACGGCGCAACATGTCACACAGCTCGTGCCACAATCGATTTATTGAAAGACACGTTTGGTGACCGCCTAATTTCACGTTTTGGACCTGTGAACTGGCCTCCAAGATCTTGTGATTTAACACCTCTAGACTATTTTCTGTGGGGCTATGTAAAGTCATTGGTCTATGCGGATAAGCCCGAAACGCTTGACCATTTGGAAGACAACATTCGCCTTGTTATTGCCGATATACGGCCAAAAATGTTGGAAAAAGTCATCGAAAATTGGACGTCCAGATTGGACTACATCCGAGCCAGCCGTGGCAGTTCTATGCCAGAAATCATATTTAAAATGTAATGCCACAAGATTATCTTTCGAATAAAAAAATGTCAATCGAATAATACATCGTTGTTTTATTGCAATTTAAAGTTCTATACCTCTAAAAAAAACACCCTTTATATATAATGATATATGCAACGATATTATAATGAATTACTGTAAATTTAAACGAACACAAACCAGCAGGACAGTACAAAGCAAGATAGCAATTTTATTTTTTTTCTACCGATGGTACTTATAAGTACCACTCACTTTAAAATTATATAGAATAACCATTTTTACGAATATTCTGCCGATAAGGTATTCTGATAGTAGGAATAACTTAGCTTTTAAATCCATTCGTCTAAGATTTATGGCAGCATGAGTTCTATAATTTGTATTTTAGCGGGAAAGGTGAATAGTTTTATAGCAGAAATTGCATTTTCCACTGACGGTGTTTTCAGCGGATAGCAAAGATTGTTATTTTTGTTCCGAAAAAATAGTCAATGTCAAAAAGTGTCTTATTTTTTTGTATGTTAATGAAGACCTTAGAAAACAATTTGACTATTATTTTAAGTGGACAGAGTGTATAATTAGTTTTACAGTGGAATATCTTTAATTAGTTAATTAGTTCTAACGGATTATAAATCCCAAAGTTGAGCATTTTGTTTATGTGTATCCCTTAATTTTCAATGTAGTGATTAAAAAACAATATTGCATGAAAAAAACTGCAGTAAATCATAATACGATAGATAAAGGGTTAATACATGAACTAACTCTTGGGTTAAGATTGCAAAAATTTCAAAACTTAAAGTAAATATAACATTTTATTTTATTTGCTTATATTAATGGCTAAGATAAATGCTAAGGAAGTTTTAGAACTAAAATAAATTTTTGGAAATCGAATTCCTCATAATCTAACCATAATTAAAAAGTAATCTTCACACTTGGAATAAATCTAATAAATTTAAAAATGCTAAAATAAATGTTAAATAATCTAAATCGCCACAAACCAAGAGTATCAAAAGTCATCCTTTCCCTCATTACAAAGAATCTAAGCAAAAAAGTTCGTAGAGCTGCATGTTCGAAAAAAAATATGTCTCAAAAAATATATATTGATACGTTGATTAGGGTCCGAGGATTTTATGCTGTCAGTCTCAAAAAGTAAGACAATTCTTCAGGACCACAATGAAAATTTACTGTCAGAAAAGCAATCTTTAGAAATGCTGGATCTAACAATAAAGTATGTAAAATAAATCCCAAAAGATGTTTACTCCTTTTACATCATTCAGACACAACTATGAGTGTCTAGGAATAGAATTACGTGATGTATTCGCAAGCAATAACTCTACCGAACCTTCTCTTGAACATCTAAAGACAATACTGGCGCTTCAAAGTTCAAAACAAAACAAACTCAGTTTCGACAAGCGACTCCCTATTTATAGTGTGCAAGGGTTTTTCTCAAAAAATCCGCTTATGTCGTAGATTTCTACAGTAATTTCCAGAAGCATCCATATGGTCACCAAAAATGATGCCAATTTGATTTTATCGCCAACATTTCGCCAAGTATCCATTGAATTGCTATTATAATGTGAGGAACTTCGCTGCTTGGGAACATTACAATTTCAGCATAAATTAAATTCAACAGAAATGAATACTGACGTATTACACATCCAAATATAAATTATTTACACAGTTTTAAGCATTAATTTTACGAAATTCGTTATAATATTATTTACAGAAAATAACAATATATTATTCGTAGGGAATATAAAAGCGACATTATGAATTTAAATAATCTTTTTTTAAAAAAAGAGAAACTGTAAAATATTAAAATTAATGAGCAGAAAATATGTCAGATAATTTTAAAGGGAATTTAAAAGATAGTAACACCTAAGATTAAGAAAGTAAAGTATTAATTATTAAGATGTAAACTAATTAAAATAGCGTTAAACTTAAGAATATTTAAGATTTAAGAAGCTTAATTAGGTAAAACATGCTGCAAAGAAAAATTCATATTTATTTAAATATTGCTAATGTTAATCTCTATCTTTTTTTCTATATTTTCATTACGTTGTATGTAGTTTACATTGAATTATTATAATCCCATACATTGATGTATGAACGTTAATATTCCAGAATGGACATTTATGTTAAGGTTAAAATTCTAACTAAATGCGTCTCTTTTAACATATTTATTGTTATTTAATTTATATTCGATAATATATCTAAATTTGTATTTATATACATTGATGTGAAATGTTATAAAGAATAGTTTTTTTTAATTGTGAGGTCTGTATGAAGTCGAATATCAAAAGTATAATTAATTATAAAAATCAAAATCAAAATAAAACAAAATAATTTTTAAAAAAATAAATATTAATCATATACTGGTGGATAAATATATTTCTAATCTTTTATTACGCTTAATTTCAAAGAAAACTAAGTGTGTGTGCGTATTAAACAGCTAGGGGATTTCAAAATGTAACGAAACTCAATTGTTTTTTAACATCCTTTTATAAACTTCACTTGTATGTAACGGAATCTCTGAACTCCATTTTTACCCAATTTAAAAGGTCAGATTAATTCGAAATTTTATTTACTTATCCAAGAATTATGACAATACAATAGTTAAGTAATTTTGTTCCATTGTCCTGATCAGGATCATCATTACTAACGACCATCTCGCATCTGACAACTAATTCCAGATCCTATGTACTACAGATTTGGCCACTAAAATATTAAGTTACAACTTTGTTCGATTAGCTATAAAAGGGTGTTTTTTAGTTTGCTTAAACTGTAATTTATTACCTAAAAATTTAAAAATTGTACAGAAGGGTGATTGTTTTCACATAAAAACTTTACTCTTCAATTACTTCTTAAATCTAAAAAATGTAAATTTAACTTCCTGGATATATAATCTCGTATTTTTTTTCTTTGTTAACCAATAAAGTAAAAAAATAATATGCGATTTGTGTATTACGTAGTATACATATAGTTGATTTGTTGTTTTTTATTTCTTTTTCATTTTCACATGTTTTATGTTAGTGTATATCTTTCTTATAACTGTATGTATGCTTGGCACCTCGTCATTGTGCAATTATTTTTATTGGTTTATTTTTTGATTTTTGAAAATCGTTTAATATTTTTATTATATATATATATATCACATATTTTGAATTAGAATCAGACTTAATTTTAACGAGGAACTTTATTCAATCAATTCTACATCTCTTCTGACGCTAAGGGTAGAGAGGAAAAAGTACGCCACGGGGTGTTTTAAGTGGGTTAATACTTAAAACACAGATGCGGTAAGTATCGCGGATTTTATGATTGTACTTGAAAGTTAATGCTGACATATAGGACAATTAAATCTAACCATCTGGATATAGACATGTTTATTGGCTAGGCCATATGTTCGGAAGAAATAAGTGGGTGATTAGTTTGATACTTGAAGATGAAATGAAAAGTATGAGTTATGTGCTAGATAGGGAATTTAATCTTTAATTTAGTTTAGTTATCCTTATATATATATATATATATATATATATATATATATATATATATAGAAAGGAGTCTATCCGCAAATCTTTCAGTAATCCTCTTGCGTAAAATGTTTCTTTGTGATAGTGAATTGAAAACTTTTCTCGGTGAAGAATACGATATTTAGCTGAATAATTACTTCGATTTAACGTTGCCATTGGAGAACGTGAGGAGAGTCGATGGTTTATAGTTACGGTTAAAAGTTGAGATTAAATTGTGAACAAGATTATGACCGGAGATCGCATAGTTAAGCAAGATAATTCAACGTAGGAGTCAAGAGCACTCCTGTATCAGTTAAGTGCTTTTATTTATATGTTAGATAAATTAAGCATATGCAATTGCTCTTGCGGGTTTTATTGAGTGCATTCCCTACCTTTTTAATTGTTTTGATTGATTAAGTGAAGATAGTAATAAAGTGGCGTTTAAAGTTCCTATGACTGATCTTTGCTTGAACTCCCAAACACTAACAACCACAAGGCTGTTACCAAATACAAGAAAAGGCTTTGGTTTCCTCGAAAAACCAGATAACTAACAGTATATATACATTCAAAATGTAATAGCATATTGAAAAAAAAATACTACAAATTAATCAATAGCGGGAAGTGTTAAAAACATCTTGATGACATCATTTGAAATATTGTAATTTAGAAAAAGAATTACGTTTCATAAAGTTTATATATGTTTGATGTTTTTCTTTAAAGTTCTTACCGCATCTTTTGATCCCAAATCTAAAATAGATCAAAATGTCTATTACTGCTTTTATTCTCTCCTACGTCAAAAAGACTCCCCAAATCCTTTCTACCTTCCAATTTATGGACTATAAAAATGACTACCAAAAAATAAGTAATTCCCTCCTTTTGAGCTACCTCAGCACCTAGATAAAAGTAGAATCCGATCTGCAGAGCTCTGATCTTGATCTTAAACGGGGTCTTTTAAAGCAGACGGAAAACATTCAACGATTTTTATTCTATCCGTTCCAAACAGTCTCAATCCTAAAGAGGCATCTAAATTGAATCTGAAAGAGGATTTTATTCCTCTAAAAAGAGGGAACAAGACGCCTTGATGCATTTGGGACTTTTCCCCATTCACCTTTCTGTTCGATTTCCGAATGTGATCTTCAGCATTATTTTCTGTTGCATTTCGTGAAATGTGTATCATTTTCTTTTTATTCCTTGGAACACACCTGTCGTCGAGGATTAAGAAAGAGATCATCTTTGCTTGATACCTTGGAGCTCCAATAGGATATAAACTGGGAATTCTAAATCATTGTTTTAGCGCTGTATTAAAAGCAGCACATCCAAAAACATGAAATGATCGTTTTTTTTAAATCAAACTTAGTATATTGTTAAGCATTGGAGGCTAGTGTCTACATTTATCTTAAAATAATGTAAATAATTTAAATTTGCATGTTGAATAAGCTAATATTAATTTTTTTTGCATTTATTTACGATAAAAACTGTAATATTCGCGAAAACGGCCGTCCATTGCCTTATACTGGCGTCTCAATAGGAACTTGGTAAAATATTGATGATATTCAGCCAGGTTGGTATAATTTTTGACGAATAAATTTGGTACTTGGCAACCCTATGGGTGTTTCTAGAAATCACTGCGAAGTATATGACGTCATGGATTCTTCGGGAACCATGGATTCATGGTAACCGCGCTAACTACAAGTAGCAGTCGCCTACTGAAACTTAGTACTACTTCATCTGTTGAAAACTTCGCTCGCTTAAGAATTAGCGATTGCTTGCAAATAAGCTTTATCATTAAGTACTTCTATTTTTAGACACTGATAGTTATGTATGGGTGTTGTAGAAGGTGTGAGAACTTTCTGGAATCCAAAGTGTGGATTTAAATGCTGTACTCTATATTTTATGAATTGTTCTTCAACAATAAATTGCCTCGCTCTTAAGGTATCCAACTACCCTAAAATCATGGTCATTTTTTTTTTAAAAAAATGACAAATATTTTTGTATGATTTTATTTTATAGGTCATCTTATAAGCTTTATAAATGTACCAAGTTTTTTTTATTTTCCATTCACAAGAATAAAAACCACAAGTGTTTTAGTAAAACCAGATGCGATAGCTTTACACAAGATGTATAACTTTAAAATACGTTTTACTCGAAATGTGTTTTTTTTCGAAAATTCAAACGGGGACAGCAATTGCACAAACAATTTTTAAATAATATGCTGACATTTTTTGTGTATGTTCTGTAAAACATTAGAAATGTTTGAACCATCAGATTTATCAATCACTGTTTTATTGCAAAATTTACTGTTATTTATGTGAATATATAATCACTGTTTCTTAAGCAATTTTCTATAATAACTAAGAAAAAGTCCTTCAGTTTTTGTAAAAGTTAAAATATCTCTTATCCTGAAGATCATTTCAAAACGGAATAGCTAAGTAATGCATCAAAATTGAAAAATTGAGAATTTGTTCATTTACTATTCGCACAGAGCGGGCCCCGTTTATGTGATTTTTTGTCAATTTTTACTCCTTTTTTCCCATTTTAGAAGTAATAATTTATTTTTCTCTTCTTAATTTTAGCCTTGTTTTCTTAGAATGTATTAAATAAATCTAAAAAAATCACAAAAAAATCTCCACATCTCCATTTTTTTTAAAAAAAATGTTGCCCCAAGTAGTCGGATACCTTAACCCTTAACTTCGCACTGTTGCATTTCTGCAACATATGCTTTATTTTAATTTAACAGACTCAATATTTTTTTAATTATTTACAAATAACTTATCTGAGAAAAAAAAGATTGCTGCAACGAAATACATGCTAATTTTGTCACGAGAAGGAAGTGCATTTTTTCCAGAAATCACAAGAATTATAAAAATATCTGATGCCTCAAGAACTGTGTTTTTGCTATAAAAATAATCCATTATATTTTATGCTTCCTCTTGTTTATTGACGAAATAAATTACTAGGCAAGATATTTATACATTTTATGATGAATAATAAAATCCTCATATAAAATAAAAGTTTTGTAATTTACAGCACTACTGCGCAATGTTGCACCTACAACAAACAAAAAAGTGACTGAAATTCAATTTAAAACTGCTTAATTTTTGTTCATATTTTTCCTTTTTATTATTACTTGAGAACTAGCTGATATAATTTTTTCATAGAAATTTAAAACATTACGAAGTTAAGGGTTAAAGAACTGTCTTATTCTATGGAACTGATATATATATATATATATATATATATATATATATATATATATATATATATATATATATATATATATATATATATATATACAGAGAGAGAGAAAGTTGGAAAATCTTATTTAAAGATAAAATGTTATGATACCTATGTATATGTTTTGTTCAATGGTGGAAGAAATTTCCATTACAACGTTCTCCTTTCTCTCTCTCTCATATAAAAATCTATACATTAAAAAATATCATTACGAATATTACTATGTACACCGTATTTTACATGGCTCTGGCAATCTATTGAACTATTATTATTCATACTCATCTAGGTTTGAAAAAGAGTAAAAATTATTATTAATGTTGTGTTTACGATTCTTTATGTGAATCAAAAAAGTATACTTAAAAAAGAATTCAACTTAATAGTATATACAGTAATACCTCGACTTACGTGAATTCGGAATCAATCGATTTTCAAATCTCCTCACAATTCGTTTTTTTTTCTCCCCATTGCTGAAACTCAGACGGCATCAGTGTCACATCCTGATGGCATTGGTAACTTGATTGAATAAGTTGTCAGTCTTGCCAAAGGCAAATAAATGTAGAAGAGGTTAGAGTGAGTGAATATTAACGCCACACTGTTCGGCCACACAAGGGCTTTTTACGACGGACCTCGTAATTTTAAATCATAGTCAAGTGAGAAGGATGACACCTGAGCGGGCATCCCTCTTCTAACTACCACACCATATAAACAGGAGGATGTTTGAGCTCTCGACAGATTTAACGCTCTCCTACACAGTGGTCTTATGTGGCACTAGGCTCGAACTCATGACACGCCAGCCACGAGTCCATTACATTGAACACTAGGCTACAGAGGCCACTAGAAGTGTTTAGAGATGACGTTCAAGACCTTCTGGATTACCACAATCAGGAGCTGACAACTTACGAGCTCATAGAAATGCATGAGCAAGATCAATACATTAAGGAGCTTGAGTCTTTAAACCCATTTCAATCGGGAGATTTATTGACAGTTTGTCATTGGATGGAAGCCTCAGTTTAGTTAGAATAAAGGTTACAAATTTTAGAAAATACATAGTCCAACGAAAAGCTCGTAGTGCAGCCCTGCGGCCAATGGGGAAGTCGGTGACACCGAATAAACAGACATTATAATAAAAAATCAACACCTTTATTTTATTTCTATTTACTATGAGAAAGTTATTTAAACATAGGGAGCGGTCAACTAAATTGCATATCTATACATCTATTACAAACAATTGGATCACTTATATTTTGCAAAGATCCAACAAAAAATTTACTCGTTCTGACTTGTTTAGATAACTTGTTCATTAAGACTGAAACTACTAGGACTTCGATTATCAATCTAATAATCTAAATTAAATCTCAGCCTGACGACCATCGACCATACTCACAATACGCAAGAGTTTAAACAACAATTGACGTTTACATAAATCACGGTTCTTCTACGGGAAGCGATTTTATAATCATACAGTAGCAAAATAGTATTTTTCCCAAGAGGATTAGTAAGAATCACAAATAGGACGTATTTTTTCAACAAAACAAGGAATAAAAGAATTATTAGCATGCTACGAGGAAATGTTTCCGAAAAAAAATCTTTGCGCATGCAGACTGCTTGTTAGGTTTTTTAAAACCTTCTACAACAAAATAACTTTGGTTTGTGATTTTTTTTATTGTGTTATCTAAGCTTTTACTAAGCATTATTTTTTACCTTAATTGTTATTTGCTTTTGTCCCTGGCCCCAACTGAAAATAATTTATCTTTATTTATAAAGGGTGTTTTTTTAGAGGTATAGAACTTTAAATTGCAATAAAACAACGATGTATTATTCGATTGACATGAATTTTTTTATTCGAAAGATAATCTTGTGGCATTACATTTTAAATATGATTTCTGGCATAGAACTGCCACGGCTGGCTCGGATGTAGTCCAATCTGGACGACCAATTTTCGATGACTTTTTCCAACATTTTTGGCCGTATATCGGCAATAACACGGCGAATGTTGTCTTCCAAATAGTCAAGCGTTTGTGGCTTATCCGCATAGACCAATGACTTTACATAGCCCCACAGAAAATAGTCTAGCGGTGTTAAATCACAAGATCTTGGAGGCCAATTCACAGGCCCAAGTCGTGAAATTAGGCGGTCACCAAACGTGTCTTTCAATAAATCGATTGTATCACGAGCTGTGTGACATGTTGCGCCGTCTTGTTGGAACCACAGCTCCTGGATATCATGATTGTTCAATTCAGGAATGAAAAAGTTAGTAATCATGGCTCTATACCGATCACCATTGACTGTAACGTTGTGGCCTTCATCGTTTCTGAAGAAGTACGGACCAATTATTGCACCAGCCCATAAAGCGCCACAAACAGTCAGTTTTTCTGGATGTAACGATGTTTCGACATACACTTGTGGATTAGCTTCACTCCAAATGCGGCAGTTTTGTTTGTTGACGTAGACATTCAACCAGAAGTGTGCTTCATCGCTAAACAAAATTCGCTTATGAAGATCGACCATTATTTTTGAAATAAAATTGCACAATTTGAAAGCGTTGTTCAGGCGTGAGTTTATTCATGATGAATTGCCAAACCAAACTGAGAATAAATCACTTGACAGCTGTTAAATCGGTCGCCATCTTGGAAAGTAATGCCAACTTAAACTTCTATACCTGGAAAAAAAACACTCTTTATATGGAACGTTATAAACCCGATTTACGTGAATTCGACTTACGCGGTTATCTCTCAGTCACCCCTATCACGTCAATTCAGCGTATTACTGTATATGCATGTCGTAATTGTTGCAATAAGTTTAAACTATAGTAGCATTATTTTGCATAACTTTTGTAAATCAGTGTTCTTTCAAGCACGACTTGTTACTCAGCATTATTGAAACGTCGATAAGAGTCTCATGTAAAACAATAATAAGTTAAAATAAGTTTTTACTTTTTAAATGTAAATAATTTTGTTTTTTAAAACGTGAGGAATTTCAGTACAGAAATTGCTACATCAAAACTGTCAGAACGAGTACTACATTTTTTTATAAAATATATTCCATTCTACTTGCATGCGCTTCCTTTCTCTATCCCATCATTAATATCAATTTTCGTTCAGCATCTGTCATATTTAGCTTATCGGCTTTTAAAGTAAGTCGAACTTTTTATTTCTTTGAAATTATTCGCTTCATCGCTCCATTCAACAATGTCAAAATAAAATACACAATAACATACAAATAAATCAGTTTGCGAACAATGTTTTTTTTCTACATACTAAGAATCAAATAACATGAGTAACGTGGTATGCTCACGCAAAGGAAAAATACAGATGACTTTTTGAGAACTTATCAGACTAAACTGTTCGATCACGCATCCCGACCATCATTATTTACTTTCTTCTTCGTGTTCCCCTCGTGTCTTTTTGTTTGTTTGTTTTAAGGAATATGAAGCCACGCAACAGCATGCCAAAGAACAAGGCAAACAAATTGCATCATTTTCTAGCTCATTTACAAACGCGAGTATGAACAAATTGAAAAGAAATTATTGTCAAATAAATTCAGCTCCCTTTAGAAGGAAAAATAAAACAAAAAGTAACTAAAATTTTTATGAGAAACTGATTGAAATTCGTAAGTTACAATTCTTTTTTTTTTTTTGAAAAAAGCTCTTTCTCTTATCAGACTTTTGAAATAATATAAAATAATACAATTTTGTTATCAAGAAAAAGCTAGAAAATTTGTATGTATGATACTTTACGTTTTTGTGTGAAGTTTGTATACCGTGTACTTTATAAAGATACATAGATACACCGTGCTTTCTAATATTTTTAATCATTTGCACTCTGAGGTATGATGTTATGAATTTTAAATAATGAATGTGCATGTATTTATTTATTTTTGTTTATTTTGAATAATCTCATTTTTTCAACAACATAAAATGCACCGTTTCTTCCCCCTCCAAATACAGTGTGATTATATGTACATAATACGAATACCAAAATAAATCATGACAGCTGTCTTATGCCATTGATTGCATTGAAGACCTAAATACTTTAAAGGTCAAAAACTGGAAAACAGTTGCCAAAAGTAGCATTCCTGGAGAAAACTTCTAGAGAAGGCCAAGGTCCACCCAGGGCTGTCAAGCCATTAAAGAAGATTGCAATGAATCCTTAATAGATGTTGTATGTTCCTTTATGTATTTGCAATACTGCTATAGTCAACATTCAGACCCATCATGGAAAAGAGATGCCACTGCCTCAAACAGGTTGGACTACTGCCTGTTGGTTCTCGGAGGGTATTTTACATCCCCTACCACCCTAATGATATACCAATGGAAGCATTCCCCGATCCTATACCTGGGAACGCGCTCTCTGGAGGTTATAGACTCCCGAGAAACGTCAAAGAATTTTCAACGTTATCTTACTAAACACAAATGCTGTCACAAACTTCGAATTGAGAAAGAAGTTAAATCCTGTAAAGCATCAAACTTGTAATATAAGTGGAGACCACCTTATAACAAAGACTATTGCTAGGCTAAGAGCAAGTCATCAGATAGAAATGAAGGATGATAGGGATGGTAGAAGTACTTATAGGAATTGTACTAACTGTTTAGATGCAGAGCTAACATCTGCTTATATTTTTGACTGTCCATCTATTCTTGCTGACCTACACGAAATAGGGGTCCTATTTTCATCAAAAAACTACTATGTGGATAATATTGAACATATTGCCGGAACAGTCATCTGGGTCCATGGTACTGTTAGATTTGCTCCCGTCTTGGATACGACAGTATCATATTAAACTTCTAACTCTAAATATATATTTATATAATAAAATGCTAATGATTGATTATTTTTAATGCATACTGTTCAAATAAAAATGTTTTCTATAAATATGTATTAGTATGAAATTAATAGATAGAGAGCTTAGCTAAAAACATTATCAACGTTGCAAAAAAAATTTAATCCCATTTACAACTACTGGTATTGCTGTTTGGTTCATGTTTTAAAGAAAAAGAAGTATAGTACTTAAATTTTCACTTATACAAAACAATTTTTTATTATTTTTTATTATTTAAAAACATCAAAATATATTTTACAGGAAAGTAATAATAATTGTTACTACATTTTATTCCAAAAATATAAATGTGTTAACATATTCATAAATTTAAACATACAAGTAGAAAAAGAATTGGAAATTACATCTATTTTTAACCATGCGTTCTTATCTAATTAAATATTACTAAATAAGAAAGTGTGTGCAACTTTCAAAAATTGTTTTATTGTTATACTTTATAAAAAATGGTAATGACTCTGTCTCTCCAATGTATCCTTTTAAATTCCATGTACAATGTAATATTGCGTAGTACTTTTCACAAATAGAATATTAATCACCAGAATGCATCCACAATTCTAATCTTTCATTCCGATAAAACTAAAAGTTTCAATTAAAAAACTCAACTAACTAAAACGCGTGAATGGCGTCAACATTAAATTGGAAGCGAAATATTAATTGAACGAACGCAGTTCCTGTTTAACATCTGTAAATGGTAAAAATGATGGATCTTACTCCAGATGTATCATTAAAATCATTTTCATAATAAAACTGCTCAGCTCACGAGATATATGGAGTCATAAAATGGATTCATTTCATTTCGTGCATAGAAATCATTAGCAAAGTGCTATTTAGGAGTTATCTTAATAGGCTTGTGCACGAATTTTTCTTCGCCCTCTGTCTCACTTACTCTTTTGCTTCTAATAAAAAGCATATTTTGGAATGAGAAGAAACGAATAAAACACACGAAATAAACGGGTGCTTTTATATTTAAAATCGGATAAATAATCCAGATAAGACTTCGTTGTTTTTGTTGCTCATGCCACCTGTCTGACGTAGTCAGATCGAGGCCCACGAAATTCATCATGGCAAAGGGCTAGAGTACGCCTGTTGTTGGGCTAGGCCTTGAGCACCATACAGGTGACAGTACGAGTAAGTTCGGCGAAATTCTCCGAAGGGACGATAGATGGCGACACCACCTATCTACACTTCCACAATTTTGCCATGGAACTGGAGGGGAGGGAAATATTCTCCAGTCCCCTGCACTCGTGATTCAGCCCACAAGATGACGCTGGATGTCACTGGGAAATGGAACGCGAAGCGTTCCTCCATCCCATATCGAGTTTGTAGTTAAGTCCTTGTGTGAATGGGCCTGCCTGAGAGAGTGTGTCCTTATTGGTGGATCGAAGGTGGCAAGGGGGCGTGGCTACGAGATCGAGGATTTTCTTCTATACGGTTTTGGCGGGAAAGTCTATGTGATGTCTAAAAGGCTTTGCTGTGGTTGGTCCATGACACTGCGAGAGTAGGCACTCTATTGGCTGCACTGAAGTATTGGAATATATCATAGGGGAGGTCTAGAGAACTAGCCTGTGTGGGGTTGCAATTGAGTAAACTTAAAAGGAATTTAAAAGATATTAAAAATTAAGAATTAAAAAATAAAAAATTAAGAATTTAGCAAGGATAGTGGTCACTCGCCACCCGGCAAGTGACTAAATTAATTGTTAAGGGGGATTGTAGGAGTCTAGGAGGATTCTCCTAGGTCTCTTGAGATCTGGCATAGGAATATAATTATTGAGCATTTTACATTATCGTTATCAATATTAGGTAAATTATTAAAGAAAGAGAAATAGCCAGTTTTTGAATATAGCTTTTAAAAGGGGAATTTTAGTATTTCTGGTATATCTATCTGCTCTTACTATATTTCTGATAATCGAGTTCTGAGCAACCTCGAGTGTTTTTCGGACCCACTGCTTTAACTAGCACGTACTCCGTGTGTACTCGGAGGGTATTTGGTGGCATCGGGCATTGAACCCAGGCCTTCCAGTCTGGAGTCCGATGCTCTAACAACTAGACTACACACGGCCCCTGAGACTTCGTAGTGTATATAACCAAAAATTTGAAGTTTCTTCTGTATTTATTGCTCGGTACTTTTTACTTGTGTTGACGACTTAAAAAAATAGGCTTGATTTAAATAATTATCATTTAAAACAATTGACTTTGTTTGGTATCGCAATTTAAAAAAAACGTGTAAATGGATAGTTTTTTTTTAATATGTAGTGCCAATTGAATTGGTATTTATAAAAAAATGGATTTAATACTTTTATTGCAAGAAAAATTAAGAAAAATTATTTAAATGCAATTTGATGACCAAAAAGACACAATGAATGAAAATTTAGAAAAAATTGCAAGTTTTCAAAACATTCTCTTTTCATGAAAAATGCTTCTATAATGATATTATACTTCCTACATGTAGCTAAGACATCTGTACAGAGCCAGAAAAAAATTGTTTTAAATATAAATTTACAAGTGAATTTATTCGTATTTTAATATATAAAAGTAGAAACATTTTGATGAAAAACATATTATTTCTACAGATCGTAACTCTGTAAATAATGTGAATTTTTCAAAAGTCTCATAATTCAATCCCTGTAAAGAAGCCCTAGCTATATAGAGGCAAAATTGTATTATAATAGAAGCATTTTTCACTGAGGAAAAATGTTTTGAAAATATGTCATTCTTACTCTTTTGGTGTCAAGAAATTGCATTGAAATAATTTTTTCTTGTAATAATATTCGTCAAACAGTTTTCTATGCTTATTTCAATTCTCAACAATACTAAATATATATATAAAATAATCCTTTATACGCTTTTTAAAAATCCTGGTTCCAAAAATAGTCAATCCTCTCAAATATTCAGTTATTTCGTTTCTAAAGGAAAGAATATATATGATTAAATAATGAGTATATTTCTTAGTGGAGAAGGAAAACAAATATTACCATGTTTGAAGAGATAAATTTTATTTTCAAGAAATTCATCTTGCCTTTTCTGCGAGCACATAGGTTTAAAATCAAATTTGGTTTTAAAATTTGATTATGGAGTAAATTACATTATCTGGCATTCCCTTTAGTTTTTCTTACTTTTTTATTGATTCACTTAGTATGATTTTATTACGTGCTATTAACTCAATTTCTTCTAGTTAGCTAACGTTGTTTCAAGAAATTAGCTGAGCAAATAAGTTAAAAATCCAGTTAACTATACCTCCTGTTTTGTATAAAACCCTACACTCCTGTTTCGAATAAAGGGGGGATTAAGATAAAGAGATGTTAAGATAATACCATGATAAGGAGATGTTATTTCACCTATCTCTTAGTAATTAACGAAAAACTAAATGATAATTCATCGAGTATAATTTAGCTAGTGGCTTAGAAAGTAGTTTGTATATTTAATTAATTACAGAATGTATTTATTTATCTGTTTATTATAGACTGTAAATGATAATTTTTTCACAATTGTATCAGTACAGTAGAACCTCGTTTATCCGAAAGTCAATTATCCGGAACGTCAAATATCCGAACCTGTTTTTTTTGTAAACTTTTGTCAATTAATAAGGCAAACAAGATATTAATGACGACCATTGTGATGAGATTACCGACTTTGTCCAATCGATCCCAGGATTTCAAGAATGCGATGAAGAAATAGAAATCTGGATGGCAATCGACGCAAAAGACTCAGTGGATTCTTAATTATTTCGAAGTGCAGTTGATGAGTAAAAAAGATGAAATTTTTAAATTTAACTACATCATCCCTATCCTCCTGATCTCACCCCAAATGACTTTTTCTTATTCTTAAAATTTAATAGCTCCATTTCGTGGTTGGAGATATAACAACACATATGACGTCATTCAAGAAACAGAGTTTTTCCCCCACGCTGTTTTGGGAGTTATACAACGATAACCTTCAAAAGATCAATAAATGCTGCGAGAAATGTACATATATGGATTGCAACTTTGTTGAAAAATCTAAAGAATAAAAAAAT
>BMAU01005325.1:87500-120477 GCA_019973935.1 Trichonephila clavipes | reverse complement strand
TGCATTACCGACTAAACAAAACGGCTATGTTGCGCGGTATGACACATACGAAATCATTATTGTAATCACTCAGCATGCAATAGAAAATCTTCACAAGAACAATATTAAAAGACGATAAATGCACCCTGTAGTATTTTATTAACGTTTTATTGTGTTAAGTATTTAGTTGAAAAGACTTCAGGAACACATAGGAAGTTAATATTTCATGAATCTTTTTTGTTCAATTTATCATAAAACACTTCGGTCTGCATTACTTTCTAGATTGTTTATTAACATTATGTCAGCTTAAATTTCTATAAAATTGAGTTTGTTATTGTGTTATATATTGAAGTTTAATGAAGGATGCAATATTTCTCATTACATCGCTGTGGAAAGCTTTTTTTTTAGGTTTATTATTTCCTCTATGAATTGCTTTGGCACAAAATCAGTTTTTATATAGATTTATTAATTATTTCCTCGATATATTACCTTGTCAGAAATTTGATATCATCGTTTTACTTTACATTATTGCAAGCAATAAATATAACACGCGAATATTTTCTTTGACTTATGAACTAGAATAATATTATAAATGTATTACATGTCACTTTCATATTGGTATTAAATAGTATTCAATGCCATTTTTATGATAAAAGAATAGTAATTAAAATCCATTGAAGCATTTAAAAATTGATAAGCATCTTTAACAGAAGATCATTATATGAATTGAAATAAAATTAAGAGCTTTGAAACTGACAGATTTTGAGTCTGGATCTGTCTCCGAAGCTCGTTTTTATAAATTACTATAGTTATGAACACTAAGGCATCTTCACTTTAAGATAAAGCTCTAACTGGAGTTCTGACGTGGAATTATATTGAAATTTAGATGTACTATATCATTCCAGATGCTGTTTTCTCCGTAAGAGTGCAACTTTGAATAAACCTTGTCAAAATGCTTAAGTATTTATAAAGTCAAAAGCAAGGAAAAAATAATAAGGAATTGTTTTAGGAATCTGATCAAAATTGAGTTACCTTTTTGTTCAATTAATGGTAAACGCACCGATGAAAACCTGAAATATATAGATATATTGTACTTTAAAAAAATTGAAAATGTTGAAACCTATGCATATCTTGGTAAAATTATATTGTTTTATGAATCAGTGTAATTCTCTTCCCTTTTAACATTACCAATTCTTTCGTTCTTCCTCTTTGTTTAATTTTTATCGAATTAAGAAAAAAACATTTTATGAAGTTAATTTTAAAGTATATTTTATTCGATTTTACTAACTTGAAGCAATAGAAAAAGGGCTTAAATCTTATACTTCATACCTCGTGATAATGCAGTCATATGACGAATTCAAATAAGGATTTCACTGTAGATCTTTCCCTATGATCTATTATGCCCCATCTTTATGTATATATAGAATTTACGTGATCTGTATCATTGGTTTCACTTTTTCCTTTAAGGCTTTCTATCTTCAGTAAACACGATAAATGCATCTGTGGAGATCCATAATTAGCATTAGTGAAAAGTATAAAAGAACGAAGAGATATATCGTAAAATTAATTACTTTTATTTATTTTGTGTATAACTTTAACTAGTCGCAAGTAGCAAACAGTAGTAAAATACACCATCCCTAAATTATTAAAAATATTATTTATAAGGTTCCTCCGAGGCCGAGTGGTAGCGTACCGCACTTCTACACCACATGTTTAGGGTTCTATCCTCTGGCTGCACAAGATCGACTCAACCTTTCATCCCTCCTGCAGTGGATCGATAAATGAGTACCAAGTTTCCTTGCTGACTTAAACACTAGGGGTCCCACTTCAATCAGACCCACTTATCGGGACATTTGCTCGTGCACCTCAGGGCCCAATAATCACTGACACTTAGATGGGCACAGTAGGCCTTGACTCTCATGGACTGTTGCGCCACTGAGTTTGAGTTTATTAGTTATATGGTGAAGTCAGAGAGATGCACCGGAACAGAAAATTTGTTAACCAAATAATGATACTAAAGCTACAATTTTTAGCCAAAGGTACTTTGGGGTTCAGCAAAGTAGCTTTCAGAAATATAATATAAACTCTTACTATCTCCCAAGGTTTCGCTCTCAGCGTCCTTTCAGAACTTGTATCAATTAACTGTGAATAATAGGAATTATTTATATTCATTATTTTCTTCACAAAAAGAGGTTCCTAAAATCAGTTCATGGGTATTTTTTCCTGTTGAGGATAACTAATGGAAAGATGCTAGAGGAACCCGTTACACAACTCCAGGATTCTTGTGTAATATTTACCTGCATATTATTTGAACTCCCGTGCCAGTGAAAGTCCTAGTGTGTCAGTACATCCTAGATATGTATTCAGTGTTTGTGGAAAATTAGATACAGCCTCTAAAATGGAGTTTGCCTACCTTTAACTCTAATCATGGACAGCATTTTTAAAATTGACTCACCAAGTTACTCAAATCTTAGCTGAGTAATGTTGGCCAATGTTAATATAATGAAAATTCTACGTTGCGTCAAATTGGATGGTGGAATTCCCATGCATTGAAGTCATCTTTTGACTTTGTCCAACAAGTAATGAGTACGGTTGATATCTGAGGACTGATCTGATCATAGAAGCATGTTAAACTCTAATTGATGTTTATAAAACCAATTTGAGACCCAATGAGTGGGGTACCCAACATGCATTAACATACAGAATATGACCATCTTTATAAGAGAACCAAAAGAAAGTAGGCTTGATCAAGAACGATGTTAAGAGATGTGCTGTTCAGAGTAGTGTTCCCAGATATCATTTGAAACCACCGTACTTCAGGAAAATATTCCAGACACCCAAATTTCCCGCCATGAGCTTTGAAGAGTTGTCACTAGGCAGAAGGGTTCCATAAATGCATACATTCTGCGTCATATTCTAATACTGTCATGTGCATGATGTTGCAGGAAATGCGATTCTTCGGAGGAGTATACTTTGTTTCTTGCCTCAAGTGACCCATTTCTTCGTTTCTGGTCGTTCTTTGTAATTTCTTGCTTTTAAATCACATTCAGTGCAAATTCCATCTTGCTGGAATGTGCTTTGTTATGACCCTACGTTAAATTCAGCTGCAATTTGTAGTTAACTCGTAATTTTTTTGCTACAGACTATGCGTGATTATTGCCTTCCATTTCGCTTGTTCTCCAGGCTTCGATCAAAATAGCCCTTATCGCTGCAAGTTTTCCTCAAATATCACGCTCTAAATAGTTAGGTGACAAAATCCTAAACCAGTCGCGTGTGTGTATATCGTTTCAAAAGTGTTAACTCCAAATCTTGCACAAACTATCATCACTCTTTCAGTCTTTACAGTCATTTGTCTGACATATTTTGACATTAACTTCTGTGATAATTACGTCGTCCGAGCATTTCTAATAAAAGCAAATCTGCATTATTTAATCGCTCTAGATTGTTATCAGACAGATTTATATTCAAATCAGGAGTCCTCTGAATTTAGTGGGCCTCAGTGTATGCTTTTAACAATTTCTTACATGATTTTTTTTATTACTAATGAAATACGGGATATTTTTCCTAGTTTGGCCAATTATTACTCATTAGAAAATAAAACAGCCACTTTTTTTGCCGGATATGAGGAAAAATTGTTTAAATGAAACTGATTCTCATATCTATACCTTTACATGTGTAAGGTATTGTAGGTTAGAAGAAAAAAGTATCAGAATTCTCACTATTTCATCTTTGTTTAAAAGGGTTATTACCAAAGCATAAGTTTGTAAAGCGCATAAGTTCTCATTTTTTAGAAATTGCTTTTTTGTATACTATTTTTGAAGAATACTGAATAATTTTATACTGAATTATTTTTAATTAGTGTAGGAAACGTAAAAATATATCTTAGAATGGTATGAAAAAAATGACAAGTGAATGGAATTTTCCGTGGACGTTGCCTTTGTTGCGTTTATTTTAAAGGGCATGTTTAGAGTTTTAAGCGCGCACAATTCTTAACGAATAAAAAGAGTATAATAAAATATGTTTCCGATATTATACTACTTTCTATTAAAAATCAACAAGTATTGGATTTTTTTAATGAATGAATAAATCTCTTAACAAATGTTTCTACTTAGAGCTTTCTATAAAAAAAACGTATACTGATTTATATAACGAAATAGATGTATTATTTTGCTGTTTACATTGAAAAAATAAACAAAATATGCTTTAAAACATAGTCGATAGAACATTTTAATGTTTAACTGTCCACTTTGTATCAAACCTTAACTTTATAGGATTAATGTTATTTTTAGAAACTACGCTCAACATAATGGAAGAAATATTTACCTATATACATTTCTTGTCAAGAATTTTAATTATATTCTATTCATTTTACCAAAAAAAAAGGAATGTTTGCTTGATTTTTGTGACGTTGTGCATGGATGTATTTGACTGTAATGGATAATGCAGACTATCCTAAATAAAAAGAAGCATCTTAAATATCTTTATTATTATTAACTTATTAAACATCTTAGCTTATTAAACATCTTTGAAAGGGAAAATAATATTGATTGCATCAAAAGACACCACATTCTAGGTAAGTGAGCTTAAGCATTTTTGAAAGTTCATTCTCTTAACTGTAACTAAAAATCATACGTTATCTCGTTTACCATTAGTACGGTATATCAGACTATAATTACATAAGAGGTAGTTATACGGAATAGAAATGAGTTTTTATTGGATGGCTATGTAATCTGGAAAAAATAAGATTGTATCTGATAGTAGATTAGACGACAATTCATTTTCGATATTCTTAAAAAATAATTAAAAACTTAAGGTGATGCCTACAAATTTTGAAACATATTTTGTTACTCTTTTTCTTATGAATTTTTAGAAGTAGATCAAAGTTTAGTTTTGATCTATTTTTAGATTTATCTATTTAAATATAAATATATAAATAATATAAGCAGTATCTGAAGTGATTTATAGAATGACTAAATTACAAAGTAAAAAGAAATATTTAAAAACTATTAAAGATAACAATGATGGAATTTTAACTATTATTTGCTATTTCTAAGATTCCTTTGTATATTTACCATCTAGTTTTATTCTTTTCTTCACACTGTTCCGACCTTTTGAAGGCCGTCATTGTATAACTTCAGCAGATTGTGTCAAATAACTTTATTCCATATATTGGATAGTATCATTTTTTGTCAAGTTTCGAACTTTACAATGGTGTTTTGAGTTCTAACAGTAAGAAAATGTCGTTTGAGGCGAGATCGAGGGGGAAAGATGAATGTAGCACAATTTCAAAACTAAATCACTAACTCGTTATCTGTGTAGGCATGTACCCTAGCTTTCTTGAGGGAAGAGTTTCCACTTCTTATCCTTTTAAAATCTGGGCCATATTGATATATACAACATTGGCCCTTAATTATCAAATGACTAAAAGGGACTAGTTCGATATCACGGAGCACGCGCCGAGTTGTTGTTTATGTTCGCCAAGGTAGGCGATAACATTACAATATGGTTACCTTGATATTTTTATCGCCTGGTGATGTGGTTGCGATGGGGGAGAATATTAGAATTAATTTCTGTTTTTTTTTCCCACGGTAATCCTATTAACTTCAGACGATTTTAATTCAATTTACTTAATAATTTAACCATTTTTTATTACATTTGAATTATTTTATTAATAATATAATATAAAAATAAAATTATTGTTAAATGTGTTAATGTTTGTTTATAATAATTCTTTTTTGTTATTTGTATTTATAAATATTACATTATGTATTTATAATTTTATATTTTATTAATTTCTAATTATTATGTTATTAAGTTATAATTATTATGCTATATGAGTATTCTTATGTATAATTTTTATATTAAAATACGGTGGTTATTCCTTTTTTATAATTACTATTAAATTATATTATTACTATTATATATATATATTTATTACTGTTAAATCATGCTGTATGAATGTTATACATAATTGCTATTAAATTATACGATTATTATTATATACAGCATAATATTATTAGTACTGCATATACCTTTTTTATTATTTTATAATGATATTCATTATTTATTGATTGATCTTGATTATTCTCAATCCCTTCCTCTATTCTTCATTTGAAATACATTTAAATGTTTTTCAAAACAATTCTTTAACATTAACTTCCTTGCGATTTGAAACTGCTACGTCGCCATCTTGGATTCCATTCCATTGACAACAAGCAGTTCTTGACGTGATGCCTTTGTAGCGCCAAGCAGCGTTTGGCGCCTTGGGCCGTGATAACTAGTTCCGACTAAAATAATATTATTTGTCTTTCTATTAAAGATTAAACTTTTCTCTTGACTTGTCCCACGGTGTTCACTTCTAAAAGGAATGAGTAATAGGAGAACCCAGGGTATTGACATGCCTAGTTCTACCGAAACAATTTTGTACACAATGCCATAACTAAGATCTCACCATGCACTCAATGACTACCCAACATACCTGATACAGGACTCGCATGACAAAATCAAATGTGTGTCATACATCTTTAAATTCATCATGACGCCCCACGGAGAACTGGAACTCAACTGAAAAGACGATGTAGAGTCATTTCTATATCCGGTTTTGTCTTTCGGTGCATTACTGTCCTTACGCATCTCTATACTGCAATTTCAAGGGAAGCAGCAATAATAAGTGACATACGGAAAGTCCGTATGTTGTTTCAGATGCTGTTGACTTGTCCGTAAGGATACTTCTCGTGCTACAAACAGGCCCACTTCCTGACAATGTCCGAGGTGTGTTATCTTCTATAGCGCGCTCAGTATATTCCTCCTTAGTCCATCAATTCCATATTAGTATGTCTATCGTTGGATTTCAAGCACTGTGAGCGTAGCAATATCGGGAACGATGAACCGCTCACTCGAAAGTTCGCTTATGAATTCCGGCATGTGCTGTTAGCCATTTCTCTTTCCTATGCTAGGCCAGCGTTTCTCAAACTGTGGGGCGCGAGCTTATTGAAAAGTCAAAAACAAAAGATTATTTTAAAAATTATTAATTTATGGAAAATAGATAAACAAAATACATTCTGGCATAATAAAAATAAAGTACACATTTACACTGACATATTATACTTATAAATGTTTTAATGCTATACAGTGTATTGCATGATTAATTTAACAATTCTAATTTTAAAAAAGTTTATTAATTACCAATGACCACATGGGCTTATCATATATAATTAAAACTAAAAATTGAAACGTATCTTGATTATTTATCCGGTTTATAAATTTTCCCTTATTGCCGATTAAAAGTTAAGCGATTCGCTTTCCAATGTCAACCGTTTTCCACGTAGGCACGCGGATGGGATGTATTGAGGGGGAACGAATAAAGAAATACAAATAATCTGAAATAAGTAAATCCTTCGCAAGCACTGTCAAGGTCCTTGTATTGCATTTCAAAACCTTCCAAAAATAATTTTATGGATAGCACTGCACAGAAAAGCTCGTATTTCGGAAAGACGTATTTATACGTCTGAGGAAATAAACGTTTTGGCTTAGCAAAACATTTATATACACCGGGAGAGCTTAAGAGGTTAAAATCGTTTCACAGTTTTAGGGTCAAAGTATAGTATTATTGGAATCAATACATACACTTGTGTGCAAAAATTAAGGACGAGACGGTTTTTTCAATATAACTTTGTACAAAAGCTTTCCAAATCAACACATTTAATACCGTAAGATCCCCAATACGTAAGGACATGTGTAATGTAAGCAACACTTACTAAAAGAAAAATCAGAGGGATAAAATGAAGCTTGATATTGAAAAAGTAGCATGGAGCGCAATGCGACTGAAGGCCGAAACATCCCTGTGATGGGTGTCCAGCAAGAAACATCCGGTCTTTAGTAGGGGATATGATCTCCCCTGACTGCTAGGCAGGTTTCGCAGTGTCTGCCCATGTTGAGAATGAGGGTGTCAACGAGTTGTTGAGGCATTGCTGCCCATTCGTCTTGCAGCGCCAATCGAAGCTCCCGAATCGTTACTGGTGGTAAGGTACTAGCTGCCAAGCTTCTGCCTAGAAAATCACATACATGCTCGATGGGATTGAGATCCGGAGATCGTGCCGGCCAATTCATACGTTCAATATCCTCACTCTCTAAGAGCTGTTCGTCAGCTACTGTGCGATGACATGGTGCATTGTCGTCCATGAAAAGGAACTGCAGACCCATAGCGCCTCTAAAAAGACGCACATATGGAAGAAGAATCTCGTTACCATAACGGGTCCCGTTGACTGAACCTGCGTCGAAAATGTGAAGGTCTGTACGACTACCAAGCATGGTGCCTCCCCAAACGAGAACATCGCGACCTCCATATCTGTCCCTTTCAATGATATTCGAGGGATGATTGCGGCTTCCCCGCTCTCTCCAGATGAGTATGCGATGAGAATCGCTACTCAAACTGAATCTGCTCTCATCTGTAAAGAGTACTCGTCCCCATTCATTGTCTCTCCGATCCGGTGTTCTCGGCACCACAGAGAACGCCTTCTCCGATGGGCAGGCGTTAAGGGTACACACCGTACAGGGCGTCGTGCAAACAGACCACCACCGTGCAGTCTTCTGGCCACGGTAAAACGCGATATCGGTCGTCCAGTCGCATGTGTCGTGTGTCTAGCGATTTCTCCCGCTGTCTGCCACCTGTTTCTTCTGGCCTGTAAGGCAATGTACCGATCATCTGCGGGTGTGGTTCCTCGTGGACGACCACTACTGAACCCCGGATAGCTGTTCCTGTAGTTTGAAATTGTCTCCAAAGTCGTGAAACGATGCTGTGAGCAATTCCGAACTCTGCAGCCACACTTGTCACACTGCGGCCTTCCTCCAACTTCCCAATGATTCGACCTCGGATAAAAGCATCCAGATGTCGTCTAGCAGATTGATTATTCGCCATTTCTCGCTGAGGCAGCAACTCGGTGTGATTTTAACTGCTATACGGCGTGCAATCTCTTTGCCAGAAATATTGATCTTACACCGACAACATGCTTTATACTACTCAGACACTCCCCCATTACGTCTACCTACATATCTGCGCATGTGCTACCGTGCATCACCTTACTTAATCTCCTGATTGGTCTTTCTGTCCGCTCTTCCTCTTCGTTCAGCTGATATGCTAATGTTTCGACTTCGTCCTTAATTTTTGCACACCAGTGTAGTTACAGCCTGAGGGGGGTGATGAAAATTATGATTGAATATTGGGTCGCGTTTATTGCAGCTGTGAGAAGCACTGTGCTAGGCATAATATAATTTTTTCATGAACAACGAACAAACAAATGCTATATACGAACGGTTAATTTTCTGTAGAACTTTTTTTAATGCGTTTGTGGTGTCAATTATCCTTTCTGCGGTGTCCTATAGAGCGTAAATACTAATCATTTGTATACCTTGATATCTTTTTTCTTTCATGCAAATCTGACATTAGTATGAACCCTCCTTAATGTTTTTGCAATTTTAATGACGAGTTGTACATTTAGTTAAGCTTTGCCAAGGAAATCATCCTAACTTAAGTCAAAAATATCAAAATGATTCGTGTTGTTAACAAAATCTTTCCAACTTTTCTATCTTTAACAATGAAAATGTTTACTGAAAGCTATTTTTGATGGAAAAAAAATTATCAAATATTTCATTCATGTCATGTATTTTGAGTATATGGATATGATAAAATACCTAAATTGTTATATGGCATAAGTAAAATGCAAAACCCCACATCTAACATTTATAAAAATTAATAATTTTTATTTTTTAATTTTTTTACTACTGAGATTCTGATTTTTTCCCTTCATTAATTGAACCATAAAAACACTAGTCATGTTGTATCGAATGACCTTTAAATGATAAAAACTGGTATGAATATATTATAATACGAATAGGCAAAGTATTAAATCCTGAAGAAAACTCTTGAATATTTTTACACAAAAAGTTACATTTTGTTGAATCTCTGGGGAGATTTAATACGACATTTTCACTCAGCTTGCTCCAGAAGACTTTCTTTTGTGAGAGGATAAGTTGTCCCAATTAAGTTAGACTTTCTCATTTCCTCCCTTAAAAGTGTGATAAAAGAAGGAGCATTCAAAGAAGCAAAATGAAGAAAGGAACACACTCTGAACTTAATAATTGGAAATGTGCGACTCATTTTCAAGTTCGAAAAACTAAATTGTTCAACTCACAGGAATTTAAAATAACCGCGTAATAATTGGAAAAAGTTTCTTCCAAGAAATTTGCTTTCATGTCTGAAAAAAAATATATTTACTTTTTTTACATATCTTATGTGTGTAATTAAACATTTTCACGGCACCACTTCTGTACATAGAGGCAATTTAAAGGGAGCTTTTATTTCCCAAAAAATCTGTTTTCATTATAACTTTTTCTAAAAAAATAGTTTCGCATTTAAGAAATAGTTCTTTGTTATGTTAATTTTTTTCAGAATGTGAAACGAACAGAGTTTCTTCTCAATATTAGGCAACAAAGAATCAAAAGATATTGTGAAACTCAAAAACTTTTATTTAATCCAATAAAAACGTCTCGGTAAGTAGTAAACATACAATAGAAGTGAGATAAATGTGGAATTCTCACCAAAATAATAAAGATTACATGTAGTTTCCAAATACAAAGACAACTGCTTCATTATATGAATATATACAAAATTACGTGTTTCTTGCTAACTTGCTGAATCACTAATACATCGTATAATAGCAAACCAATTCTCCTTTAAATTACACAACCTCATCGTCTTTAATTCTAACTTTAGATATATTTAAATAGATTTTAATAGCCATATCATGATTCCTTCGCAAAGCGAAATTCTCAAATCAAGCAATCAAAAACACTAGATTTCCCACAATTGGGAAACCGCTATAAATGTTTTTAGTCTTATTTCGATGTTTTAAATTTCAATGAAATGGATCATTATTCGATGGATAAGTGCGACCGGTGTATATATCAGTCTTGCTCAACCAATACGTTATGTGTCTCGGGCGGATATGTTCTTCCTGCTGAAATACGACTCTTTTATTTGCACTGCTATCAGTAAAACCATTACGTAGGCTTTGGAATGCAATAAAAGTACCTTGACATTGTTTGCGAAGGATTAACTTATATCAGAGTAATGTTTGATTATTTCTGCCTTTGTTTCTTCGGCCAATACATCGCATGCGCGTGCATTGGGGAGCAAATCGCGCAACTTTTAATCGACAGTTAAGATGTCCGACTACTTGCGACAACTTTTTTTTAAAAAAATGGAGATATGGATATTTGGGGGGGTTAGAAATATTTTGTACATTTTAAGAAGAAAAGGCTAACATTAAAAAGAGAAAAAATAAATTATATTACTACTAAAATGGGAAAAAATACATAAAAATTGACAAAAAATTACTCAAACGGGCTCACTTTGTGCAAAAAGTTTATCATCAAATTCTCAATTTTTCAATTTTGATGTATTTCTTTCCTATTCATTTTTGAAATAATCTTCAGGAAAAGAGATATTTTATTTTTTGCAAAAATTAGAGCACTTTATCTTAGTGATTATATCAGAGTCCTAAAAACAACAGTGATTGTATTCACATAAAGGACTGTAAATTTTGTAATAAAACAGTGATTGATAATTTTGAAGGTCCAAACACTTTTACTGTTACAAATAGCATACACAAAAAATGTCAGTGAACTGTTTTCGAAACGTTTTGAGCCATTGCTGTCCCCGTTGGAATTTTTCGAAAAAAGCATAATTCGAGTAAAACACATTTTAAAGTTTGACATCTTATGTAAAGTTATGGCGTGTGGTTTTAATGAAACACTTGTAGTTTTTGTTCTATTGAATGAAAAATAAAATACTTTGTATTTCTATTAAGCTAATAAGATGGCCTGTAAAATAAAATCATAAAAAAATTGTCAATTTTGGGGAAAAAATCTTGATTTTAGGGTAGTCAGATACCTTAAGAGGTTGACAAAGTATTTTAATGTGGAACAATGTTAGCATTAGATATTCTAACATTATTTAGTCCATTGTAGGCTGTTGTGACCAAGTGGTCATTTTCGTGAACTCATGGCTAACGTTAAGGGGGGGGATAAAGCACACTGAATCTTTTACTGGTAAAAGTCTCCCCTTTGCGTTGTGTGGTAGTTTGAAGGTGGTAGGGCCGTTTAGGTATAGTACTGGTCATTTGACCGGTTTCAAAAAACGAGATATGTCACCAGTCTCCCTCATGTGCTTTCAAAGTGCAAAATTAATAAAAATAAAATAAAATGCAAAAGTAATTCTTTTTGTACAGCGGCTAAATATTAAGTTACACATACATGTAAATGTGCGTGTGCAACATACGTTATTTAATACCGTATCCCTATTATGATACTAGAATCGATTCAATATCATTCATTTTCAAATGAAAATAAACTCGTATGTTTCTAGCTTTCTGCCATAGCTGAGTGTGAACTATTTATCATGAATATCAAATGTTTTTGTCTTGCAAATAAGCTTCTTTTAAACCTTTTGTATGAGTGATTTATAACTGAGGTTAATAATTATTTTTAATGTTTTTCTATCTTTCTTATTAAATTGTTTTTATTATAATGTACCTACGGTGTGTGATTTTACATATATTTGATATGCTCACTAAGCAATACAATATCAAATATTTAACAAAATTCGGTAAATTTATGCTTAGAATTCTAAAAAAGTTATTGTTATGCAAAATATATATAGAAAATTGTACAAAACGCAGAACGGTACGATAACTGTATTGTCTGATATCAGATCTGCATAACAATAAATCAAAATAGAAATCTCTCAATACAAATAAACGTCACGCTATATTAATTTGAATGATCTTAAGATCAACTGCATTTGATAATTACTTCAATGTTCATTTTTCCTCAAAAAGCTACGCGAATGTATAATGCTGTGATTTAGACCAAGCTATGCTCAGAAATCGAGATAATTTCAGAAAAAAAATGGTATAGAATTTTTTACCAAGAGCATGGCTACATCAGCTGACTATTTAAGGAAAGCATTTTTTCCAATTTTATTACTATTGCATATAACAGGAATGGAAACACTATCTTCTTCGAAATTTCGTAAAAGTTTGTTTTTAAGGTTGATGAGAATTATTCCAAAGTATATTTTCCATTTCTTCGTAATTCTGGTTGCAATATTTGAATTCTTGTGGTTGTGTACTTTCTCAGATACAAAAAGGGAGTGGACGGTATCTACTGTCGTTTTGTTTCTAACAGCTTGCCATGGTTTTGTTCTGTTTCATAAAACAAAAATTCTGTTGTTACTTAAAAAGCTTTACGGAATTTCTGAAATTATTTGCCAAGCCCAGAAGTGGAAAGCATTTAAGATATCTGTCTTCACTTATGTCCTTTTTGCTATTAGTATGATAGTAAATATTTTGGTATTGTGTTTCCATGCCAACGTAAAAGAGCGGGATTATTCTAAAATCGGGATTGCTTACATTGATAATAAAATGAAAACTTATTTCGTTAACTTTCGAAGAATAACATTAGCTTTATCTGCTTTAGAGATGTTACTTATTAACATTTCCCTGACCAGTTACTACTGCTCTGTGTGCTATTGCCTGAGACTATTTTTCTCAGAATTCATCTCAGAATCAAATAATTTTATTAAAAAACAAGATTATTACAGTATATTTCACATCTACCAAGAATTAATCGGTGCTATGATGTATTTTGATGACTTCATGTCGTTCCCGGCGTTTATTCTTGTTCTCTACAACTTGGCTGCACTCTTTTGGTCTTCTTATAGCTTAGTATTTTCAATAGGAAATGATAATTTGATTAGTGCATGTATTTTCTTCGGAATGGTCAACTTTGGGATATTATTACTAATGATATTGTTATCTGCAGCCATTTCGAATGAAGCAGCAATGCTTGCTCAAGATACTGTTGTTTCAGTGCCCGCTTGGTTTCGTCAAAATTACAAAGAGTTGAAGATGATGATACGCCGAAGATTCAAACGTAGCAGATATCTTACTCTGTGGAAAATCTATGTAATTGATAAAAGTCTTCTTATTAGTGCCTTAGGTAACCTTGTAACATATGGGATTATTCTTGGAACTTTAGGGAGTCTCCAGTTTTCAAGGACTGAAAATTTGGTTTCTTAACGTCATTGTATAATGTTAATAAATATCAAAAAGTGTAAAACAATTATACTTAGTACTAATGCAGCTGGATCATTTTAATTATAAATTCTATTCATAAATCCATGGTACTGTATATAAAGTTCTGCTTTGAACTTCAAGTTTATCTCTTTCTCTCTATGTATGCATGTGTTTATCTATACGGGTTAGTAAAGATATAGATCTTTACGAATTTTACATATTTTGTATAATCATATTATGATTTCATAAACCAGTATTTTATATCTATGTATTTCATTATCAAAAACCAGAAGAGTGAATTAATGAACTTAAATTAAAAATGCAGCAAAAATTATGAATAAATGTAATAACAATACATAAGTTTGTGTTATTTACTTATAACTTTCTATTTTATTATGTAATTCCTTTGTATTTGTGTTGATAGGTAATATTAACTCAAATATAGTTATTAAGAATTTTGGGTTTTATTATATTATAATGTTAGTTCCTACAGAGAGCAATTGCGTACTATTAATTATTTTAAGTATTTATTTTTATAATAAATTAATTATATAATAAATAAATTAAATTAATTTTTAAAATTAATTTTAATATTTATTTTTATTTTTTATTTTTATATTTTAAGATTATTGGGTTAAAAATTGTGAAAATATCCTCATAATTTTTATATCAAATTATGGTACTTTTCCTTTAGCCAGGCGCAAGCGGAAAATCGTCAAATAATGTACAGTTCCGCCAGATTTCTTACAATCATAAGGGGAAATGTTCGTTTGGCGCCATGTGCTGTATTCTCTGAATTCATTCAAAACAAAGCACGTTTTCCTTTGAAAGCTCGTTTTCTTCAATATTAATTTTTGTTTTAACCTTTTATCTACCGACGATACTTATATGTACCATTTACTTTAAAATTACGTAGAATAACCATTTTTATGAATACTCTGTGACGATACTTAGCAGGAATATTCTTTGAAATCCCCTCTTCTAAGATATATGGCAACATGGGTTCTATGATGAGTATTTTAGAGTGGAAGGCGAATAGTTTTATAGCAAAAATTGCGTTTTCAGCGGATTGCAAGGATTATCATTTTTGTCCCTAAAAAGTAGTTAATGTCAACAGGTCTCTTATTTGCTTTTGTATGTTAATGAAGTCCTTAGAAAACAATTTGACCATATATTTTAAGTGAATAGTGTATACAATTAATTTTACAGTTGAATACCTTTAATTCATCAATTAATTGCAGACAAGCGCAGCTTACTCTTGACTTTGCTTCAACCTGGACAAAGAATTTTAAATTAGAGTTTAATGCTGTCAAGTCAAAAGTTATGTTCTTGGAGAAGAGAGAAAAGAACGCTCTCACTGGCAACCTCACCCTTAATGGGTTTTCTCTTGACTGTGTGAAAGAACTAAAATATCTTGGTGTTGTCCTTGACAGTAAATTCTGTTGGAAACAACATGTTTTGCATCTTTCAAATAAATGTGAAAAAAATCTGCTAGGGCTTAATAAAGTTGCCAGAAATAGCTTTGGGATCAAGTCTAATGTATCATTCCTCATTTATAAACAAGGCACTGTTCCATTTATTTGTTACGGCTCACAAATCTGGGGATCCGCCTTGAAGAAGAAAAAATATATTGTCGTCTTTTACGAAAATTCAACGAAGAATTCTTCTCCGAGTTATTTCTGGGTATCGAACGATATCCTACGAAGCTGTGTTTGCTATTTCGGGCTTTCCACCTATTGACATCTTTATTATCAGAAATAATGAATTCAAGATTGCAACGAAGAACTGTACCAATAAGTGTCTAGATGGTTCCTTGAGAGTTTCTGAGCTCCCTCATCCTTCTGAACGATTTTCCCCTTAACTTGGTTAATTACCGTAAAAATATTGAAAACAACTTTCCAGTTGTCTGCTTTACAGATGGCAGCAAAATCAACTCTAAGGTTGGCCTTGCATTTGTTATCTTCCAAGATTTTATTGAAATTGGAACTCGCAATTCAGAATAAGAGATGAGTGTAGTGTGTTTCAAGCTGAATTACTTTGCATAGCTCAAGCAGTCTCTTGGATCTGCAATAACGAAATCCTCTCATCGAATTTCTTAATTTGCAGCGATTCCCTATCATCTTTGTGTGCCTTAAATAACATTTATTCCCAAAATAAACTAATAGTTAAAACGCATATTAATCTCGATTTTCTTCGAAGTAGAGGAGTACAAGTTTTCTTTTCTTTTGTTCGAGGTCATACGGGAATCTATGGCAATGAACGTGCTGACTGGCTTGCAAAAGAAGCGACAAAATTAAGAGATCTGGTTCCTATGAGCATTCCAAAATCATATCATAAGAAAGTTTTTAAAGAAAAGATTATCTCCGAGTGGAATAACTTGTATCAAATTTCAATTAATGCGCATCTCACCAAGGAATTCTTTCCTTCTATTCAGAGCCGTTTAAAGGCTAAGCACTTTCACCCTAATTTTAAACTTACCCAGTTTCTAACTGGGCATGGAAACTTTAAAGCATATTTAAAGCGCTTCAATTTGTCGCTTACTGATCAGTGTTCTTGCTCCAGTGACACAATCCAAAATGCCAAGCATCTGATTCTTGCTTGTACTAATTTCTCTTCGGAAAGATGTACACTCATGAAGTGCCTACAAAAGAACAATATAGAGTGGCCTCCTCCTTTATCTGCTTTTGTTGATGGAAATTCATCTTTTACATTTTTTGTGCATTCATTAATAGCATTTTTCCCTGTATTAATTAGATTCTAAATTTTGTGTGTTTGTTAACATTTTCTGTACGTGAATATACATGTGTATATATGTGTATTTATATTTGTATGTGTTTGTATGTATGCTTTATGTTTTTGTTTTTTGAACATTTTTTTTTATTTTTTCTTATCTTCCTCATTGTATAATTTTATTATTGGTTTTCTCCGTCTGTATGTGAGCATTCTTGTATTTTTAATTCTGTATTTGTTGTTTCTGTATTTCCCCTTTTGGTTCCCATTTGTGCCTATATACTTCTACATGTAATCTCCATTGTCTTGTGTATTGACTTACGTTTGTAAGCCTTGTGTTATACTTGTCGGCACACAAGGAGTCTATCTAGAGTCCAAAAAAAAAAAAAAAAACTCTAGCAGATTAAATTTCCTAAACTTATTTTGTTTATAAATATCCTCTAATTTTCAATGCAGTGATTCAGAAATATATTGCATGAAAAAAACTTCAGTAAATCATAATGCGGTAGATAAAGGGTTAAAAAAGGATGAAAATACCTCGCTGAATTTTATGTGGACATGAGGAATAAACGATCATATTCAGCAAATTTTCAAGGTATAACCGTATATTCTGGAAAAACCAATAATTATAAGCCTTATTTTTAAGTAAAACTTTGTTTACAATACATTGATATTTTTTATAGTTGAAATTGCTTTGTTTACTATTAATTAATATTTGCTTATAATTGAATATTTTCGGCTTTTATTCCGTTTACAGTTATGTCATTCGCTTCGCTTGACAACTTTGCTCGCGTTTGGTTCGCAGTTGCCGGCATTTGCTCCCGGCAAACGAAAAAGTACCATTTATAATTACCAATAATGGTTTTCCTTTTTCTATTAATGATTGATAGTACCATGTGTCATCTTGAAAATAACACATGCTAACCTAGAATTCAATTAAGGATATTTATTGTTAAAAAAATGGAGATAATTATGTATCATCCAGTTTGAAAACAAGAGTTCAGTAATGTGATTGATATTTATTAGACTTGATTCATCACATTGTGTCTGAAAACAATACAGTGGGAAAGGAATACCTTTTTGATTTTCGAATCAAACCCCTCTCTCTTTAGATATTATTACTTTAGTTGAAACATTGAGTACCCATCTTGTAAAAGTTTAAAATTGTGGATTGTTAAATCAGCGTTTCTCAAACTGTGGGGCGTGATAAATCCACAAGGGGGAGAGGGCGTGATAATATTAAAAAGTTGAAAACAAATGATAATTTTTAAAAAATTATTAATTTACTGTAAGTAACAAACAAAATGCATTCTGACATAATAAATAAAATACACATTTACACTTATAAATGTGTCAGTCTATACAATGTATTTTATTATTAATTTAACTATACTAAGTTAAGAACAAGTTTGATATTTATCAGTGGCTCCATGGGCTTGTATTAACACTTATCTTGATAATTTATACGGTTTATAATTTATCCCTTAACTGCTGAATAAGAGTTACTGGATTCGTTCCTCAATACTACCGTTTTCCACGTAGATGCTCATATGTGATGTTTTTTTTTGGGGGGGGGTGGAGAAATGGGATAAATAAGGAAATTCTCTGAAATAAGTAAATCCTTCGCAATCACTGCCAAAGTCCTTTTATTGCATTCCAAAGCCTTTGTAATAATTTTATGGACAATAGTGCACAGAAAAGATCATTCTTCGGAAAGACGTATATATACGTCCAAGAAAATTAATGCTTTTGTTCAGCGAGACGTTTATATACGCCGGTGGCACTTAAGGAGTCTAAAATCGTGTTGTAGCTTTTGTGTCAAACTATAGCGTTATTGAATTCAAATATTGTTATTGTAAGGAGGAGGGGGGAGGCGCAATGAAATTTATGAATCAATATTGGGGCACGGATATTGAAAGTTTGAGGAGCGTTGTGTAAAAGCGTTTATTTTTTTCAAATAAAGCCTCAAAATAAAAAGATCAAGTTAAAATAAAAAAAATATCCCTTACATTTCTCTGAATCATTTCTAAAAGAACAAATAATCTCCGAAATATTTTTTTTTATTACATGCAGAATTATTCAATACATTTTTCTACTACACTGAGAATGTTAAATTTCTTTAAAAAGTCAACATTTTCATAATAGCCACAAGCACTTTTATGTTTTACATTAAAGTAAATAAAAAGACTATTGTGATACTTCCGAGAATATATTTTGCTTGTGTTGACTTTTGTTGAAGTGTCAAACAGATTCAAGAACAGAAAATATTTTGAGACAAAATTGGATTCATGTAAGAGTAGAATCTGCCACACGGGACTTATCTTTAAAAATTTTATAGCGTTATGTTTAAATTTACAAATTGTTTCTTTGAAAGTCTATTTCCGAAAGCAAACACTTTATTTTGTTTGCTTTCATATTAGAATGATAAACTTTTTTTTTGAAAATGTTCCAATATTCTTCTTTTACATAAGTAAATTGCCTCGCTAGGGCAATCAATATTTCAAAGATGATAAGTCTGAAAAATTCTATTAAAAAACCTTGATATGTGTATTATAATTGTAGAAACATTCCCAGATTGTGTATCGAACATTAGAAAGTTACCATAAAGTTACCATTCATAAGCACCAAAAATAGTCATGTTTATTAAAACCAGATTCTATATTTGCTGATATGAAGTTTGATTTTGATGCATCCAGATAATTTTAATTTGCAAAATTCTATTTCAACTTAAAAATGAAGTACACTCTTTTTCATAAAATGTTTTCATAATGTTAAAACTCTAATCAGTATTATTTAATTTCAAAGCATCGTCACATTGCCTTTACCTCGTGTTGGTCTGAGGTGGAAGTCCCACTCACTAAACAGGTACTAGGGAGAGCTCCGAACACAGTAGCGATTGAGATGTCATTAAGTAGGACACGAAATAATGACCAAAAGCTAATCACAATAATTCAATTTTTCTAGTTTAACGTTGAACCTGATTAGACAACATGTAGACCAGACAGTAAACTGGTAATAAAAAATGGGTACTTATCTTTTAAATGATATTACCTCTGAACTTTGCTCTTGAGAAATCTCACAATATCGTCTAATAGCATCTATAATTCAGTCAACACTATAGGGGCCTTACGGTCCGCATAATATCTATTTTCTACCTCACTGACTATTTATATTCTATTTAGTAGTGACGTTTATTTGCGGCGTTGAGTGCTCTTGCTCAAAGTGCATATTTAACTCGATGGAAAGAAACCCAAGTTAGAGAGGATATAGACTGCGTAGATAGCCCATTACAGCATTCCTGCTATGTTTATTTTTTTTTTTCATAATACTAAGGAGTGTTCCAGCTAGGTGGCTTAGTTGGTTTGTCGTTGGCCTTATACGCCAAAGGCAGCGGGTTCAACCTGGGCTGAAGTCAGTTGATTTTCATGATGCAGAAATTCGATAGCTGCCATGTCTAATGATTATACAGCATGTAAAATTACCCCTTGAGTGCCTGTTTGGCTTAGGTACTCTGAACGAAATTAAAATCCTAAGTACAGTTTTGCATCGCAAAAGCTCAGGTGCCTCCCTCTGGGAAGGAAACTGGGCGTCAAAATTACATGCAGTGACTGGTATACGTCTATATGTTGCCCCCTAAAAAGAAATACTTGCTTTCGGTGAATGAACTAGGTCTGCTATGGTAAAACATTAATCCACAGCTCATTAGAATTTTTTTTTAAAAAAAAGGGCTTTTCACAAAATTTGTTTTGTAACTGATGAAGAAATGTTATTCAGAACCAAGATTTTAGCAAAATGTTATAACTTAACTCAGTGATGCGACAGCCCATGAGAGCCAAGGCATCATGTGCCCAACTTAGTATATGTGACTTTGGGCTGAGGTGCATGAACACACACACACACAGGTATTCCGGTCAGGTGGTCAGTTTGACGTGAAACCCTCAGTGTTAAGTTACCAAGAAAGCTTGGTACTCATTTATCGACCCACTGAAGAGATAAAAGGTTGAGTCAATCTTGCCCAGATCAGGGTTTGAATCTCAAACCTGTGGAGAGGAAGCACGATGCTCTAACCGCTCAGCGACTATGCTTCAGCAAAATGGAATAATAAAACTGAAGGAAGATTAGAACTGGATACCTTCCGATCCAAAAACGATTATCTTAGCCACCATGTCAGAACGATCTTCATAGCATGGAGGCTATTACTGGTTTATATAAATATCACCACACTACTCCCCTGCCAGTGATTCGGTGAATAGATGAACGAATGATACCCTATTCGTGGTGAGCGTGAGAGCAGTTGCGTCATTCGTGCGTAACGGCTTGTCAGTTGTGTCACTCATGCGTGACGGCTTGTCAGTTGCGTCATCGTGTGTAACGGCTTTGCTGGTTGCGTCATAAGTTTAACGGTTTGGTTGTATTTGTGGTGGATAAATGGCGCCACGACTGCTGCGGTTTTTTTACTCGACCAGGGTCACCAACGAAGGAAGATTAGAACTGGGTACCTTCCGATCGAGAAACGAGTATCTTAGCCACCATGCTAAAACGATCGTCATAGCATGGAGACTATTACTGTTTTACATAGATATCACCGCCACAAAAGTAAAATTTATGCATACAACTCTCAAACAATTTGTTTAATTTATATAAAATAATACTGTTTAAATAAAAATTAAAAAAATGCTAGAAATAATATATTATTTTTCATTAAAAATTGAAGTTTAATTTGCTGAGAGAAATAATCTTCTTTCTGAGTGAAAAACAGCCCCAGAGACATTTTTAGAGGATTTTAATTTGAGCATTGTTTCTTTCAAATATAATTGTTATTCATGTGTATACATAAATAACATTTTATTTGAAAGTCTTTTTTACAAAATTCTCTTTATAGATGTAAATTGTTCACGTAGGGAACACCGGACATATCAAAACTATTCTTCACAAAGGAAATAGAGAAAAGGAAATGTTCCTCCAGAACGTGCTTGAAAAATATCTAGATCTTGTAATAGGAAACACTAAAATTATATGAGTTTTCTTTAGTACGGTTAACAAGTTTTTCTGAGCGTATTGTTCGGAAAATATCCTTTCTTCAGTTTTATTCTTTAGTTTAGTTCACATATTTTTTTATTTCTTTTTTTACCTTGCCAAACCATGAAACATGACAATTTCTTAGTTCTGTTTTTTTTTTTTTTTTTTCAATTTTGGAGTGGATAACTTTTTGAAACCATAAAAATAGGTGTAAAAATGTTCACTAGATAAAAATGAAATGTTGATTCGTAGGGAACTTTTAAAGCTCAATCTCTTTTTATCACGTTCTGGATTTGATTAGAGGGACATGAGTTAAATATTTAGTATTCCCTTATGTTTAATATATGAAAGAAAATTCCTTTTCGTAAAAAAATTACAGAAAATAATGATGTACAATTTGGTACAGTTATCTCCAAAAATTACTACTTTTGCGAGAAGAGCTACATTTTTAGTGTAAATTATGAGGGAATTTAAATTTATTCTTAAGACTTATTTAAAAAGTTTTTTTTTTCAATAACTAGAGTGATTTGGATTTGAAAAACACTAATAGAACAGAAGAAACTAAAAAAATCAAATGCATACATAGTAAGAATTTTTTTAATGTTAATAAAAACCGAATGTTTGCTTACCTATATTCTCTTTTAGTGCTAGTTAAAATCATTAAAATATTTTATTGCCCCTACATATTCTATTTTTTTTTCATTATTCTGCCGATGAATAATTTATACATAAAATGTTTTTGTGTTTAATATTTGGCTTCATGGTCATAATATCCATTTTTTTAAACAAAAAGTAACAAAACAGAATTTTTTACGTTTTTGAATCAATCTTTGATTGGAATTCAAAAATCATTTTCATCATAGTCATTTTGTGTACGAAAAAAAAATCGAGCAGACAGGAAGAAAAACTTTACTTTATTAGCTTCCTCGTTCTCAATTTTTTGTAAAAGTGGTGAATTTTAAATACCTGATATTAAGCATTATTTTACTAAAATAACAATCTGAACTTTAAAGGTATTTTATGATGATTGTACTTTTTTGTCAAGGCTATGTAACTAAAAACCTGATGCCTGAAAGATTTATGAATGTATTTCTTTTATATTTTGTATGCATATTATTTGAAATATGCTTAAGGCAAAGAACGAAGGATTTAACTGTAGCATCAATATTTTTTAACAGTTTATTCTTCCGGACGCTATGTATTCTATAAAATTGTCTGTAAGAAAATGCACAATGAGTTATAACGTCTTGTTAATTGTAATTATATTTTAGATTTAAGTTCACTGCCTTTGTAACTGTGTTAACACTAGAATGTCTGGGATTTTTTTTTCTCTCGATTACCCATAAACACCCACCTGTGTCGTTTTGACACCGAGATATAAAATATATAAAATAATTGTAATGACTAATTGATTGCAGGACTACTGTTCAGCACGGTTTAGTTTTAAGACTTTTTAATATTCTTTTATGTAATTCTCTAACATTATGACCCTTTACATCATAAAAAAACTGCTGTTGATAACATTGGAGGGACCCTGAATGGACACTGTATGAAAATTCCCTAGAAGTATTTTTGCGGGGCCCCTTATTATTTTTACGTGTTGGGACCCCTGTAGCTTGGAGGCCCCGTATCATTGATAAAGCTGATACGGTGGTAGTTACGCTCCTGGTTGATATTACGTTTCGCGAAACTTGTTGGATCACTGCTTTGAGGCAAAACATTTCGAGTCCCAAATCTGCCAGAAAAACTATTATTACACAATATCAGTTATGTTCAATAGGCGTTACTATTTGGGCACCCGGACTGTAAAACAGTCTTCAATCCCATATCTGAATAAACTGCGATGTTGGTCATGGTGAAAGTGGAGTATTTGCATTCTGCTGAGTGGCATGACGGTGATTGGTCAAGTCGATGGGATCCGGGAGGCGTGACGTGGCCGCGGTAGCCGAGTGGTATAGGTATCGGATCGTGGCTTGCCTTTTCACGAGTTCGAGCTCAGTACCACTAAAGACCCGCCGTGTAGGGCAGCGATGCACGTTAAATCTGTCGAGAGCTGAAACGTCCTCCCGTCGGTGTGGTGCGGTAGTTAGGAGAAGGGGTCCCAGCTCAGGTGTCGTCCACGACACTAGACCATGGTTCAAAATTGCGTGGTGAGTCCCCAAAAGCTCTCGTGTAGCTGAACAGTGTGACGTTAATATTCAATCAATCAATCAACCGGGAGGCGTGACTTTGGCTCCTCGTCAAGATGGAAAAGCTGTTGAAATTGGGCTAGGGTGAGAGCTTAGTGCCTGCTCTCTGATTTGTTGCTGGTGAAGTAAACAGAAACTCCTATTGGCTGCTCTGGGGGCTGGGAAGTATCAGTTATGTGCATTCTTAGCGACATTAATATCAGGATTTAATGGAATATTATAAATTTCTCCTGAACTTTCTTTAGATTCTTCGCAGTCACTTTCACTTAATATTATGTCTTCATCGGAATCTAAATTAGAATAAAAAAGCTCACCACCGTCCTATGCATTCTCAGAAAGCTCTAGCAACAAATTAGCCGTTTCAGCAGGCATATAACTTTTCTACGAGTCATCGGTTCAGGCTGTCTACTCTGAACAAGGTTTAAAAATAGAATGATTTTTTTAGCAGATAACTAAATGCCGTGTAATGAAATACTTAGACACAACAAATTCAGTATTATTGACTCATTCCCACTGTGAAATCAATAACACTACATTTAAAGTCAAATAAATGTGCGATTTTACTTCCAGAAGTTTTTTTTTAGTAATGATACCTACTAAAAGAACTATATTTTGCTGAGCGACAGATATTTTTAATGGTAAATTGACTTCGTGCCAAAACGACACCAGTGGACGTTTTAAGAATATTAAGTTATAAAATCTCTCCTAATTAGCCTGGAACCACAAAACTTTTTCTGTGTAAATAGCATGAAAAAAGATCAAAATTGAAGAAAAATTTTCAAAACCCCTGCAAAAATGCAGAAAGGAAAACGAATTCATCAGACTCCAGTGTCCAATCGACATCGACGGACGTTCTGGTATTAAATATGTTGCGGAAAAAAAATAATTTGAAGTTATATAATGGCTTTGAATTCCATGTAAAGTTTTTTGAAATTTCGGTATAAATGTTATCAAATTTACTTAACATACACCATTTTTATAAATTTAAATTGTCCTATAATTTCCTGATTAATGTTTTTCATTAATTTAAATCATAAACAACAATAAATCAACATATAATTTCTAATAGCATAGCAGTTTCGACAACTTGTCTTTGAACGTTGGCAGATACCTTAAATAACAATTATACCTTATTCTAAAAAATTCACTTAATAGTAGAATAAGAATAAATTTGTATTTGCAAAAAAAAAAATGTTGTCAGAATTAATTTGTTTTCACGGCTATTGATAATTTTATTTATGCGCAGTGTTTCTATTTTTTAAAGAAATTGTGTTAGTTTAAATGTAATTATGTAATGTGTATGTATGTATGTGTTGTATGTGTGTGTGTATGTGTGTGTAAACTTTATAAGAGCTCATTTTAATTTTCATATCATAAACACATATTTTTTAAAGCATGTATTTGGAGAATAAAAAATTTTTAAAAAATGCGGCGTCAATGAAATATTTTAAAAGAAAATATACCTTCATTAAAATGAAGTATAAATTATCACCAAAATTGCAAAAATTACTTTGCAGATAAATGATGAATGTAGAATATTATCTCAAAATAATATTATTGCAATATGAAACTGATTTCGTTTCATTTTATCAGGATTTGCGTATTATTATATCCCTTGAAGAAACAGAAGATTTATTTTCGAAAGCAACGATATCAAATCACAACCATTAATGAGTCATTCAAGACAGAAATGCTTTTGAAACGAAAAAGCAAATAACACGTAAGAAAACTTGTAAAAGCTTCTTTAAAAGATATCATTTTAAATAATTCCAAATAAATTCTACTCCAAATTGAAATATTAAAAATATTTTGAAAGCAAATGCTTACTCCTTAATAAATATTAAATTATATGATAAAAAAATAATGAAAATTAAACTGGTCTTATCATCCTGAAAGCAATTTGTGAATTTTAAAACAATAAATTGTATGAAGTAAGAAATGCGGATGATTGAGCCAATAAAGTAGAATTAACACGCAAAGGGCGTAAAGCTATCACAATCAGCATAAAGTTGCGATATGAAGCGATATGCTAGGAGTCGTTTTTTCAATATTATAATAGATAATGGAATAATCGATTGGAAAATACAGAAATACTTTTTTTTTTCCTCTTTGTTTTTCACTCTTTATTTATGTCAATAAAATTGATTCAAGTGGTTTTCAGAAATTAAAAACTGAGAAGAATACCTAGTTATTGTGATATAATACTTTGAATGTATTAAAGAAAAATATAAAAAAAGATGCTGTTGCTTTTTTTTTAAATTGCTTGCTCTTCCTTTTTATCTTTCACGTACTTATCCTACGTCACTGCAAATGCTTCTCTAATGATTTCATTTTTTCTCCTTTAGCCGCTTTATTTTTTTTTGTATTAATTCTAATGAAGCGAATAAAAATAACGTTTTTTTTTTCCAAAAAAACATTCATCAATCATAATTTTGAGTTTGATTACAGATCCTTCACCGACGCAGTGAAGAGGAATTGGTCTCGTCTAGATCTTAAATGAACAATGGTAGATAAATTTCTTTTTTTGAGAATTATCTGTAGTAAATTAAGTGGAATTTTTGATAGATTTGAATTTTAATTGATGAGATGAATTACAGTGTATTCTATAAAGTTCCTAAAATAAAGAAAGAACATTGAATTCAAAATAAAAATGAATGTACTATTTATTGTAGTATATTTATATAAGCATACTCTTGTACCTATCTTGAAAGATAACGTCACGTTTCTTTCTCAGAACATGTGATTTTATTCATTTTGAAATCAGGATGCGTAATTCTATTAATTTTTTTTCAGAATGTGTGGTTATATATTTCTTTCTTTCTCATAATGTCTATTTCATATTTCTATTCATTTCTTTATCAGGATGAGTAATTCTATTCATTTCTTTATCAGGTCATGTAATTATCTTTATTTCTTTTTCAGAATGTGTAATTCTATTTCATTTCTTTCTCAACGTGTAATTCTATTCATTTCGTTATCAGGATGTGTAATTCTATTCATTTCGTTATCAGGATGTGTAATTATATTCATTTCGTTATCAGGATGTGTAATTATATTCATTTCTTTATCAGGCCACGTAATTATCTTTTTTTTTTTTTTCAGAATGTGTAACTCTATTCATTTCTTTCTCAATGTGTAATTCTATTCATTTTTTCTCAACGTGTATTTAAATTCATTTCTTTCTCATCGTGTAGTTCTATTCTATTTTTTTCTCAAAGTGTAATTCTATTTCATTTCTTCAGCAACGTGTAATTCTATTCATTTCTTTCTCACCGTGTAATTCTGTAGTTTTCTTTCCTCAACATGTAATTCTATTCCTTTCTTTCTCCTAATTAGTAACTGCAATCGTTCCCTTAAAAATTATTTACTCGTATTATAAATAAAGTATTTCGAAATATTTTTAACGTATGAGTATTCTGAAAAATCAGTTTATTCATCAACATTATGGAGTGGTGAAAATAAACGAATAGTCATGATGGCAAACTAAAGCCCGTGGTTGTTTCCATAGAGTCATGGGGTTCAATCATGTTGCCATAAAAATTCCGCTTTGTAAAAGACTGATGTATACTAAATACGTAAGTTCATAGTACGTTGACGTGGTGTGGAAGTTTGAAGTTTGTTAGCTCATACGTCATTTCGTCCTTATCACTTGAATGCAGTTAGAAATAATGAGGTCCGTTGCCATCCTGTTGCTTAGAAGTTTATGCTAACACACAAGTCATCTATCGACGTTATAGGTATCAAACATCATATGATTAATTAAAAGGACCATAAAAATTTATAAAACTCGCACGTTATTGAACAATGTGTTAAAAAATGAAAATTGAAAAAAAATTGATATTATTTTTGTTCGTTTCAAGCAAATACGAACTTAAATTCATAAATTTTTACTTCTGCTAGTGCGTGTATCGGCTCTTAAAGTATCCAAACTCGTTGGAAATGATTAAATTCGGTCAAAACAGGTATTTCGTATTTTTATTTTATTGAAAAGAGCTAACTTTTAGCCTTACAAAACACACATTATTTGTTGTTTCTACTCGTCCTAGAGGGCAAGTTACAATCAATGTTATAAAATTCGAAAAAACGGTAGTGGATCTTTGATCTACCAGAAGTAAGCATTTAATTGCTCAAAATTCTATCATGGTGAGTCTGATAACTCAAGATGTTACAGATGTATTTATGTAAAACTTTTTGAGCCTGATATTTGTTATTTTCTATAGGATGTACTAAACATTTTTTTTTTTTTTATTGTAGGAATAGTTTTCGAGTTAAGACTTGTTATTTAAAAAATGGCCTCATAAATAATGTCACATGTTTTATAATGTTTACTCAATCAGCTCTAATACTTTCAAATCTTAATAAAACATTACAATTTCAGTACATTTTCTAGATAAATGCATTTAATTTGTTTTAGCAATAATTTTACTAATATAAGCTGTTACTTTTTTTCTCTAATTACATTGAAGCTTTTCAAAATTATTGCTAAAATTTCTCCTATATTTGAGAGTTATGTAAAATTTAGATATTTTTAAAAAATATTTTTATAGTTAAATATTAGTATTTATTGATATTGATTCCTAAAAAAAGCATTTATAATGTTTAAATATGCTACTTTGTAAAAAAAAGTACTCCAAATGTGTTTGGATACTTTAAGTTATGCACTTAATTTTAAGAAAAAAATCATTACGTATTTGTTCTAAAGCACATGTATTTAAATAATAATTTTCAAATTTAACGGTGCATAGTCTCTACAATGGTTTACGGTCTTTTTATGTAATCGCTTAGAAGAAAACAAAACTTACTACTTAAAGTTTAGATAAGAAAATAAAGCTAAAGAGTAAAATCACAAAGCTTGAGTAAACACTTAATATTGTTGTGGGAAAGTGCGCAGCTGTTTACTTTTTCAATTCTTTTTTTATCCCATTATAAAACTTTTTCAAAGTTAGCTGCAAAAATATTTTCTTCTAACGAAATGTTCAGGTAAGAAATTTTTCGTAATTATAGTAAACGAAGTGTTCGTGGGAAAACATCTGATTAATTACGGTAAATTGCTTAAATATTTTGGCATTTTTTAGAAAAACAGACTTAAGGTGATTTTGCTTGTGCACTGTTTTTATCAAATAGGATGGATGTTGGAAAGTAAACGAGGATTTATTGTGGTTTAAAGTTAGTCATGTTTACGAGAAAGCTTTTACTTTAAATTTCGTTATAGTACAGCCTTTTTAATAAATTACTAGACTACTATTTTTGTATAGAATTCTAAGATATTTTTGTGAAAATAACTAAAGTGAGTGAGTGAGTTAATATTAACGTCACACTGTTCAGCTACACGAGGGCTTTTGGCGACGGACCACGTAATTTTGAACCATGGTCAAGTGACGTGGACGACACCTGAGCTGGCACCCCCTCTCCTAACTACCACACCACACCAACGGGAGACGTTTCAGCTCTCGACAGATTTAACGTGCATCGCTGCCCTACACGGCGGGTCTTTAGTGGTACTGGGATCGAACTCATGACATGCCTGCCATGGTTGGATACCTTAACCACTGGGCTACCGCAGCCCTCAAAATAACTAAAGATTATTTTCATTAATCACATTGGGTAAATTGATTTAAAAGACGATTTTGATGGGGAGTATTTCAAAATTTTTAGTTGATGTCTTATTTGAAGAAAACAGTTAATGAGATTAGGATAAAAAATTAGATAGCACTTTTTTTTACCCAGGTTTATTTATAATTTTTAATTCCTACTATTAGTTCACACTCTCCCTCTCTCTTTCTCTCTGTATATATAAGTACTGCTCAAAATAATTAAAGGATATTGTGGTTTTAGGTGGATCTTGTGGCTGGGAAACTTTTTAGCTGATTGATACATGGTCGACAGACGTAGTAGGTTATATGAGAATAAATTACACATGTTTGGCAGAAAAAAAATGCATTTTATTGCGCATTTGTGTACAATGGGAAAAAACACAATTTGTGCATATGAGAAAAAAGGATAAGAAAAGGTGTTTTCATCAAAGGAAATCATTTTCAGTAGGGGGTATGGTTTCCACGGACGGCCAGCAACGTTGTGTACCTTTGAGGCATGGAGTCAATGAGGCTATTAATCACGAGTTGGGGTATTTTGTCCCAATCTTCCAGAAGAGCTCTTTCCAGTTCTTGGAGAGTTTGTGCGGGTGGTTAGCGGCCAACAACTTGTCTTCCTAGAGCGTTCCAAACGTGCTCTATTGGATTCATGTCTGGAGAACACGTTGGCCATTCCATTCCTACGATTCCATTCTCGAAAAGGAAATCCTCCACCAGGTTAGCACGATGTGGCCTGCAGTTATCGTCCATTAAAATGAAGTCATCTCCGATTGCTGCAGCGTAGACTACAATAGGTCTGAGGATTCCATCCCTATATCGGCTAACAGTTAGAGGTCCATCTCGAATGATGTAGATGTCTGTGCGCCCGTCGATGGGGATGCCACCATACACCAACACTCCCCCACCGCCAAATCTGACACTTTCGTGCACGAACGCAGGATTATTCCTACTGCCACGGTCCATCAAGATGAAAATACACCTATTATCCGGATGAACAGAAAAACGGGACTCGTCAGAAAAAAAAACATTGCTCCATTCATTTCTCCCCAAGTTTACATGCTCTGTTGCCCACTCCCTGTGGTCCCGACGATACTTGATGTTAGTCTAACACATACCATCGGTCGGCGAGCATACAGACCTACACCATAGAGCCGGTTTCGGACAGTCTGAGTTGAAACCGTGGTGCCAGTAGCCGAGCGAAGGTGTTGTTGGAGAAGAGTAGCGTTCATATTTCGGTGTCCCCGAGCCGTTAACACTAAATAACGATCTTCTTTGGACATTGTTGCCCGTCTACGACCTTGTCCTGGTTTCGGCCTGCACTTCCAGTCTCAAAAAACGGTTCCAGATCCTGGAAATCACATTTTGTGACACTCCAATGACTTGCGCTACTTCGGTTTGAGTTTGGCCCCCTTCTAACCTACCAACAACTCTCCAAGCTTCTGAATCGGTTAAATGACTTCGTTGAGACATCGAACTCACTGAACAGTCACTGAATGCCGATCATCCTTGTCTTCATTTCAGTTGAAAGTCAAATTTCATTCGCTGCCGCTGAAGCGACGTTTTTGACGTCGAACTCAAAATTAGCATACTCCACAGTTTGAAAATCAGAAAAATTTGCATTTGTGATTCTCTTCCATTTTCGGCAAAAAATTTCGCTTATATCTTTATTTTATATAAAATTTACAATATCCTTTAATTGTTTTGAGCAGTATATATTTATATATATATATATATATATACAATATATCTATATATATTATATTGATATATATATATATATATATGTATGTATATATGTATATAGCATTAAATAAATTAAAAAAGACTCATAAATCCTAAAACATCTTAAGAACAAACCGAAAGAACCAAGAATATGGAACCATTACAAACAAAAAAAAGAGAAATATAGCTAGAGTGGAAAAAACTATTATGGTTTCCCAAGCTGTCACTGACAGTGAAACAGGGTTAAACAGTGTTTTGCGAGATCTCAACCTTCCCATTCAGCGGAAACTTTCGACATAATAGCATAGGTGATAAACCAAGGCAAAGGCCTAAAAGATATACATACATATATTGTTCAAATTTTCAATCATTATAAAAATGCTTTTTATTCATTACCTCAAGTTCAAATACATGTCTTTAAACTTGTAGTGGATGACGCTTCATGTTATTTCAGTTTTCACAAATATTAATTTATTAATTAATAAATAGTTAGTAAAAAACATAAATATTAGTCCAACAGACTATATAAAAAGGAAAATTGTTCGCTACGTCCCTGTAGCTTAATGGGTAGCGCGTTGAACTTCTAATCCAAAAGTCGTGGGGTCGAATCCCACCTGAGATGGTCTAATGTCTGAGAATTTGATTTCTGTTTACTATAATATTTTATTGGAATAATTAAATTTCATTAAAGAATAAATAGTGACAAAATATAATAGTCCAATACCCTGTATAGAAAGGAAAATTGGAAGGAAGATCGCTTTCTATTTTGCCACATAATATTGTGATTATGTCATATGTATATACATATTTATATTAATTGTAGTTTTTTAATAAAAAGTAGCTAAAAATAAAATTATTCTTTGTTGACATAACTAGGAATAGACTTTTTTTTTTGTATTACGTGTTATTTAATGTATATACGTACATATGAATTTCAGAAATTAAATAATCAAAGTAACGATCAATTCATATGTTTTATTATTGTGCTATATATAACTGAATCAATATGTCATTTAAATTCTGCTCTAATACTCCACTGAACTTCGTAGATCTTGATAAAAATTGCTAAGGATACATTTTACTTTATTTTATTATATAATCAACCATATACCTACCTGACGTTTAATTTATCAATTCTTCATATTTATATGACTTAAACATGTACTTCATTTCTATCTTAACACAGATCGTAATAGAGAACAAAAGTTCCATGATCAGTTTAAAGCTGTATCAAAACCTCTTAAAACTGTCACACTTCAAAAATTACTTTAAGATTACACCATTCAACCGATTTCTATGAAAATTGGAATGTATATGTATTTTTTTTGTGGAGAAGGGTTTTGTGCTATCTTCTTTGTTACAGTTCCCCATCAGGTGGCGCTACTGAATATCAACTTCTGCACAATTCAATCAATCACCAACCCGCCAACAGGGTCTCCAAAAATGATGCCAACTTGACTTGATCGCCAGCATTTCACTATGTTTCCATTGAATCGTCATTATAATGTAAGGAGCGGCTTTGCCTGCGAATACAACAGATGAATACAACAAAAATTAATATTAGCGTTACACATTCAAATATAAATGATTTGCACCATTTTAAGCGTTCATT
>BMAU01005325.1:0-82500 GCA_019973935.1 Trichonephila clavipes | reverse complement strand
TAATAAATTTAAAACTATTATACACTCAGGAACATTGAAAATAGCGATCAAAGAAGAAAGCAACGGATTGAAATGAAATTTAATACACATAATGTCACAGATGAGATTCACTTAATCTCAAAACAAGACAATTAAACGAATACAGGGTGTGCAACGACACAAATGCTGGGCAACTTCAATAGCGCGTTGGACCACCTCCAGCTGCAATACATGCTTCCACACGGTCCGGCATTGAGTTGATTAGACACCTATGTTGTCCTGAGGCAGATGCACCCACAAATCTTAAACAGCCAACTCTAAATCATGTACAGAGTGACACGATGGCATCTGCCGTTTTAGCTGATCCCACATGTGCTCTACAGGGGACAAATCGGGAAAGCGGGCCGATCATGGAAGAGTCTGAAAATGATGTAACAAGTCTTAAGCAAATCTTGATGTATGCGGGCGAGCATTATCTTGCTGGAAAATTGCCCCTGGGAGACCATTTGGGAAAGGTCCTACATGGGGTCAAAGAATATCATCAACGTAACGTTGGCCCGTTAAGGTTCCACGCATCACAATTAAAGTGGACCGGCTATCATAGGCTATGGCCCCCAGACCATTACACCAGCTGTGCGGGCAGTGTGACGTAGAACAGTGTGGGGAATTGTACCGCTCATCAGGGTGCCTCCACACCCGTACACGGTTATCATCTGTCCCCAAAACAAACCGGGATTCCTCACTAAACAGCCAATCTGTGACATTCCACATTGATCTGGCTTGGCACCACTGTAGACGCAGTTGCCGAAGTTCCGGTGTTAAAGGGTGCATGTAAAAGGCGCTTGGATTTAAGATTCGCTTCTGAAGGTGTCTGGAAATTGTTTGTGGAACAATTGCTACGCCTACGTCTGCTCGTATCGTTGAACGAGTCACTGTGGGGTCCACAACTGCTTGCCGCACGTTCCTTCGATCCTCTCTCCTCGTGGTCTTCCTGTTCGCTCCAGATCCGGTTTTCTGTGCGTAGGTACCTTCTCGTGTCCACTGCTCCCAACAATTTCTAATGGCACACTCCGAACGAACCACCTGACCAACAACACGGCGCGTCGACCAGCCTGCAGTTTTCATCCTGATGATCAGGCCTCTCTCAAACTCGCTTAACTGTGGAAAATGTCTTCTAGCACGTTTATCTTGCATGTTTCGCTTACCAAAGTCTTCCTACAATCGGCGGTTAATCGTCACGTTTATGAATCTTCGAATTTGTGCTGGCTTGTATAGCACCCTCTTCCTGATTGTAGCGCTACCTCGGCGTGTATGAGCATGCGTATTGGAACAAAACTTGGATCATTTGCATATCTCATTACGCTGTACTTATTTGCAAAGTTTAGCGATTGTACTTAGCTTCCTTCTTGGGTCGCTGTTTTCAATGTTCCTGAGTGTATATAGACTCCTTCTCATTTTGTTTCAAAGCCTGGAATAAATTTTTGTTGTTCCATATTACATTCAATCTGAAAGGATACATATCATTATAAATACCGTTGTAAACATTTTCATACCATAGTCTTTTTACCTTATTTGGAACCATCTTAATAATATTTAACATAGCACCTTCAAAACCATGTTTATTAAAATGTATCTCTATCCTACCTACATTTTTGGTTGATGTATTTTTTCCAATGTCGGATCTATGTTGGTGAATTCTCAGGTTCATAGTTCCTGTTGTTTGACCTACATATTTAAAGCCGCAGACACCGCATGTCAACATATATATGCAGTTGAATGTTTTACAGAACTTAAATTCTGATTCTTCATTATTCTGTTCATGTTGCATCATGAGGCACGTTTTGCATCTTTTATCCTCACATTTTCTAAATCTCAATTTTAAATGATCCGAATCACTATGAAACTTGTTATAAAATGTTTCGTCATATTTAAAATAATTACAATTCGATTCATAATTCCTCCACTTCGATACATCATAGTAATTCCCTACAAATCTAGTATTCCAAATAATACATGTTTTTTATTTCTTAATGTTTTGATTATCATGTTCTCCCTAACCTCGAAAATTTCACATTAACCAACGAACATATATATATATATATATATATATATATATATATATATATATATATATATATATATATCCACTAGCTGGACCATATATATATATATATATATATATATATATATATATATATATATATATATATATGGTCCAGCTGTGAAGAATATATGTATTCCACACACAGGATACATTTTAATACACACATAGACCAATACTTACATGACTACACTTTGAAATGATTTACGACCAATCAAACAACATTTTTGCATGCAATCTGGTTTGCATCTAATATCAAATAGTTAAACTCCAGTCTGAGAATATGGATCATTTGGATTGATATGACATTAAAGGGAGTTATGATCAAAATACAGGAGTGGTGATTGTTGTAGGAAATATGAGAAATCGTTCATAAATTTTGAATTGAAGTATTGATAGGATGCCTTAGGGTGAGTTTTTGATGATTTACGCTATTCATTTGTGACTATACTGGGTTTATATATATAATTTTTTTTGAACTTTAATATTTTAAATATTTTTTTTTCTTCCTATACGACTATTTTAAAGATGGATGCATCATCTTTGGTGTTCGATGGTTCAATTATTTTAGAGTTTTAACATTTTAATGTTATAATATCTTTCAGAATGCGATGGCGATTAGCTAAATTTTTTAAGTATTAACTTGTTAAATCTCTAATTTTAAATTTTTGAGAATTGTATATTTCTGGATTAAGTTACCAAGTTGCAACAGGGGGATGGTTGGCTCCATCAAACTAGTTTAACCCCACTTATCGGTCCTAAGTCCGAGTTTGCACTTGAAAATTTTTATTTTGTAAAAATTTAAATTTTGTTTGAAAACGTTGGTATTTCCTTTCTATATTCGCCATTGATATTTTGGAATGATATTTAATATTATAAAACTCATACAATTTCAATTACTTAATTGATTATTAAATTGTGATTATATATATAAACTAAACTAACTAGTTGATAAGAAATAACTAGTTACTGCTGATTCAAAGTTACGCGAATTGCTCCTCAATGCCACTGTTTTCACTTAGGCAAGTGTACGTTGTGTATTGGGGAAAGGTCAGGGGAGAAGTGAAGCCACTTTTTTCCGATGTAAGTAAATCGCTTAAATCCAGTGCTTCTCAAACTTTCAATACTGGCACCCCCCTTTCAATCACAATTTTTATCACGCCCCCTTATACAATAATAATGTACTGAATGCAATAGTAAAGCACTTTGACGCTAAAGCAACAATCTTTATTATAAACCGTACAAATTCATGACATAAGTATTAAATTCTATATATCTTACTTTTAAGCAAAAAAAAATTAAGTAATAGGTTAATTATGTTATTTTTCCTTTCTCTAATTTTAAATGGAACATATTGCAAAATGCGGTGGTTGATTAGAAGACAAAATATAGATATCAGCTAAATGTAGAAAAAGAACTCAGAGGTTCAATTTCTAATCATAAGCATTCCTTTGAAAAACTTTCCTCTCTAAGACAAGCCCATGGAAGTTGCTAATACTTATTAAACTTGTTCTTAGTTTAGTATTAATTAATTAGTTATAAAATACTCTGTGCATCACTGATACATTAAAAGTATACCGGCTGAAGTACCCGCTCTTTGCACGAGTTCATTTATAAGAAGATAAAACATTGATATAATCGCTTAATTGTAAGGAGAGTAAAGCCAAGCGTGCGGCAATGTTTACAAAAATGTAAAATGATTTTTAAATGATTGCTCAAATTATAATTAGTTTTAAGCGAACTGTAATTTTAAGCCTCGGAGAATTAGTATTTAGAATTGATGTTGAATAATGAACAATAAAAAAAATTCTGATGAAGAATAATTGTATTATTTTTAATATTTAAAGCGAAAAGACTTCAACATGTTTTAACCCTGGAGCAGGCGCATACTCGATACTAATGGTCAAGCGGAGTTATTGAGTCACCCCCAATCCTTTTTTTATATTTATTTTTGTAGTACACTATAAAAATCGTAATTCCAGTGAATAATTTAATTAAGAGAAAATATACTCACTACCCCTCACTACCTCACAATATACCCTACTTTCAGGACATAGAAAATATTTCGAAAAAAGTTATCACACCGGGAACTCAGACAAAACAAGTACCTTAAGATCGTATAAAAACGTCTGTCACTTCCAAAAAAGAGGGAGATATGTGACAAATATATTTTTAATTCACGTTAAGATTGTCAAACAGGAGGAGAGTGTCAGGGCCTTTGGTAACAATTAAACAGTTTTGCCAGAATTACCGATTTCGTGCACTCTGTGCTCGGCGTGACCGCTCCCGGATTAAAGTGTATTTATTACAATATGGATGTTCTAAAAAATGATGTAAAAGTTTTCATTATGCTTGGCTTAGTAATCCTTCAAACTCCCCTAAATGAAAACACAAATACATAAGAGCAGGGACGTAACTAACCGTACAAGTAAGCTCGAAGGTAAAACCGCAGCAAATACATTCTGCTGCCTACAGCTGATGGCAATAATGTATAACAGTGATAAACTTTTTTATCTTCTAATTTTTTTTTTTTTTTGATTATGGGTCTGGGTTTTGTCTGTCCTCTGAAAGAGTAGCATTTTCGCTTTGAAAAGAAAAAGTAATTAAAAAATCTCTCATCATGGGATTACAGCAAATCAAATAAAACCTTTTTTATTTGGTTATAGTATCAAAGATAGCGAAAAATGAGGTTTTGAAGTAGAAGCTTTTATTTTTGATGATGTAAAATCGCAGATAATATATATATATATATATATATTCCGTGTAAATGTGTATATTTTTTTATATTATGTCAGAAAGTATTTTCTTTTACTCCATTCTAGTAAATAAAATGTTTTAAATCTTTTATTTTCGATATGCTCGCGCCCCCTTGTAGGTTTATCGCGCCCCCACAGTTTGAGAAACACTGGCTTAAATCCCTTATCTCCCCATAAAATCCGGCGTAAAACGAGCTCTTTTAACACAAAACATAAAAATAAAATTTATGGTTGTGCGTTATGCGCCGGATATAAAAATGCTTTAAAAATGATAGAAAAAAGTAATAAGCATAAAGAAAATTAGATTTCTATGTGTTTTGAAATAGTTTCTTTTAAAGAAATGCCATACTTTATGAACCTTAAGAGTGTGGGGGTAATTCTAGACGTATACTACTTTTCAAAAGTTTTCTGGGTTAATACTTCGAGTAAATTACTTAAAAGTATAAGAGCAGAGCATATAAACATTTCAAGTTTCTTCCTGAAAAAGAGGATGCGTGTTATACGGAGAATATGCCTAAAAAATGCAGCTTGAAAGTATAGGTGCGCATAACACGAAGAATTTGCGGTACTCCTGGGACACTCAACGCATTGGCTGAGCAAGACGGATATATAAACCCATGAGAGTTAGGGAGTTAAAATACTACTCATGATGTGGTTTAGAAGGGAAAATGTCATATTTTAATGGCTTAATAACATTTGCGTTACTTTTACATTACAAAGCTAAAATATCAAATCTGGTTATAAGTTAAGTTTGCAAGCAATTAAAATATGTTAAAAATAGTATTTTAATTAATAAATTTTTGTACTTACTTAATAAAGGTACAGGAATGTATGCAAAATATTTTTGTCAAAAAATTATTTAAAAAAAAAAAAAAAACACTGTTTCGAATTATATCGAGCTTAGTCTTGCAAGATAGTAAACTTTTAGAGAGAAAAATAACTTTCACTCAACTTGTAAAAAAATTGTAATATATATATATATATATATATATATATATATATATATATATATATATATATATATATATATATATATATATAGTAAGGCCACACAAAAGTGTTCGTACACTTGCAATTTCTTATAAAATTTAATGTTTTTTGACTAATAAAAATTGATATATTGTAATTGTACTTTTTAATATATGCAACTTGTTCTTAATGTAATGACATAATTAATTTTTTTAAAAATAGTATAACTATTTTTTTAAAAAAAATTAATAATTAAAAAACTATTAAAAATAACGCCAAAAAAGTCTTCGTACACTTAACAAAAATCTCAACTTAGCTTTAAATATTGTATTTCTTTCTTAATTTAGTACTTAGTAGGATATCTTTTAGTGTCCATGGTAACTTTTAAGCATATAGGTATAGATTTAATCAGTTTTGTAATTTCTGCGTCGATTTTTTCTCCATTCTTTAGTGAGCATTGTTTTACTTCCCAATATGTGTTTATATGTCATGTTTCCTTTTTTTTAATCAAATTCTCACCAAATATGTTCTATCAGGCTAATTAAAGTGATTGAGGAAGTGAATTCAAAATTTGGGGACAGTTATAGAGACACCAGTGGCGTACATTGATAGCAGTGCGCTTGGCATCATTATTCTGTTAAAAAAAATTTAATCGTTTCCAATATACAAATTTGGAGTGGATAATTTAAAAGTTCTCTTCAAAATATTTAAATAGAGCTCATGATTTACAATATCAACAAAAAATGCAAATTACATAATTCTGAGGCCGATTTACACCCCCCACAAGAACATTTCCACCTCCATGTTTTATTGATCCAACTAGATTCTTCGGATTAAGTTTCAGAAAATTCAAAATTAACAGCAAATTTGTTGGAATGGCAGATAATTCAACATTTTAGGTTCCGATGGGCCTATAATATCTTGTAAATGAAAAATAAGGAGTTTAATCCCATGAATTTATGTGGAATAAAAACTTCTCCACCTCCATACTTCAGCATGGAAGTGAAGGTGTTCTGGCGTGAGGGTGTAAATTCACCTCAGAATTAGGTAATTTGGTATTTTGTGTTGATATTGTGAATAATGAGCTCTATTTAAATATTTAGAAGATAAATTTTAAATTATTCGCCCAAAATTTGGATATTGGAGACTTCATTTTTTAACAGGGTAATGACGCCAAGCGCACTGCTCTCAATGTACGCAACTGTGGTCTCTAGAACTGACCCCAAATTTTAAAAACACCTTTTCAATCACTTTATTTAGCCTAATATAATATATCTGGTTGGATTTTGATGTAAAAAAAAGAAAACATGACAAATAAACACAAAATGTGAAGTAAAAACAAAACACATCCTTCTTCCATCACAGAAGAATGGAAAAAAATCAATGCAGGAATTACAAAAAACTGATTCAACCTATACCAAGACGCTTAAAAGTTGCCGTGACCACTAAAAGATATCCTACTAAGTACTAAATTAAGAAAGAAATGCAATATTTAAAGCTAAGTTTAGATTTTTGTTAAGTGTACGAAGACTTTTGTGGCTTAATTTTAGTCAGGTTTATGATTATTAATTTTTTTACAAAACTAGTTATATACTATTTTTAAAAAATAAATTATGTCACGCCATTAAGAACAAGTTGCAAATATCATTAAAAATTACAATTACAAAACATTAATTTTTATTGGAAATTGCAAGTGTACGAACAATTTTGTGGCCCACTGCATACATGTATTAAATCCATTAATAATTAATAACGTTTAAGAAAAAAAGATATAATTGTGCTTTTATTATCATTAGAATTCTGTCTTTATTATTTATAAAAAACACCTGTTTCCGCTTCCGCGTTTCGTATTTTGTTTTGTTTTTTTAATTCTTACTAAGCACAAAAAATGATATAAACCACTCGAACGCGAAAGTAATTCCTTATCAAAAGACAAATTGTTGAAGGAAAACAGGAAAAGAAATAATTTCCTTTTCTTATTTAGCACTCTTATTGAACTTAAATAAATCTTTAAACTGTTCAGAAACAAATACATAAAATAAATCTTGGGAGTTTTAAAATGCATTATGGATAATGGAATATTGCTTTGGTCAACTGTTCATGAATTCTTTACCTAAAAGGTGAGTTGTTTTTATGCTTAAATATAGAATTATAGATGTTAAATGATGCAGTTTATTATTTTTGTTATAGAAAAATAGTATACTAATTTACATATTTGTATGTGTAATTAATTGCTAGCATTTCTAATATACTAATTATGTTTGTGGTTTAATAATTTTTAAATGACCCCATACTTAATATGTCAATTTGAGATAGTCTACTGAGATAATTTAGAAAAATAAATTAACAGCCTAAAATTGCATTTGTGTAGTATTTTCCCTAGTATATTGTGTTTATCAATTTTTTTTAAATTATGTAATATTTATTATGCATAATCTTGTGAGAAAACATTTTTGAATTTAAGAAAAGTTTTAAAAAATTAATTAGTTAAAAATAATTACTTTTAAAGAAGTATTAAAATAAATTGAAAGAGACCGAAAGAAAAAAGAAATAAGTTTTTAATTTAACACTATAGAGAATGAATTCGAATTAAGAAAAAAAATACTATGTACATTTGCATGTTATTTATGACTTTTAACGACACTATTTAAAAACGCCTTTATTATTCTGCAGTCTCGAATCTAGACTATCTTGTACGGATAAAAAAGACGTTCATCAACCGATTATTGCTTTCATATTACTAGCTTCACTATCGCCTTCTTATCAGAAACACTTAAGTGACACATTCAAAAAGATGAGATAATATATGTTTTTTTAACAGAATAAAAGTATACACTTTAATTTTTTTTACCTTAGATATATTCTTGAATTATTGCATTAATTTATCAGCAAGCAAATTATTTTCTTAAATTCGTACATTAAACTTATAAATATTCATTGCAAAATGTTACATAAAATATTAGGTTGTTTTATGAAGATGTACAAACCCTGCACCATAGTTATTTTGTGTATTATAAGTATAATATTTTATAAATATTTGATGAATACAATGTTTTGAAATATAAAACACTTAATCACCTTTAACTTGTGGCATCACAGTTGAATCTGAAAACGATTTTTATTCAAAGTTGTTTGCGTCACGTTTCTTCCCGGCCAATAGGAAGAGACTGAAAAATGTGTATATATTTTATTAGGATTACACTTTTGGATTTACATACCAACATATTTTTGGAATTCTATCTTTTCGTTTTCCGATGTAACTAGTTACGCTAATTTAAATGTTACTTGATTTATATTAAATATTATTTTTTTAATTATGCAGAATTGATTCTTTAAACCAGTATCTTTAAAATGTACATCTGGAAACCTTACTGATAGTAAGTTAGATTGGTTTGTGTTATAGTTTAAACTCACTTTGCTAGTCAAAATGGTAGCTTAGGTCTAATACAGCATGGAATCGCTACAAACTTTATCAGTTTCTCCTCCTACTCGAAGTCGTGTAGTAAAATGAATACATTCCCAATTAAGCTGATAAAGTTATAAATAAAATAATAGTTTTCAAACGTATGGATTTTACATACACCTTTTCTTTATAACAGAAGATATATCTATCGTATTCTAAGCATTCATTATTATTCTTTGCCCGAATTACACATAAACCTCAAATACAAACATGTTATCATTCTGGATGAAGGTAATATTTTATTTAAATAATTACATTTGTACTTAAATATTTGAAGATTTTCCCACACAACAATATGCCTGAATAATAAACCAGTTAAAATATGACATATATTTCGCATAATGCGATATCCACATCCATAAAAGAGTTACTACTTTTGTTGAACAAAAATGCTACAGAAAACCGGACGGCATAAACATGAGTTATTTATTTATTCGTATTGATCTTTTAAACTTTAAAAATTACGCCATAAGAAATGTATAAATATGGTCCAAGCGTCATTAATCTTCCTTCAGTTCTTAACCGAACAATATACATCTTTTATTTTGAATTTTTCGTTCTAAAAAATGTTTTTACTGCACAAGGCAATTTATTTTCCCTCTATAACATTTACAAAAGTGGTAAAGTAAGAAAAAATATTCCGAGATCTACTCTACTTCCGATAGATCTTGAGCGACATGCCATTTGGATTTGACACGTCGTGAAAAATATTTCACAGATGTTCTTGAAAGGTGCTTTTTATATGCAGATGGCAAATGTAGAACGAGATTTAAAACTTAAAGGATACAAAAAGTGCCGCACAGAAGTTCTCTTTTCCTCCACCTTTATTCAAATAAAAGTTGAAATTCCTTTAAAAGCAACAATCTATTATTTATTAAACCAGTATTACGAGTTTTATTTTTCGTTCAAGCTTGGAACTAGTATTTTAAAGTACTTGTTAGAAAAAAGTATTTAGATATGGTTTTGGTGGATATAAATCTATGTAAAAGTCATAAATCACTTTTTGTATTTGTTGAAATTATCTTCTTTCATTTAATTAAAACAAAACAATCATGCATTTAACATGTGTTGATATGTGCTGTTATCGTATGATATCAGCTTTCCTTAAAATTACTTTTCAATAAAAGATTATTTAAGTAAGTTTTCAACTCGAGAAATTTTTAAGACATATTAAGAAAAAGCTCGATTAAATTTAGCATTTCGTATTACCCAGTATTCAGAAAAAATGATCTAGTAATATTTTACACTACTCATACTCATACTCATAATCATAACATATTTATATGCATTTTCCAGCTTGCTTGGATTAAAATTGGATATTTCATGATGCTGTATGACCATATTTTCTTTTTAAGTTATTTTTATCTAAATCCCCTAGAGTTTAGCTTTCGATTTTACAAAAAAAAAAACCCCATTCTTATAACCCTCGCTTCTTTATTAAAATCAAGTAATATAATTTTTTTAAAGTCAAAATCCCTACTTGGATAGAAAAACGTACTAGCACAATCTGTTACAGATAAATCTAACTTTGTCAGAAATAAAGCAGAATAAATTTAAAGTTAGAAAAAAAATTTAATTAAGGAATTAATATTTGAAAAAACTGTATTAGCATCAAGTGTCCTCTACTACAAGTTTAAAAAAGTATATTTTTGAACTTCAGTGTATGAATAAAAAGTATTTTATTAACGATTGAAATTTGAACAAGATATACAGGGTGGTCCTAAACTATGTGTCAAAAAATGAAAAGGTAGGTAGTACAAATCAAGACGAACAATAGTCAATAGGAAACCAAGGGTGCCAAACGTCTTCCGAAGGAACTTGGGACCATTAAAGTTTAGGGTCCCAAAATTCAAATGATGATAAAAAACAGAAAAAAAGGTAAATTCGATTGCGGTTTTCGCTAAAATAATTCTTCTTATTAGTATTTTCTTTAAAATTAATTTGAAAGAGACAAAGTTCAAACAATGTCGACATAGGGTGCTTTAGACTTGGAAACAATATAAAGTAATTCTTGTTACTGTTTTTGAAACTGCGATGAATGTTTCCGTAAGTTTAATTTCTAACTTTTAAATTTTGATACCAAAATTACAATCATTTGTCTAAAAAATTCAGTATACAAGAGGTTTAAATTTGAAACTCTTGGAGAAATGAAGAAAAAATAATTAAATCAATCGATTTCCATAGGAATAATCCCTCACTTTCAATTAAAATTACAAAGTAATGAATCGATAAAAATGCCTGTCTTATCCATGTTTAGAACCTCACCCGTCCAAGCTCTTGTAGTTGTTGTATGTTGTAGATGGCGCTAACGCGGTAGATGGTGCCCCATCTAAAAAATCAGCCTGCAGAGAGCGCTTATTACTGCGGTGTATAAAAGTGCTTCAATAGGTGCATTCATCATTTACCGCACGGATCTCAAGCAGCATGGTTCGTTTTACCAATGCGGAGCTAGCAGATATGCATTTAATGTATGGAGCTGCACAAGGAAATGGAGCAGCTGCTGAAAGAATGTACAGGGAGAGATTCCCATGTAGAAAACACCCGGATCGTCGAACATTCGAACGCATTCACAGGGAGTTACGCACGAGTGGAACGTTTTATGCTTCAAGGCGTGGAACTGCTTCATTGGAACAAAGAATACTGAACACAGTTGATAATAATCCTTCGACATGTTCGAGAGCTGTCGGTCGTGCGTTGGGTATGAGCCATCAAAGTGTTTTAAGGACTTTACATGAAGACAGAATGCATCCGTATCATTTACAGAGAGTGCAAGCAATAACCCCTGATGATTATCCACGTCGTCTTAACTTTGCTTTTTGGTACTTACATCAGACTGCAGAAAATCAAACCTTCCCTGCAGATGTATTATTTACTGATGAAGCTACCTTTACGCGGCCTTGTATGTTTAACATGCATAATTCTTATCTGTGGGATCATATTAACCTACATGGTACAATAACACACGCCTACCAAGAAAGGTTTTCATTTAATGTATGGGCAGGCATTGTGCACAATAACTTAGTAGGTCCATATATCTACCTAGTCGTTTGACTGACCGTACGTACAACATCTTCTTACAGGAAGTCTTACCTGAACTTCTGGTCGATGTTCCTCCATCTGTGCGCAGCCGAATGTGGTTTCAGCACGATGAAGCTCCAGCTCATTTCTCCAGAAATGTCAGGAATCACCTGGATACTGTCTACGGCCAGCATTGGATTGGACGGGGTGGGCCAGTTCCCTGGCCACCACGTTCTCCTGGCTTAAGTTGTTTAGATTTTTTTTCTTTTGGGGCCACATTAAAAGCTTGGTGTACGAGAGTCCCGTTACATCTGCAGAAGACCTTGTTGCCCGTTTATCCGTTGCTGCTGGACATGTGATCGACATGCCAGATGTCTTTTCTGATTTAAGCTGATCCATGCGCCGCCGCTGTGAATGTTGTGTTATTGTTGGTGGCCGCACCTTTGAGCATTTGTTTTAAATTGCTAATTAAGTTTTATTTTCGTTTGTCTTTGTGTTATAAGTTTCTTTTGATTGATACTGCTTCACATGCTACCGCTTTAAAATTTCATAACCACACACATATTCGGCCTCAGGTCGGTCCGGTACCCTTGTTTTCCTATTGACTATTGTTCGTCTTGATGTGTACTACCTACCTTTTCATTTTTGACATATAGTTTAGGACCACCCTGTATAAATAAATATATATAGGGAGAGAGTGAACTAATAGTAGGAATTGAATAAAAATGACAGGGCTTGAATTTTCTAAGGAGAAAGCATATTTATATTTTACTCTCCTCCCCCTTTTATCGGAACGATTTCCGCAAAAATAATGTTTAGCTGATATTTACTTAACAAAATATAAATGCCAGCCAAATTTTTAGTCGGTAGGTTCAATAGTTCATAAATATGAGTTTTTAACTGTAAAAACTCAGTTATCCAGTTACCCACCCATCTTAGGAGTCGAATTCCGCTAAACTCGTTCCTTATGGGTCTCTACTAAACAAAAGAAACATGCTTGTTAAATTTCTACTCGTTATTTCTTATAGCTCATAAACGGAATTATTTTATCTATACTACTCACGCAAACCTCCTCGGGAGTGATTCTCCGCAAAATCCGTTTTTAGTATATCTCTGTTCAACAAAATGAACATGTAAGGCATTAAACCAAATACGGCATTAAAACCAAATTAAGGGGACATGGCAAGGTTTACACATTTCTTTTTAATTTAATAATTTTCATAATTGTTTTGGTTGCCTCGTATGTGTATGTATAATGTAAAACAGATTTTGCGCTCAAAAGTGCATGAAAAGCTAACTAATAATTTTTAAGTGTAAAACTTGAAAATTATTAAGTGATTTTAAAATGCTACTCATCCCCTACGAAAATTGACGTACATATATGAAATCTGATTTACAGGTACGTTAAACTATGTTTAACTAAAGCTGGTATGGGTTTTGTGATAACATGATTGGTATTTGTACAATACTTTTTATGAACGCTTATAGAAAATTCCTTAGAAAATGTGTAAATTCTAACATTAATTTTTTTAAAAAAAAAAGTATTGCTTTGATTGAAAATGCATACCAAATTGTGTTTCATGTGCTATTAGCAACAAGTGAAAAAAACTGCTGAGTATTATGCACAATAGGAGAAAAAGCCTTAACATTTGAAATAAAAACAAACTAGATATTTTATCTTTCTGAAATAAGTCAGTTTAAATTTTTGATTTGTGTGTGGGCCATCGGAATGCGAATAAAAACAAACGTAAACGTTATCATAACTCTGCGTTCTTTAAATTTAGAACTTTCAAATTTTATGAGTTTGTAGAAAATTAAAAAAAAAAGATTTAGAATAACAAAATTAAATTTGATTTTTTGACCAATTTTTGTCAACTGAATCATAGTGTCTTCTTAAGTGTATTTTATGTCTAACAAATGTTGAAATAGTTCCTGAATATTGATAAATAAAATTCTAGGTTTTCACTTAAAATCCGCATTGTGGAGAAATTGATGTACGTTTAATCTATCTAGGCTCTATGTCCCCACTCATGTATAGTGAGAACGTTTGAAGAATTGAAGTATTTACAAGTGTCATTTTTGTCACTTGCAGTAACAAAAAAAAATTATGAGTATTGTCACTATTAACTCTATGTCATTTCGAATTGCGACGTTAAAAAAGTAATCAATCAATCACAACATTTATGCGATTTGATTATGCATTATATAACTGTTATAAGTATATTTTTAATCGAAAGTTGCTTTAAAAAATCGGCATTTGAAGAAATAAAATTAATTGCTCTGCAATGTTAAACATGAAGTTGCACAAATCCGGAGGACAAAATCTGTGGCCTATTGATCAGCAGCCGCGCAATATAACTACTACACAAAAGTGATCACTCATGTCCTGAGGCTCTTTATGGCTTTTGCATATATCCCCACGGTACTTCCCCACCAGTGAGTCGGTATTTCGGCGAATGATTTTTGTATGGAGAGCGTGTAAATTATTGCTGTTAATTGGTGGCGTTGTGTCAAGTGAGTCTGAGGATTTGGGTTACTTTTCTTGAGGGTAGATGACGCCATGACAGATCAGAAGGTTGTCTTTTTCTTTAGTCAGGTCAAGGTCATCAATGAAGTGGTGTCTATCCGGAGGACAGAACTCACGACCTATGGTTCCGAAGCGGAATAACATGACCACTAGACAAAAGTGATCACCCATGTCAGGAGGTAGTTGCTGGCTTATGAAGATACTACCACAGACATAATATTAAACGTTTTAAAACTTAACCAATCGATTTATTAATCTAAATTACTCACTGAGTTTAAATGATAAATACGATAATTATATTATATTTATTTATCACTAAAAACTTGTCAGGACAAAATATGCATTGAATAACCGGAAAAATTAAATATTATCGTTACAAGATTAATATTACACAAAATCTATGAGCAGAAACTAATAGAATTCTACATTCTTAAAACAACGAGAATAAAATTGGTAAATAAATAGTGGAATATATTATTCTCGTCCTCTTAATTGCTAATTATTAAAATATGGAATTAATTGTATGCAATAAGATATAGCTACATTAGTGTTTTGTGTGACATTGTCCTTGTAAGATATGCTTATATTAAAATCAATTTAACACAGTATAAATATGTTCTTAAGAGAAAATGTAATTTAAAAATATGCTAATTCAGTGATTTTTACAAAATAAAATTACATGAAAAACCAATGACTTCGTACGCGTTTATTTCATAATACATAACTGTTATCATTTGTTTGGTTAATAATTGTCATTTTCGATTATGCTCACATATTTTTTTTTCCTTTTTTAATGTTTAGGATAAACTCATCATGGAGAAATATAAAATTTTGTTTATGATAATTAATTTAAAACATTTTTTTCCTACGCTATAATTAAGTATACTTTATTCAAACGAGAATTGATTAGATTATACGCAATTCTACTCATAATTATTAGGTTAGGAATCATTTGTATTCCTTTTTTTAGTTATTTAATATCATTATAAAATTTGAATTTAAATTCTGGAGTTTCTTTATTTTTATACTTTCTGTGTGTATAGTCGTTTCTGAACATATAAGAACTTCTTCCACACGGCAGGGATGACGAACCAATAGCACACGTGTCACTGAAGGCATACGAGAAAATATTTTTGGCACTCAACCATTCAAAAAAACAAATTTCACTATGAATCATTACAAACAAACGCGAGTGATTGGTCGTGAGGTGGAGGGGATTTGATTCTGGAAACATTTAACTATTAGAAGAGCTTGGCTTATGCAATTGTAACCATATTTTCATCTACCTATGCTTGTGAGTCATTATTTTCAGAGATGAATAACATTAAAAACTCCATCAGAAACCGTTTGGCAGATGACTCAAATTCAGCATGCATTCTGCTAAAAGTGACATCTTGCAATTCTATTGTTTGTCATCTAACCTGTACCAACATAAGTCACACTAATGTTACTATAATTTGAATATTTCGTTTTCGTTAAACATTTACTACTATACAGTGCAATGTGTGTTTTTCGTAGTAAATAAAAGTTATGAGATGCTAGTATTTAGTTTTATTATTTTCGCAATAATCGCAAGTCAAAACTTTTGAAGACGCGTCTCTATACCTCATTAAATATTTCTTTATAAAAAAGGCATGGTGATTCATAAAGGTTCGCATTTAACATATATTTCTCAAAGATACAACTTTAAAAAGGATAGTAAGCTGCTATTATATACAATTTCATATAGATATAACATATATTTTAAAGGAACATATTTGATTTCGCAATGTATTAGAAACATACCGAGTAATCGAATCTTGAAAATGTTTTAACTTAATAAAAAAAAAGAATTAGTGCAGAGAAATTTGAGCAAAGTTCTTAAAGTGCTCTCGAATATTCATCTAAAAAAATATTTTTCTTCTCTTTCCTGAGTCATATTTCAAAGTATCAACAAAAATGTTTAACTCCATACGCAGACATAAAAACTAGATACTTCTACCAAAAAAAAAAAAAAGAATGGAAAACACAACATTCGGCACTTTTGAAAACGTCGAAATGTCATGTTTCGTTTGTGTATATTTTTCTCTGTTGAACACCCACTCATGCATTAAAGGTAGTTGGATTTCAAGGGTTAGATGACACATTTGAAAGGGTAGAACAAAAAAAAATATTCCCTGTAGTTTCCAAAAAGTGCTCGCGTTTAGCTTTTAAAAACCGACGAAAAACATTAAAAACGAAAATAAATATTTCTCGAGTTCAAAGCGACCTTCTTTCAACATGGAGTGGATTTTTGAAAAATAAACATCTTTTGCGAATTGACTGTTTATTTTACTCTTTCAATGATCGCGATGTAAGAAACAGCTGTCCTCAATGCATATCAAACGATATTTCTTTTCACGCTTTCTCATCATGTTAAGTATTTGCGGAAAAGAGAAGGGAACACAGTAGGGTAAAACGGTCTGCTGACGTCAGAGTTTTCCCCTGTTTTTTTCTGTGACCAGATATGTTTATCTTGATCATACACATAGAGTATACTTTAACGATTGCATTGCATCAAAAAAAATATTCTAAGGAATTGATTTTTTCCCCTTCTTTTTTGACTGAACATTTAAATGCTCTTGATTTTTAAGTTTCATTTTTATATTTTTTTGTTTAAAATGATCTTTTCATGTGTTAAATTAAATGATACAACGTCTTAGATTGAGTCTTGGATTTTTTAAAATTTATTTTAGGATTCACAACTGAAACAATAATCCATAACTCCTTGCTCTGAAATGTATTCCATAAGTTTTTCTAATTTTTTAAAAAATTTTCATGTATCCAAACACGTTCGGAGTACTTTTTAACAAAATAGCATATTTAAACATTATAAATGCTTTTTTAGTAATCAATACCAATAAATACTAATATTTAACTAGCAATATTTAAAATAAATTACTTAAACTTTCGAAAAATTACAAGAAAAAGTTCAATTTTAGAAATATTTTTGAAGAACTTCAAAGCAGTTAAAGAAAAAAGTAATAAACTTATATTAGAGTATTACTAAAACAAATTAGATGCGTTTAACTGAGAAATGTACTAAAAATTTAATGTTTTATTCAAATTTGAGAATTTCAGAGCTGATTGAGTAACTTAATAAGAAATGTGACATTCTTTATGGGGCCATTATTTAAATAACAAGCCACAACTCAAAAAATATCCAAACAATAAGAAATATTTTAGTACATTCTCTTGAAAATAATATAAATGTAAGGTTCAAAACATTTTATAGAAATACATTTGTAACATTTTGAGTTCTCAGACGCGCCATGATAGATTTTAAGCAATTTAAATGCCTACTTCTGGTAGATCAAAGAACAACTTTCAGTTTTTTTAACTTCATAAAACTGATTGCAATTTGGTATCTAGATAGTGTAGAAACAAAATAAAGTATGTTTTGTAAAGCCAAAAGATAGCTTTGTTCAATAAAATAAAAACAAAAATATCTGTTTTAACCAATTTTGGTCGTTTTCAACGTGTTCGGGTAACTTAACTCTTAACATGATTGTAGGCTTCATAATTACTGTATCGAATGATCTTGGATCGTGTGAAAAACACTCACCGGCTAATGCTTTTTCCAAAATTAAGAGAGAGTTCTGTAGGTAACCTCATTTCACTTTTATGAACACCTTCTCACATTTACCCGCTGGGTGGCACATAATATTTGTTACGTTCGCTCCTTCTTTGGCTTTTTCCTCCCCTCTTTTGTTTCAGATAGTGTCAGAGGTCAATCTAGGGGGTTGCATGCTGTACATCCCTTCTTCTATTTCCTTACCTTTGTAACGTTTGAAAGAAATACGGTAGCGTATTCTTGGTTAATTAAAATATGGAATTTATTTGCGTCACAACTATTGAAAATTATTTACTAAATGATACATTACAGTTATTAAAGTTAATTATGGATTGTTAGAGTCCACTATTTTGTGAGAGGAGGATTCGTTCGTCACCGCTCTCGTGCAAGTTCAAAGCATCTCTCCCCTCATCTTCCGGTCGACGAGCTAGGTTCCTCGGGGGGTCAAACAGGGGTTGCGTTGCACCTGCAAGATGCACGTGTGGGTGTCGGGTCCACAAAGAAAGCCGACTAGATGTTGATGTTTTCGAGAAGTGACGTTACACCTTTAATGGCCGTACCCTTTCTTTGCCGTAACGTAGCGTACGCTTCATCTGAATCTTTTTTTCAATATTTCTCATAAAGAGAGAACAATATAGGTTTCACTTTTATATATGTCTCAGGAAAATCATGAAATTAGAGATTTCATCAAATCCCTAAGGGATATGATCAACTCACGCAAGATGTTAAAATAACGTCTCCCCAAAGTAAGTAATTGATTTGATCAAATCCTTGAACTGTTTTAGTGAAATTACGAAACGAACAAGTGTCAGGATTTGTAGAGCTCTGTTTTCGCTTGTTACCACTCCCTTTTACGTCCCCCCTCTCCTCGCCCGGTAGCGCTGGCTTCTGACGTGACGCACCAAAACAAAATGACAAAAATATCATTTTTTAGTTTTATTTGGTTATATTATTTACATTATTATCTTTCTATTGATATATCAATTATGTATGCCTGGATATTAGAAACTAGATAAAAATTAAATTGAAAAATTTAAACAAATCAGGGAATTTAACCGCGGCCTCTGTATAGATAAAAAAAAGCTTTTTGATAATAAAAAAAGGGAAAAATAACTGAAAAAAAGGTATTACAAATAAAGCAGGATATTTCTGAAGTACTACATTAATGTATAGTTAAAAAAAATGTGTTTGACATTCTACTACAAATATCCTTCTTTAAAAAGTACCAGCTTTATTATCTAATTAATTTTTTAATTAATTTTGAATAAATAATTTGTAATTCGATGATTAGTGTTGTATTAATTACTCTAATTATAATAATGTACCATATTTGCTAAATTGACCTTTTTGAACTCTTGACAAAATTATTTCATCATTTCACCGAAACAGTTTAGAGATTGAATGAAATCACTTACTTTCCTTTGGGAAATTATCTTACATAGTTCTTATTTTAACATCTTGGGTAAATTGATTATCTCCCTTCGAGATTTGATGAAATCTCTAATTTAATCATTTCCCTGCGACATATTATCGCTGAACACTTATTCATAATTGGAAGCATTGCACGTTAAAAGGTGCATTTTTTAAATAACTATTTTACTTATTATGCGAGGTTCCACTACATGTATGTACATTTTTTTAGACCATTGACTTTTCATTTCTGTAATAATTCTCTTGTTCTTGGTTTAGCTTCAGAATTTACAGCCAGTTTGATTATAATAGGATATTTAATCTATCCATTATTCCCGATTATTATTATATATTTATACATAGTACTGTTTCACTAATGGTAAAATTTTAAATTATCTTTTTATTCAGTTTAATTTAAAAATGTTCTCTATTTTAATATTACAATTTCTAGAATATTTCTGACTTTAATATATGTGCCTTTTACTGTGAGATATTTATAATTCTATCTGGGTAAAAAAATTGTGAAAGATTTTCGATGCTATCAATTGTCGTTTATCTAATTCTACGTTTTCCTCTATTGTCTTTTTTATCTATTGTAGACGTACTTGTAATGAAATAAGGATTATATTGCGTTGTGTAATTAATCTTTTTCTTTGATTCGAATTAACTGTTTAAAATGTATGCATATTAATTAGACACATATTAGACATTAAGGATTAAATTTTATGTTATATATAATGGAAAAAATTGTTTATTACTGTTATTGAAACATTATCTATCACAAAAAAGTTTTTCAATCTATATTTTCTGTTCTTCAAATTTTCAATGTCTCATATTGATAGATTTAACATGCATCTATTTTGGTGCACGACATTTTGAATCTGATATTCAATATAATAGCTAAGGTATATGCAAAATTTAGAATGTTTAGAATTCACTGTACTGGTAAAATGAATAAAATTTTACAAATATTAAATATCGTTGCATTGATATCTATTCAATACTTGAAAAGAACAAATTCTAAACTAATATTAATCATATTGTATCGCCAGATAATTGAAAGGTTTCAGCGGAAATAGCTCAGAATTTATTATGTGAAAAAATTACAAAATTATTTCCCGTTTGAAAGATTACTACTTGTCACTCTTCAGTCCTTAGTAATATCAATCTGAAATTACTCTAGCTTCCTAATACCTATTTATTATGAATGAAATATCGCAGGAAATGGCCTTGAAATCAATATAAAACTAAACAAAATTCGCCAATATACGTGATTCGTTACATATTTTGAAAGTGTTATTTCGTACTGATATAGCGGTTGGAGAACTGAAGAAAGGCTTGCGCAAACAGCCGTGGAATGAAATACAACCTAAACGAAAAGTAAATAAATTGTTGGTGATGAACACTCTGATAAAAAATAGCTTTCAGGAAGAAAAAACGGCCCGATATATTGGAAATCCACGAATCTCTATGTCATATATCCGAGAAGGGGAAAAAATACACGTAACATGTAAGTTCTTACGGAAGAATAAAATTGATGCATATCGATACATTCCCAGACGAGTTAAATAACCCGATATAAGACGAAAAGCTTTCGATTTCAAGTCGTTGCTTTTGCCAACCTTAGTTTCTGAACACTCCCTTCCAATTATTTAGCCTTAAGCACAGTTTTTTTCGTACATGTAATGAGTATGTAGTAAGGTCGAACGGTGCTATATGGCAGTATCTATAGGTTGAAAAATCTCTTAACACAAGAACGTCCGTTGGTGTCAATTGAAACCGGGCCTGTTTACTTTGTTACCCTTTAAACATTTTTGCATGGGATTTGAAAAAAAAAATTAGCACTTTTAATCAATTTTTCTGGTGATTTCACTGAAAACGTGTGTGGTTCTTGGTTACTTATGCATGATTTTCCAACAAAATGTAACTAGAACGCGTCCGCTGGTGTCATTTCTACGCCGAGGCACTTAATCATTATAAAAATCTGTCGTTCAGCAAAATATAGTCTACTAAGTAGATACTATTAGTAAAACAACCTTCCCAAAGTTCTATCGCACATAATATCGCAAAGTTCTAACGCACATAATATCGCAAGGTTCTATCGCACATAATATCGCAAGGTACTATTGCATTAAACATAATGTCCGCATCAGTTTTCTATGATATAAAGGGTCATAATATATGATAATTACATTAAATTATATTAAAAAGTCTCTCTCTTAAAACTAATCCCTACTGAACAGTTGTCCTGCAATTATTTACTTAAAACAATTACTTTATATATATTTATATTGCGGTGTCAAAAAGACACAGGGGGACGTTTAAGGGTAATCGAAATCCCGGACGTTTTAGTGTTAATCAATTCAAAAACGAATCTCCAAAAATATGCTGTTTTAGATAGATACTCCATATACCTCAACTTGCCATTACGTTTTCGCTTTACTGGGTATTTCATGATGTTGTATGAATAAACTAATGTTATGTAAATTCTAGTATAAAGCTTTCAATTGTATTGAAAAGCATTCCTATAGCCCTTGCCTCTTGATTTAAAAAGGACAGGGCTCTAATTTCTAAAAAATAAAATAAATGTATCGGCAGCGTCCCCTGGACCACCTTATCCTTGAAGAGTCAAAAAAGCTTGTTCCGAAAGCTTGTCCTTATTAGATTTCTATTTTAAAAAAAAGCATGCTTACCAAACTTCAAGTCTGTGCGTCTAATACTTATTAATGTCCGAGCAATATCCCCATGTCCCTTAGAATTCTTTTTTTTTCTCCAAAACTCCTTACCTCTCCCATCTCTATTGTGTATATCTAATATTTCTGAAGATCTCGTGATGAGTAAATGGATTGCTTTTCTTCTATGTACATAACCATTCTGAAGAGACGTTTTATTAACACTAGAAATACTGAAATTATATGCCTATATTGCCCAAAAGCAGTCATAACGAGTGCATTGTCAAAGAATGATTAGTGTGTAGTAAAATTTGTTTAAAATTGATTATTGTTTTTTTTTATATTTTTTACAGTCATATAACAAGTTATTAGTAGATATTAACAGTAAAAAAGATAATTCACTTTGAAAAAAAATATATATTTAAAAACATTCTAAGAAATTGTGCATTATATATATAATCGTTTTTCTAATTGAAATTATAAAGCACACTCTAAATGATTTCCTTGGGCAATCTAGAGTAAAAGGTAATAAGAGATTTTGCCCAAGATCACGAATGCTGAATTGGGCACAATGGGCCTTGGCCCTCACAAGCTGTCTCAGTTGCGTTTAATAGAATTAGGACTTCAAAGTTTTTATCAATTATAGTCTTTAAATTATGAAAGTCAGGAACCAATTTAGTCATTTTCATTGTCACTCGGCCAAAATTCAGAGTTTCAATAATCCTTTCAATAACCCTTATGTTTCTCTGGCACGATATTTATTAAACAACATAATAATCTTTTGAGATTGGTGTTCATCCAGGATAATTTTTGATCAAATTTAATGCCCTACTTTCTAAAAATAATATATCGAGCTAACAATTAAAACAACATGCTTTTACGCTTCGAATTTCAACTTGATATTATTAATATAATGCTATAGTGTCATGGTTTATTTTCCATTGCAATGAGAAGAGTAAAAAAATCCTCTTGTTGTGTAGGATTTGAAAGCTATGATTTTATTTACCATTGACCAAAGCGAGGTCAAGGATGACTTGTTTTCTAAGCTAAAGGTTAGTATTGTCCTGTCTTGGGTACCTCACATACAAAACTATATAACCGTTGGGAAATCAATAGTTCCCTAAAAGGAAACTGTCCATTTGGTTGAGAATGCTGCAAGTCCTTTGTATCAACCGTTTGCTACAAGTTTACTCAAAGTTGAACTCGCAGTCGCTTTCGTGTTGTGTTAAATCGCCACTTTCATAATAAATCATTCAACAAACTAAAATAAAATAGTTCAGTATGATGTTCTACTTCCGTAATTTTATTCAATGCTAGCCAGTTATTGAACGTTTTATCCAATAAAACAACATCGTAATGATATTTAAATTATTAAAGCTCTTGAGCCTAACATAACGCAAAACAAAGATAATGGTCAAGGCGCAGAATGATCTTTCGGACCCATTGGAAATAAGAAATGGCGTTCGACAGGGAAGTGCACAAGCATCTCTTCTCTTAAATCTAGTAATAGTAAAAGTGGTAAGAGATTCCAACATCTATACCAGAGGAAATACCTTTAATAAATCAATACGGTTGTTGACGTTTGCTGATGACATTGATATCATTGCACGAACACCCACCGCACCGCACTATCTTTAGAGAAGGAGACCTTCATGATGGGACTAAAAATCAATAAGAATACGGCCATACTTTGCACTGAATCATGTTTTGATAATACCCACTTTAAAATTGATGAGTATAATTTTGAAATTGTTGACAGTTTCACTTATTTATGTTAGAAAATTAACAATAGAAACGATTGTACTACTGAAATCCAAAAGAGAATTACTATGGCTAATGAATGTCTTAATGAAATATGAAAATGTATGGAATCAAATTTAATCAAAAGAAAAACAAAAGTTATATTGCATAAAAGTCTTTTCAGATCAGTATTAACTTATGCATGCAAAGCTTGGTCCATGTCTCGAACAGATGAGAACATGATCCGCGAATTTCACGGAAGGAAGATTTTAAGATTTATTTTTGGAGGAATTCAGGAAAAAGGAACACGACGAAGGAGATCAAACTTAGAGCTCTATCAACCACATAAAGAATTTTACATTGTTAAGTTCACCAAAATACAATGAATTAAATGGGAAGGTCAATTTGTCAGAATAGACGAAAACCGCACTACTAAAAAATTCTTCAATGTTCAACCAATTGACACAGAGTGAAAGTGAATGCAAAAACTTAGATGAATTGATGGTCTAGAAAAAAAGATATCCTAGTTTTGAGAAAAAAGAATTGGAGAACACTAGCAAGAAGAAGGCTGGCCTGGAAAAGGCTTTGTGAGAAGACCAACGCCCACACGTGACTGTTGAGCCACTTAGGAAGAAATGAATAATAATTAAGCAATTTCAAGATATTCAATTTTTTTTAAAACGAAACGAATCACAAATGTTAGGATCATATCTTAAGATGGAATGTTATGGAAACACATTAAAATATATTTTATATTTAAAATAAGCCCGTCAGATGTCAAAAGACTCAAAAAGTCTATATTGCGTTTTGAAATCTTTTTATAGAAAAAAAATTGATGTATACATAAAAAAATTTACCTAATCCAAAATATGATATCGAAGGAAAGGATTTGATACCACAAGTAAGTGCCTCCAGTAAAGAAGAGGAGTAGGCAATACTAAGACATGTCAACTTCATTACCGTAATCCTTAGAAATATTCGTACATGCAGCAAAAATTATCTAAAATAACTTATTTCTTTCGCAAGGGGAACTTCAAAAAAGAAATTTTCGGGATTCTATTCACCAGTTTCAGAAGACTGCGGTTAGGCGTTTTCGACAGGATGGATTTTCCATTCAATAAATGGGATCAAACCGGTGAGATGTGATGTAAAGGAAATAGATTTAAAGGTGGAATAAGCGAAAATCCGATTCGGTTATAAAATGAGATTCCGAACGCCAATCGTGTGTGTGTGTGTCAAATAGGCTTACGGGGAATCTCTTCTTTTTTTTTTTAAAAGAAAAGTAAAAAAAAAAAATGTATCTTATTGGAACTTTTTCGATTCAAATTCTTTTTTTTTTTAGATCATCTCATATTTTTGAGATGAACTGCTTTGAATAAGGTTAAATGACTTTGGAAATTGAGAAGTGAATTGAAAGTCACAATTTATATGTAATTTAATTTTAATAAAATGCATGTTTTGAATAACGAATTATGAAAACTATTTTACTTGGAAATGTATTCTAAACTATCGCGCTTTCTGATGATACGTAGAAAATTCCATCAAGAGGTGACTTTAGAAAATTGGTTTTGTTTTCTGGAGGGTTTTAGCTCGATCGACTGAAAATTGAAATTCAAAATCCTTCGTCGTAATTAGAAAAGCTTTATGTTACATTTAAATATATAATCTTCATTTCTTTTTCCAAATTATTATTTTGCAATAATTTTGTTGCAATTTTCAAGGAATAGCTTGAACGTATCTTGGATATTTTAAACCATTTGGTTTAAATCAGTCCACTTGATGTATTTACAAATTAAGCCAGGTTTTAGATAAAAATCTATTTCAAGTGCTGCAGTTGTAATGACTTGAAAAAATATTTAAGGTACTAACTACAGTGAAACATAAATTAGTTACTTATTTCATTATTGTTCAATTATTTATCCAATTATATATATGTGTATACTTTGCTTAAATATGTCATTATTTATTTCATATAAATTCCTTAACTAGTTAAAAAGATACATCTATATTTAAATTTCTGCAACTATGTATATATATTTTTTCTCTGTCTCTCTACATATTAGGTGTCCATAATTAAACTTCAAATTTGTGTTAGCAGTCTGTAGCAAAAACTATGGTGCAGATTTGCACGAAAATTGGGTAATGACAGAATGAAATGACGGAAATTTTATCGAAAAAAAAAGTTTCAAAAACCAACACAAAAAAGATGTCGTTGTAAAGAGTGTTTCTTTTCCAGGTATATAACTTTAAGTTGGCATTACTTTCCAAGATGTCGACCGATTTAACAGCTGTCAAGTGATTTATTCTCAGTTTGGTTTGGCAATTCATCAAAACGATCATCAAGCACGGCGTAGATTCATCGAATGGGCCCAAAACGAGATTGTCGTTGTTCCTGATTTTCATAAGCGAATTTTGTTTAGCGATGAAGCGCACTTCTGGTTGAATGGCTACGTCAACAAACAAAACTGCCGCATTTGGAGTGAAGCTAATCCACAAGTGTATGTCGAAACACCGTTACATCCAGGAAAACTGACTGTTTGGGGCGCTTTTAGGGCTGGTGAATCCTTCTTCAAAAACGATGAAGGCCACAACGTTACAGTCAATGGTGATCGGTATAGAGCCATGATTACTAACTTCTTCATTCCTGAATTGAACAATCATGATGTCCAGGAGCTGTGGTTCCAACAAGACGCCGCAGCATGTCACACATCTCGTGCCACAATCGATTTATTGAAAGACACGTTTGGTGACCACCTAATTTCACGTTTTGAACCTGTGAATCGGCCTCCAAAATCTTGTGATTTAACACCGCTGGACTATTTTCTGTGGGGCTATGTAAAGTCATTGGTCTATGCGGATAAGCCACAAACGCCTGACCATTTGGAAGACAACATTCGCCGTGTTATTGCTGATATACGGCCACAAATGTTGGAAAAAGTCATCGAAAATAGGACGTCCAGATTGGACTACATTCGAGCCAGCTAAGCAAATGGCGTAACCGTAGTAATTCTGTGTGTCCGCAGCAACCCACGGGATATAAAAATGGAGACGAAACGTAATCATACTCGTTTCCATATCAAGGAAGATGACGTTGACTCTCCAGGACCGTGCTTTATTTGTGAAATTGTTTTACCAAAACGGAGACTCTGCCACCGAAGCTTCGCAGAAATTTCATTTTTTGAATCAATTACGAAAAGGTCCACTCAGTAGTCAACAACTAACAAACATGATTTTTCCCCCGAAAGGCACATTACCTCAGGACCTGTGACATGAACCGTCATTTGTCAACGATACGTTTCATCAATAGAGTAATTCGTTATTCCGGATCTTCAGGCAAGGCGAACTGATAGAAAAGTGTTTCCCAAACAATGGGTCGCGCCCCCTTAGGGAGGCGTAATAACCCTAGAAGGGGGAGGCGAGCCTATTGAAAATTCAAAAAAATAAAAGATTATTTAAAGAATTATCAATTTACTAAAAGGAAGCAAAACAAAATATACTCTGATATTATAAAAAAATAAAATACGTATTTACTCTGATATACTAAACTTATACAAGTAAAACGTATCAGTACGGCACAATGTGTTTGATACTAAGTATCAATACTAAGCTAAGAACAAGTTTAATAATTTCTAGTCATTTTTTCCATGGGTTTATCATGTACAAAATTTAATATTTTATAATTTTCATGGTTCATAATTAAGCTCATATTGCAGCTTTAGCGTCAAAGTATTACATATTATTGCTGCATTCAATACATTGTTTTTGTATGGGGGGGGCGCGATGAAAATTATAATTGAAAATTGGGTAGCGAATATCAAAAGTTTAGAAGCACTGTGATAGTGATGGTGTATTTGCTGGATGGTGCTTCTCCCTGCATTGTCCGTTGTGTGAAACAAGTGTTCCACCACCATTTAGGCGATGACAGAATAATCAGCCTTTATTTTCCTACAGTTTAGCCACCTAGATCACCCACATTTAATCATTTTGACTTTTGGCTGAGAATTACCTCAAGACTATGGCCTGCCGTGGTCTCATCACATCTCTTCACGACCTTAAAGAAAGCATAGAACGCCATGTGCGTAGCATTCCACAGTTCATGTTGCTCTCAACAGTCGAACATGTGCTTTAAGATTCCAGATGGTAGCAGATAATGGTGGACAACTTATCAAGCCTGTTGTAATTTTTTTTGTATATTATTTATATGTTCTCAGTAAAGATATGATACGCCACCTAGGAGTGGTTCTTGAAAATAATTTCCCCCCTCAATAAAATTCTCATTAATTGATTCTGGAATTACTTATTTCTCTTGCAATTCCGCTGCATAGTTTTTGTTCCAGACTGCTCACTAATTTCAAGTTTAATTATGGATATCCGGTGTATCTATAAATAGAAATGAATTTAGTATCTATGTTTTCATACATATCATGATATTTTAAAATGTCTAAATTATGTTCAGTTGCATTACAAGCAATTTCAACTTTTCTTTAATACAAATATGATGTACAGTTAAAAAAATTATGCATAACGATTTCTCTAAATTCACGTTTTTATCCTAGCGAAGCAATTTCCGGTGATTAAGGTGAAGAAAAATATCTAAACATATATATATATATATATATATATATATATATTTCCTCCTGCTTAAATTTCCTTTAAAATTATTAAAAAGATTAATTTTCAGTTAAAGTTTTAGAAGAAGTAAAATAACGAATGCACACACACATAATTTAAATTTAATCATTTTTCTTCTAAAAAAAGTCTTCTCTGTGTGTGTGTGTGTGTGTTTAAGAAAATTTAAAATTTATTTTCAAATAATTCAGTTTGCTTCCCGAATAACAAAAATAATCAAATAGCCTTATACTGTTACCAGACTCATGTAAAATATCTAGATCATGCAAGTACAAAACAAATGTCTAGACTAATTTAATTTTTAAGTGAAAATATTATTTTATTAGAGTATTAACCATGTCCTAACCCAAACAAAATATTTTTCATTACATGTAAGTTCCACTTTATTTTAAAATTTCCCCTCTAAATATATGATTAAAGATTTAATTTTTTGAATTGTAAAAGGATTCCCATGGGAACAAATGCCCGCTCTCTCACTCTCAGTAAATTTGATAGTTAATAAAAATAATATGTAGTAGAAAAAGGGGGATTAATTAAATATGCAATACAAATTTTATAATATTTTGGTCAAAATTGAAAGAATTTCACAAATGTGTTCGTCAAGATATAGTATTTTAACGTTCAAAATATCAAATATTTACACACAGAAAATGAAAATTTAAAAGCAGTGAAATCAATTTTTTTGAAGCAGGGTATTGTTTTTTAATGGCTTTATACTATACAAATAAATTTTTTATACGTTTTTATTAACTTTGAATATTCTTGTCTTTTTAGTAAAAATAATATATACTAGAAATTTAACTATATCCTAACTAAAATATATTAAACTTTATTAATATTTCTCCATTATTCTACAGTATTTTTACTACAAGTTTAAATATTCATTAACTATTAAATATATTGCTATTAAAATTTAAAGGAAAAGTACATATTTAAACATATTTTTTAAAAAACCATTTCAATATGTTTCAATAACAATACCACCTCTCGTTTTCTTTTAAAGTGGTGCAAGTCCATTTTATATTATATGGAGTCATTTAAGGGTTTATATTTGAATGGTTTGATGAAATATATCAATAAACATGTAATTACTCTATCATTTTCATTTTTTTAAAAAAAATATTAAATTAATTTAATTTTATAACATAATCTTTTTTATAGTATTAGTTAAAAAACTTGTACTGTTGATGTATTCAAATGGACTTACACCATTTTCAGAGTCAACAAAATATGAAAATTATACATTGAGGAAATATTAAATATGGTGAAGTGGAGCGTATCCGGAAGGAGGTGATATGAATAATGCTTATTCATATCACGCCCGGGTCACCAATGAAGTGACGCATGTCAAGAGGACTGAACCCGTGACCTATGGATTTTAGGACCGCAGGTAACCTACCACTATACATAAGTGATCACTCCTGTCCGGAGGCTGTTACTGGCTCATCTAGATACCGCTAAAAGGGGATTTCAATCGAATCAAACAAATTCTTTTAGGAATTTTTTATTAAATATGTCAAAAAAAAATAAATGAATAAAAATGTTTTATTTCAATACTTCTTCTGGTAATGACGTTTCAATTATATTTACAACTTTATATAATGTTCTAATTTTAATATTTGTCATTATTTATCAAAACTCCCGTGGAAGAACTATTTTTTTCATCATTAACGGTATTGCCAAGCATATAAAAGAGAAAGTATGTGTGTGGTAGTATAATTTTTAAACTAAATGGCATTATATCATTGCGGAAAGTGGGCTTACACCACTTTCAAAGCAATTTTATTTGTAATTCCCTTAACTTAAATTTATATTGATATATTATGAGAATTTTGAAAGATCGTTTTGGGGGGGGGGGCGAGGAGTACTGTTTATAGATAAAAAGCTCATAGCAAATTGCATTCAATGTTATCATTAACTTTTTTAAAAAAAAAATGGACGTACACGACTTTTAAAGAAAACAGTTCTTATATTCGAGAAAAGTGACTCACTCCCCACGAAATCTCCAGAACTCTTAAGCCATCAGACTTGAAATTTGACACACATGTTCATTTTGTTGAGTAGAGATAAGAATAGATTTTATAAAAGAGGTTGCTAAGAATTAAGGGGTGTTATAGTTAATTATTTAACTCCTTTGAACTATTAAAGCTACAATCTTGATTTTTGGCAGGCTTGTTCCTTTCATGGTAGAGGTCATAGTAGAGGTTCTCTACAAAAGGGATGGATTTTCCAAAAACCATTGTCTTGAAGAAAGGGTGTGAAGGATTAAGAGGCGTTCTAACCATTTCCGTGTTTAAGCTGTTAGACTTAGAGACTTGAACTTTGCCAGGCATTCTCTTTTTATGGTTTAGAGTTCCACGAAGAACTGGTTTTGCAAAAATTGACTCCAAGGAGGGGGGTGGGGTTCAGAGAAGTTAAAGGGCATTATAGATAAAAATTCCTGTTTTGGGACTATTGGACCCATTTAATTGAAATTTGGCAGGTATTTTTTCATTTTGTTAAACATAGATCAGCTAAAAATAGATTTTGTGCAATTCGGCTCTAAATTGTGTTGGAAGGGTTATGAGGGCATTGTAAATAAAAAAAAATCTGTTTTTGAAGTAGTAGATCTACATTTTAGATATTATTGGCAAGCATGCTTCTTTTTATAAGTAGCGATCCACTAAAAAATATTTTTTAAGTAATTTACTGCGAAAGATAGGAGGGAGAGGGTTTCAAAAGACAATGCACTTTCGCTTCAGAAATTAAGGTACTGTTCCTTTTAAATCAAGAGGTGAAGGCTATATATGTTGGCTTTTTTTCTGGTGCTTTTCCTTTCCGCTGGCGCAAATCTCGCCAAGCAAGATTTATTGGCGGCATCACTCTATATGCACTTAAAAAAACTAGTATTTCTCTCTTAGATTTTTCTTCCATTTTTCATGTAATGTGAAAAATATGTTACACTTGTTTCGTCAATATTTGAATGGACTGTAAAACTGGTTAAAGAATAAAAAATCAGTCTTTTCGCAACGCTAAGCCTACTTTATTCGTGCACCCGCGTTTGATGAGGTACAGCTCAAAAATGTCTACTTTTACAAATTTTTTACAGATAACGCTACAATGCGCTGATGACGTAACATTCCGCCCGGCGTTGAAATATACAATATTTCCAAAAATATACTTAAAAAATACAGTTTGTGCTATATAAAGTTTACAAATTCCTAAATGAATTAAATATAAATAAACACAACATTCTAAAATAAGAAAAAATACAATATTCAAAAATAGAAAAAAAAATACAATATACTAAGAATATAATATACTTCACATTACAATTTAATTTACATGATTATTTTCTATTGGTAAGATACATATTTTTGAGATAGAACGTGTGAGAACCCCCGTGGCAGTTTTTAGTTTAACGACTCTTACCTTACCGTCAGTTCCATAAATAACCTCCAAGATTCTTGCCATTGCCCATTTGCAGAGAGGCAAATAATTTTCCTTTAAAAGCACTAAACACCCAACGGCAACATTACTTTTTTCAAACTGCCACTTGTGTCTCTGCTGTAAATTATTAAGATAATCATTTTTCCAGCGTTTCCAAATAGTTTGTACACATTTTGTTGTATACTACCACCTAGATAGTCTATTATCTGAAATATCAAAAATTGCTGGCTCAGGTATTTCACTGATAGGTCGACCAATTATAAAATGGCCAGGAGTTAAAACTTCATATTCATTGATATTATCTGACAATGGGACTAATGGACGTGAATTAAGTATACCTTCAATTTGAATTATTTTTGTCCCGAATTCTTCGACAGTTATTTTACTATTAACTAAAGTTCTATAGATGGTGTTTGAATGATTTTACCCCTGCTCCCACAAACCCCCGAAATTAGGAGAGCAAAGTGGGATAAATTTCCACTGAATAGCTTCTGAAGCAAATTAATTTGATAAAGTCTCGTTTTTGTTAGAAATTAATTTTTGAAACGATTTAATTCCGCAGCTGCGCCTTTAAAATTAGTTGCGTTATCGGACATTAATGTAGTAATATGCGGCCTCTGCGGGCACATAGCCTCTTCAAAGCTGCAATAAATGCATCAGTTGTTAAATCAGTCACTGCCTCTAAATGAATAGCCTTTGTAGCCAAGCATACAAAAATCGCAACATAAACTTTTGAAAATATCCCCTTTCTCTGATTTTTAAATTTTATTTGAAAAGGTCCTCAAAAGCCCACCCCCAGAGTTTTAAAATGGCGCACTTGGAGTTACTCTCTCTGAAGGTAGATTTCCCATAATTTGATCTACCCCAGTAGGCTTCTGTCTAAAGCATGCAACGCAATAATGAACTGTTTTTTGTGCAATACCCTTTGCCATTAATGGGCCCAAAATGCATTCTAATTTGATGTACTAAACCCTGAGCACCAATATTAAAAAACTTCTTATGCATATGCTCAAAAGGTAATTATGTAAATTTATGTTTACTAGGTATAATTATTTGGTGTTTTGCTTCAAATGGTAAATCAGCATTACTAAGCCTTCCACAAACTCTGAGTAAAGAATTCTCATCTAAGAAAGGATATGTAGCCTTTCACATACTTGCTTTTTAAACACCTTTACCTTTTTTCAAGGCATCGATTTCCGCTTTAAACTCACTTAATTGTGCTATTTTAGCTAAAAATTCCGTACTCCTCTTTATCTCATCTGTAGTTAGATACTTCTCCTTATTACACGACTCCTTAGCTTAATTATGAACTCCTTAGTTATTAATGAACCTAAAAATAAAGCTAAAAATTCTAATTAATTTTATGGAATTATTTGTAACATTAGAGTTCATCATAAAAATTTGAAGAACACTCAGTCATTGAAGAGTCACAGCACATTTTAGTTCATCTCTGTAGGAAGGATCAGGAAAAAGCTGATTGTCCTCGTATTCATCAATTTGTAAATCTGTACCCGAGAACCACATTTCGTTCTTTAAAAGTTCATCTACATTGCAGCCTCTAGAAATTAAGTGGGAAGGATTGTTCTTGGAGCTAACATGTTTCCAATGATAGTCCTTTGAAAGTGCTTGGATCTCCGCCACCCTGTTGCTGACAAATGTTTTGAGTTTATGAGGTTCAGTCTTTATCCACGCTAAAGCAATCGTTGAGTCCGTCCACATCCAAATTTTATGAATAGGTATTTATAGAATTGGCACAACCTTTTTGACTAATCTCGATAGTAGTATAGCTGCAGACAGTTCTAACCTCGGTATGGTGAGTGTTTTCAAAGGAGCCACTCTGGACTTGCTGCATAATAATCTAGTTTGAGAGTGTCCAGATTCGTTGAAACATTTTATGTGGACAACAGCAGCATAAGCACGTTCTGATGTATCGGAAAAGCCATGTATTTCAATCCGTGTTGTTGCAGGAAGTAGAATGCATCTTGGGATTTTTATGTTATTTACTTTCGATAATTTTTGGTAGAAGTTCTTCCACCCTTCCATTGCATCTGGTGGTAGCTGTTCATTCCAATCTAATTTTATTTTCCAAAGTTCTTGGATGAATATCTTAGCCTTCGTAACAATGGGTCCAATCAGACCCAAAGGGTCATAGAGCCTTGCAAATTCTGAAAGCACGTCTCTTTTTCAGAAGTTGACTTTGTCACTAATCTATACTTTGTATGTGAGACAATCCACCTTTGGATCCCATAGCATACCTAATGTTTTCACTGGAGCATCCTGAAATTCCTTATCAAACACATAGGAAGATGCAGATAAATCTTTCAACAGATCTCCGCTATTTGACACCCATTTGTGTAGCTCAATACCACCTCTCAGTAATAGTTAATATAATATGGTTTGGAGTTTTCTAGCACCCTCTAATGTAGACTCTCCAGAAAGAATATCATCCATATAACTATCGTTACAAATCACATCTGCTGCGTCAGGATATTCCGCCTTTTCTTCATCTGTTAAGGCCTTTAAGGTCCTAGTAGGTAAAAATGGTGCAGAAACTATCCCATAGGTTACGGTAGCTAGTTTGTAAGTCTTGACTGGAGGATCTGCACTAGTCTTCCACATAATTCGTTGTAAATCCCTCTGATTAGAATCAACAAGTATCTACCTGTACATTTTTTAATATCTGCACTAAACGCGAACTCGTGTTTTCTAAATCTACTGACTATGGAAAAGATATCCTGTTGAATAATTCCTCCGTTTAGTAAAATGGAGTTTAGAGAAAAACCGCTTGTTTTATCATTTGCATTGAAGACAACTCTCAATGGAGCGGATGCCTTCTCTGGTTTGTATACGGAATGATCAGGAAATTAATAGTTAATCTTATGTAATGCTTCATTTTTAATCTCCTTCATATCACCTAAAAGTTCATATTCACTCATAAATTCTTTATACAAAGTTCCCATTGTATGATTTTTGTTTAATTTTCCCCAAATACCATTTAGTGACTTGACGGCATTCTCTTTGGAATATCCTAATAATGTTTCTGCATTTTTCTTTATGGGTAACCGAACTATAAATCTTCCCGTTTTATCTCTTTTATAGGTACTAACAAAATGTTCCTCACAATAAATTCACTCTTCACTTTTTGTAATTTCCTTAGAATCAACTGGAAGTGATTCCAGTTCAAAGAATTTTTTCATATATCTAAGCTTGGTTCACTTATTAAACAACAATTCGCTTGTTTTTGTCACTGAGGAAGAGTACCTGTGACTAAATAGCCAAATTTTGTATTTTGTAAAATTACATTTCCCTCCTGCAAATAATGTTGTTCTGAATTTAAAATTTCAAAAAATAGTTCACTTCCTATCAATATATCTATTTGACCTGGCATATGGAAATTATAATATGTCAGAGCTCAATTGAAGCTGGAATATTTAAATCCTATATATTTAATTTTGACACAGGAATCGCATCGGTAATTTTAGGTAAAAGTGAAAATTGTACATTGCGTGCAAAAGTATAATCCCGATTTGAAACTTCAATATTTGCTGAATACTTCAAGGATTGCGTAATTCCGTTAATGCCTGTTATAGATTGGTTTGCAGACCTAAATTTAAATCCCAACTTTCTTGCTATGTCTTCTCTCATAACGCATATCGTAGACGCATTATCTAATAATCCTCTTAACTCAATTCTATATCCATCAGCACTTTTAACGAAAATCATGAATGTATTTAATAAAACACATTCATTTCCATAAGTCAAAACTGCAACTTCTGGCTGACCTTCAAACCGAGTAGGATTCGCGCGAATTGGTCTCTATCCCTCTCTTTCCTCTAAAGTGTGATTTTTAACTGCAGAGCTAAGTTCATCAGAATCGTGAAGCAATGAATGATGTAATCCTGTGCAACCACTAACTTGGCATTTTAATTTAGACATGCAGGCACCAGAATGAAGTCTGAGGCAATTTATACGAAGTTTGTTATTGCAAACAAATTTCTTTCTGCACTCCAGACATATTTTGAAATGCAATACATTTATAAAAAGGATGAGAATTTCGACATAGACTACAAGGTTTAACAGTTATTTTTTTTTGCTATTAACTACCAGTGATTTGGCTTTAGTTGACATTGCAGTATTTTGTGGATCATTTTAGTACTAAGAATGCGAGAAATGTTTTCTAACACGACACTTCTCTTTTCTAAAAATTTCATAATAGAATCAAATGTTGGAACTTCCGCTGTTTTCAACGAAAGTTCGAATTGTTTTCTAGATTCTTTGTCAATTTTTTGAAGAATTATATTTATTAAAATTTTTTCTGATAGATCATTCTGCTCATTTTTTAAAACTTTAAGTCCTCTAATGTTTCTATTGATACAACCCATTAAAGCGCGCAGTTCTTTGGCTGATTCGCTATAATTTTTTTCATAATTATCTCAAGGACATGAGAATCTATCAACTGCCGTTTGTTTTCGTAACGATCTTCTAATGCTTTTAAGAGAGAATCGAAATTATCGCTATGCGACTCTAAGAGCTTTGCTTCTCCTTTTAGAGATGCTCGAAGATAGTATAGTTTTTGCGAATCATTCAATTGCTCATTATTACTTATTAAATTAATAAATTGATTTTTGGAATTAGAAAATTCTGCAATTACACCAGAAAATTCTGGCAATGGAATTTGAGGTAAGCGGATACTATTTTTACCATTGTCATTTAAATTATGTTTACATTTTCAGAATTTTTCAAAGAATACATTAAAAGTTTGAGACCTACCTCTGTTGTCTCGATCTGTTGATTTATATCTTCAATGTCTAGCTGAATTATTTCCAAGCTTTCAAAAGTTTCTATTTCACAATAATTCCCAGCTATTTTATCTAGATTTATCTGTAATTGCTCAATTTTTTTTAGTTTAATTTCGATTTCAGTGACATTAGTATCCTTTGACACTGTCTTGTCCGAGGTAAAAGTCTCTAACCTAGTTAAAGTTCCTTTGATTGAATCTTTTAAGCGATTCAATTTCTCTTCAGTAGCTACGTTGGAGTTATTTTTATTTTCCGATTTTTTCCCATTTTCTTTGGCTTCGTAGGACCAACGTTTCGTCAATTTTTGAGTGGACTGTAAAACTGGTTAAAGAATAAAAAATCCGTCTTTTTCGCAACGCTAAGCCTACTTTATTCGTGCACCCGCTTTTGATGGGGTACAGCTCAACAATGTCTACTTTTTACAAATTTTTACAGATGGCGCTACAGTGCGCTGATGACATAACAATACTAATAAGAAAATATTGCGACCTGCTTCGAAAATAAGTTGGTAAAATTCACCAGATGGAATGTTCCTTAAGCGTCGATTGTATTATTTTTGGCAAATTTGTGGCCTGCGATAGTGAAACGGAAAAGTACCGTTTTTTTATTTGTTTTGTTCAATCGAGATTAATGCTAGGGACTTAGATACTAAAAACTTTAAGACAATAAATAGTCTTATAAAATCATGAAATACCCAAAGAAGTGCGAAGGTAATGCCTTGTATTTTATACATTGTTTTGCATTTATCTTGTATCATTTCTTTCTCGTCTATTTTTCTAGTTATAAAGATGAACTACCTATAAGGACGCCAGAGTTAAACTATTAATTCGGTTGCTGTCAAAAGATCATAGGTCTCAAATATAGAGGAATTTTCAAATATTTATTCATAAATAAACTAAATGTAGTATGTAGAGGCTAATTTGAACTTACAGTAAATGTTTAGTAAAGGAGGGATATGCGGATCAATTATTTGTAAATGCTGAAACAGCAATTTATTTTTTATGAATAGCAAAAATAATGGGGGAGGGGGGGATTAACTATCTTTTGTGAAATAGAAAGCAGCTAATGTGGGAATAGCGTGCAGGAAAATAATTCTGCTGTAAGGAACACCATTCAAAATCACCCACCTTCAGTTATTAGAATATACTTAGTGTAGCAAAAACAGAATGCATGCACACATGATGAGTAGGTACAAACATTACAGTGTTGCTATTGGATATTATTAGAGTATTTTCGCTTAATTATCTGTAAATATGCATCCCAAATGAGAGAAATGGGCATCATATACAAATAAACAAAACATAAAATTAATGGAATAAATAGTGATTATTTTATTTCAAATAATATTAGATAGAGCGATCTATATTTTTATAACGTACTTCGTGGATATTTTTTGTTGAAACTTTCTAACAAAAATGTTTTTTTATAGCATAATGTATTCCAAAAAAAATTTAGTTGTAAATTTTCACTTATTTCTATTATTTTATGTTTAAAAATAGTGTTTCGAGTATTTTAATCTACCATATTCTAATTTTAAAATTATTAATACAGTTTATATTTTTATTTTATAAGCATTATAAACTACTTTAAAATATAAATCGGCATTTGTAATGCTTTCGAATATAGGGTGCAGCTTAGAATGAAATGCGGAAAAATTCGTTAAATGAGAGAAATTTTGAACATGATACTGACTGTTAAAGCAATAACAAATTCGTGTGGGTATTTAAAATTTTTAAAGCTTAAAAAATAAATTAATTATTCATTTATTATTAGTTTTCATTTTAATATTTTTTTATTTCGTAAATGTTGGATATCAATATACCGTTTTACCCTATTTTATTGATTTTTTATTCAAAAAAAATCTGAAGCATTTGGAGTCGGGTTTAGATTCGAATTAATACGATATATATAATAATAATTATGCCTGTATTCATCATTTTATTATAACGAAAAAACACTAAAATAATTTCGCTTGATTGGCATTATTTCAATACTTGTAAATTAAGCTATACGAACAAACTTCTACTTAGACACATTTTGCTGAATGATGTGCAATCATACGTCATTGTGTATGTTAAGCATGTGGTTATCATAAACTTAAAAACATTATTGAGTAAGAAAATATGAAATATTTAGAAAAATATAGATTTACCTTGTTAATAAGCTTATTACATTCTTCAGCTGAAAAGATGTATATGTATAGCTTTTATGTTCACGAATTCGTTACCAGCATGTCATGAGTTTGAGCTCTTATACCATTGAAGACTCGTCGTGCAGAGGAGCTCAGGAATATATTAAATCTATCGGTCATCTAGTATTCCTACCACTTGACCGAAATGCAAAACAAAGATATCGATCACAATAGTTCCCTTGCTTCTGGTGCGACGCTGATAAACACTCGCTCACACAAACACATATATATATATATATGTATATCTATCTATCTATCTATATATATAATAATTCCCTTTTATATCATGTTTAGTAACTTTTAATTTTTGATATGGTATATATTCCTTCAGGAACACCGTTTAATTATTTAACTGGGTTACCCATATAATCTTGATTTAATTGTAATCGAATAGTACGATTGCGTCAGAAACTATCGGGCGGTAGTTTCTGACCAATCATGCAAAGTCACGCGAGTCACTGCCTCGTATAAATAGCAAGGGTACATTGTATCTGTCTCTTTATTTTCGTCATGTGTAAATAGCTGCAGCCTGATTTTGTTTCTTGCCCGCTTTCTGCGATATCGTAACGCTTATTGTTGTGCATTTTTTTTCTATATGTGTGTGAATAAAACTTGTATTCTAATTCAGAAGATGTTTCTTTGGACAATAAGTATATCATCAACCACCACATCCGTCACTAATATATCGTCGGCCTAGTTAACAAAATACGCAACTCCACAAGGAAATAAATTGTATATAGAAGAGCTACGCGCCAAGAAACGGTTGTTGTCGAGTTACGTGGAATCCAAGATGGGCGCCTAGCGGTAACAAACCGTCAGGAAAATAATTATAAACAACTGTTTTGACATATATTTAAACCAGTGTCGGATTAAACGGCAGGGAGGTCCCTAAGCAGTCAAATTCTCGGAGCCCTGTAATCTGTTTTCGGAGCACTAAAAGAAAACAGAACACGCTCTTGTTCGACCCTAAAAAGTGCGGGGCCCATAGGCAATTACCTGCTACACATAGTCAGTAATCCAACACTGACCACAACCACATTACCACACGATAAAAATATCAAGATAACCATATTGTAATGTTATCACCAGTCTTGGCGAACATAAACAACTTGTCGCGTAGAACTCATATGCCAAATAAGCACGCCAGAAGGAGTTACGCATTTTGATAATTGGGCCGACCATATATATTTATTTATATATATAATCAGACTATATCGGTTTATACAAATATTTTTAGCAAAAATTGCTTGATCAATTTAGGAAATTAAAAAATTAAGAGGAAAAAAGCACTTTTCTCAGACTAAGATGCAACAATTTACAAAACGATCACACCGATGCTCAACTTTCCTTAAAAATACAGTTATTGTAAAAAAAAAAATCAATGTTTTAAGCGAAAATGGTACATTGGACGTTTTTAGAAATTCTTTAGTATACTTCTATTTTTGATATTTATAATTTTATTTTGAAAATTACTTTCCTTTTTTGTGGGGGGGTTATTAAAAAGTTTTGATTTAGGATCTTAAAATACCCGAAAAGGTATACGTATATTTGTATCATTTCAGTTCATAAGGTAACATTGCTAAATACCGTAAAATACAGATAATAACGCCTAATTTTATTATCAAAATCAAGTAATATAAAAATAAAAAAAAATTAAGGTCAACAAAGAAAATTTTTATTTTAGCTATCTTTCAATGAATAGTTACAAATAATATAAATATGTATATACATAGGAAAGAATAGGTGTCAATATTAGGCGGAAAAGTATTTTTTAAATTAACCTTTAAAATTTTAATCTACGTAATTCCATTTTTTTAAAAAATAAAAGTTCAACATGATAGGTAAGAATTTATCTTAAACCAATGTTAAAGGAATGCTAATGTCTAACTAACATATGATTATTTAGGTTAAGTTACATCTACATCACAAATTTAACAAAAGATGTGTTTCCTTCAATGTGCAGCAATCTAGAGGAATAATATCCACTGAAATATATCACTTAAATTATAACTAATTAGTTTTATTTAATTAACAAATTAATGTTTGAAAAAAACTGTATTAACATCAAGTGTCATCCACTACGTTTAAAAAATGTATTGGAACTTGAATGGATAAATAATTAGTATATTATTAACGATTGAAAATTTGAACAACATATATGTTTATACAAATAAATATATGGAGAGTGTGAACTAGTATTAGAGGAATTGAATAAGATCGAAATTTAAAGGTACTTGTTACATGCCAGGTTTATTAAAATGATCGCTTCAAAAATAAAAAAATAAAAATAATGATTATAAAAAATATTAGACTTCTACATAGTTCGGAATACTGTACATTTTTAAAAGAAATAACATACGTAAGAAACTTAAAGGATTGTAGTTCTAGAAGTATATCATTTCTTTCAAATGCTGTGACGGATCTTTACGGAATATTCTTACTGTTCCTCTTGGGGAATCTTTAGGCTAGCATTCGCATTCAATTCACAGACATCTCTCTCAAGAAGAAACCCTGATATGTAGATTAGTTCGACTATATAAAGTCAGCGTTTTGTAATTGTAAGGAAGAAGGGGCTGAGTTAAACTGTTACTGGCGTTACGAAGGTGAGATATTGATTTTCACAGCTTAAGTTAAGAACGGGGGTTGACAATATACTAAGTTAGTGGATTGGCAATTTATAGTCAAAGATAGATTAGGTTAAATTAAATTGATTACTTGCGCTTGTTCATTTAGGGGTTATTGATTTCTTTATATCACTCCTGGGACACTCACTTGTGGTTTAACTTGCTGTTGACTAGAGTGCTTGAATAATAATAAATAATAATTATTATGGAAGTTTCTGGTCCTACTTTGTTTCCTCCCACACTCTTAAGTAGGCAGGACGGCGAGGAATCAACTTCGGGAGAAGTCGCTCACAATGCCTGAGATAATACCGAGAATATAATTCGATGATCATTATATATATATATATATATATATATATATATACACACCTATATATATATATATATATATATATATATATATATACACCTATACTTAAGGCATCTTCATAAAAAAAATATATTCATTTTATGTATATCTTTTTTATAAAAATTACGGTAAATATTCCTAAAATCTTTTTAAAAAAACACAGCTTGAAAGTATAGGTGAGTGTTATATTATATCGGATTTTACGGTAACTAATTTATATTTCTTTGTATTAGATAAACTTATATTTTATAAAAAAAATTTTTTTGTCATAATTTCAGATGATAGGTAGAGTAAACATAACACTCTACTGAGTAGATAACCGAAATTTAAAAAAGTATAATTGAAAACTATTATAATCATATTGAAACATCATTAATTAAATTGAGTAAAAAGCTAAAATATTATAAAATACGAAATCATTCCTATTATTGCTTAGCATAACAGTACAACTAAAAATATTGACTTTGTTTTGATTTTGGCTTACTCTATATGAAATAATATTATCTATATACATATAAATGTGGATGTTCGTATATATGATCTCGCTTCATCAGTTCATCGCCTTTCAACCGATCACAATGAGATTTAGCATGTATGTGTTTTTTTTTGGTGGATAATGTTTTTATGCTATCCTCTTTGTTGCCGTTCACCACCAGGTAGCGCTACAGTATATCAACTTCTGCACCGTTCAGTTAATCACCAGGTTGCCAAAAGGTCGCCTAAAATGCCAACTTAGCTCTATCGTCAACATTTCGCAATGTTTCTTTTGCATCGCCATTATAATGTAAGGAACGTGTCATTGCTTGCGAATATTACAATTTCAACATAAAATAAATACAGCAGAAAGCAATATTAACGTATTGCACATCCAGATAGAAAATTATTTACACCCCATTTTGAGCATTCATTACACAAAACTTTTAACAATAAGTTATTTTTGCTGAGCAGATCTCAGCTTAGGAAGGTGTTTTCAAAAATCGACCCACAAGAGAGCTACGGGACGTTATAAATATTAAAAAAAATCAGCTATTGCATCTATTAACTTAAAATTTAACAAAAAGGGTTTTTTTCCTTGGCCAGATAAGATACGCAAAAAGCTTTTTTTTGTTTAATTTGCAATTTACGTAAAATTAACTCATTAAAAATTTCTGTATTCTTTAATCTGTCCTGTTTAATTTTTCAAATTACCCGTGCGAAGAACGGGTATACCAGCTAGTATTTATTTACATGTATAAATGGTTCAATAACTATGCTGTAACAACGTTGTTTGACGTAACTTGGCCTGTTCTAATCACACTTATTGCTGAATACAAAGTACCTTTATGAATTAGCAATTTTAAAACAATTGTATTGTCTTCAGTACAATTCAAGAAACGTAATGAACATCGAAGCAGCTGAAAAGTAATTAAATAATGAACCACATTCGTTCTAGAAGTAGTTGAATTTTCTACTTGAATTCAAAGCAAACTAAATAAATAAAACTTTCGATTAGATTTTACAATAAAGGAATTGAAATGGAAAAGTTGGTGTGGTAAATCACATTATGGAGCAATTTGTTTCACTTACAAAAGGTAATTTCGATTGTTAAAAGGACAGATGGAAATTAACAGTTACTAGGACACTAACAGGATTACCGTAGTTTTTGGTAAAGAGTCATTCAAATTGTTTCCAATTTTCATTTGAATAGTTGGGCTAATTATTGCTTTGTACTAGACTGGCGCATCTTTTGTTAATTCTGCAGAATGTACTTTGCAATTCAATGTACTAGTTATTGTGAGTTATATGCTCATTTATTGTTTACTTGTTTATTTTCTTTGTTAAATTAAGTTTGGCAATTAATAATTATTTCACCTATATTTTCTAATATTTTATACTAATTTACTTTAGTCTTTATCTTTTTAATAAGAAAAGTTTACAAATACAGTTTTTAATTTATTAAATGGATGCTTGAAACAATTTTTAGAGTGCCAATTTTTGAATTTATAAATGACGTAGCATTAAGATGTATGAATTGGTTTGTTTAATAAAAATTCTCCCCAAACACTTTACCCATCACTTCAAACACAGAGTATATCATAGCCACCAACTAATTTGTTTCAAGACTCCATCTAAACCTTTTCTGAAAAATGAATAGTTTGTTGTGTAGATGACTTTATGGTCTTTTCTTTTGAGGGGCCTTACCTTATAGGTAAATTATAACTATATTTTTTTGGTTGCCACGTCTTCAGATATGTTATATCCTGCGCGTGAATCGCCGGTACAGTTCAGAATGCATGAGCATACTTTAAAATTCTTATGCAGTGGCGAAATATTGTAGTTATGATGAAGAAATGTGATATTAAACTACTTTAATAGATACATTATTTAATAGATATAGTACAATACTATCTTTTCAAATGAAGAAAGATTCTGCGGCGATGACAAAAAAGATTTTATTTTAGTTCATTTTTGATAATTATGTGAGAAATTCCCAATATTAAGTGGTAAACTAGGAATCAAATTTCCTTTCTTATTAGTTTTGTTTGATACTGTTTATTCATTTATAAATCCTATTCTTAGAAATATTCCATCGCAGGAAGGATTAAAACTCACGACCTTTGGATTGGAAGTCCAACGTGTTATCCATTGCGCTACAGGTACACAACGAGTGATTTTCCATTTTTTATATATGGTGTTGGAACATTATTTTTGTTGTATACAATTTATTCATTAATTAAATTTAATGAATAAATATTTGAAAAAAACTGTATTAACACCAAGTGTCATTCACCACAAGTTTAAAAAAATATAGTTGAACTTGAGTGGATGAATAAAATGTATTTTATTAAAGATTAAAAATTTGAACAAGATATATATAGGGAGAGTGTGAACTGAGAGTAGGAATTCAATTAAGGGGACATGGTACGATTTATACATGTTTTTTTTAATTTAATTATTTGCATAATGTTCTTGGTTGACTCCTATGTTTATGTATGATGTAACCGAGATTTTGATCTCAAAATTTTATAAAAAGCAAACTATCTATAACAAAATTTGGTATGGGTTTTGTGATAACATGATTGAATTCATACAATACTTCTTTTTATGAATGATTATTGAAAATTTCTTAAAAAGTGAGTAACGCAATCATTTTTTATAAAATAAGTATATATAGTTTGATTGAAAAATGCATACCAACTTTTGTTCCACGTACTATTAGCAGCAAGTGAAAGAAAACCAAATATTAGGTACAATAGAAATAAAAGCCTTAGCATTTTAAATGAAGACAAACTTGTTATTTTATTTTTCCGAGATAAGTCAGTTTAAAGTTTTCATTTGCCTTTGGAATGTGAATAAATTAGCTTAAAATTTATCATAACTCTACGTTTTTTTTAAAATTTAGAGCTTTCAAACTTTGTGAGAATATATGAAGTTATATAAAATATAATTTAGGCTGAAAAAAATTATTCATTTTTTTTACTAATTTTTGTCAACTGAATCGTACTGTTTCCACTTAAACTCAAATTGTGTGGTCTTTGAAAATACACTCTATTTTTTTCAAATAAACCTTTTAGTATATTTTACTTCGCAGCCAGTATTAAAATTGTTTTTTGTTTTATTTGGTCTTAAAAGTTAAAACTAAACAAACCCAGATAGAAGCTTTAAATGAAATAAAATCAAACCAATTTGGCAAAGTAATAAATTGAAAGATTTATTCCGTCTTTACATTAAAAATAATATATTAAAAGGCATCGTATGCTTATTTCGTGTTTTTGTTTAGAAAGACATCTTAGAGGGGAAATAGAAACTATATCATGAATTAAAGACGTAGTAAAATAAATATTTTCGATACAAAACTTTTAACAGTAGTTCTCAATCATTCTCTTTGTAACTTAAGCCTTCCTTGACACCTTAAATTTAATTCAAAACAACGGGAATGCAAATTTCTTCAGCGAAAGCAATATATAAAATATTTAACTGCATTTAAAATCGGCCGAGTAGCAGCAATCGCAGTAAATGACAGAATGACGTGGCGTTCATAGGTTAAATTTCCATAATATATTTACGTAGAATTTACTACACGCGAGAGTATCTTTTCTATTCATTTATCTGGTAAAAAAAGTATTTTTTTTTTATTTGTCGATTAAATTTCAGCAAACAAAGCAATATTTTTATTACACTTATCTTAAAGATATGCAGGGGACGTCATAACGGAGATTATTTAATATGAGACTCTCTAAAAATCATTGTATTTCTGATCACTGTAATCATCGAATTTCTTATTTGTTTTCCTTAAATTTATTTGAGCACCTTATTTTAATCGCTATGCTTTATGTAAATGTGCCAAAGAATGATAAAAACGGAAATAGTTTATATTTGTGGATCGCATATATATTCACATTTACGTTATTATCGTTATTACTACATTCTTAGTATCATATACCGATTATATGTGCCACCCATCCGATATAGTGGTTAGTGACGCTGACTGCTGTGCCGTAGAGCCTGAGTTCGAATCCCAGCGAACGCATGAACGTTTGTAAATGTATAAGGTCTTTGCATCATGGGCGTAGTCTAAATATTTGTTGAGCTTCAAGTCCTCTCGTAAGGTTAGTGGGATGGCCCTTACCTCCCCCAGGGCAAAATCATACTCTCAACCTTATGGTGCTCTAGGCTACCGTAATAATCCAGCTCCTTACCGCGATGAATTCCGTGGGTCTTGATCTGATGTAAATCAGGTGACATACGTAACACCAAAATAATTATTTGTATTATTATTAAGACATTGTGACACTTTTTCATTATTAATATTGTTTATTTAACAATATTTATCAATACCGTTTTTTCATTTTAAATGAAATATCTAAGGATCTTAAATTATTTGTGTTTAGAAAGCACTCGATATATGTACATATACAGGGTGAAGCAAAAGTCCTGCCTTGATTATGAAAATTCATTATAGATATACGCTTAATATAACAATGTGACTTTTTCGTATCATTGAATAGGTCAAGATAAGTACCTTCTCCGAATAGGTAGGGTTTTATTTATTGAAAACAATTATAAAATACCCTGTACCACACATTATCGCACTGGGATCTCATTAAGTATTAATCACGCATTACAAAGGAGAGAAGGGAAAAAAATGAGGCTGTGAATGATTACAAATATTTACAACAAATTCACAGAACTTTTTGAAAGCACTTCTTGTGGAAAGAAGTTGGTGAAAATTTATAGAGGCTAGTTTATATTAAATCCATTGGCAGCCAGTCTTATCATCTTTCTCTCTCTGACATACTTGAAACACAGAAGGAGCAGATGTGCTCTACATTTTCATCGCCACCAATATTACAATTACAGGAAGATGACGAAATTAAATTAAATTTGTTCAAGTAGCTTTTAAAGTTACCATGGCTTGCAAAAAACTGAGTTATTTTGTAATTAGTACAAAAAAATGTTGGCAGTTCAGTCTCTTATTAACAGTTCCACAAAATTTATTTGTTAATCCCCCTTTATTTGAAATGAGATATTCTTGGTTCTAAGACTTCACCATTCTTTCTTTCATAATCTTCTTGTAAAATGATTAAAGAATAATGATTATCAATTTAGCTTTTGGTTGCAGCCTTTGCAATCCAATCGGCCTGCTTAATTCCAACAAAGCCCGTGTGTCCCCGAACAAATGCAAAATCTATTGAAATATTTAAGTTGTTTTTGAGTCTCGACGATTATGTTGTTAGATGAAGAAATACACTTAAGAGAATCCAAGGAGGAAAGAGAGTCAGTACAGATGAGATACTCTTATTTTGTTCAATGATTCATTTAATGGCGAAGTTTAAACATAAAAGTTCAGCTACAAAAGCTGTGCATTCATCATAAATTCTAGATTGAAAGTGATTGGAATCAACATCACTCCTGAACGCAACAAAAGTGAAACCAAATGTGCCATGAGTATAGGAAACAATAAGGAAATCATCTGTTACTTGGCCATTAAGTTGTATAATACTGATGGCATTCCTCTCTGAAGGAATAGGTAGTTTTAGAAGCTTTTTTATGCAACACGACGGGAGTGATTCTTGAAGAGGGCACATTTGTAAGGAAACCATCTTTTTGGCCAACGTTAACTAAAGAGTAAATCCCTGATGCATATCTTAAATTACTAGGCGTGGTTCAGTTATTATAACTAAATCAATAAGTCATTACTGAAAAAAGGAATTTAACCAATTATTCTTATGCTTTTAATAAGGTTCTCTGTGCATATTTACATATTCTGGGTTCTGTTATTAACTCTAATTTTTTTACGTTAGCTACTAATGAGCGCAGAACATCTACGTGTTGCTACAGTAGAACTAAAGCAGAACTGAAACTTCAAAATTTTCTTTTTACAAAATATTTCTATTTGCTAATAGTGGAGGAGCGCCATCTAGTTCTCTTTTTGCCACAAACTATATGTGTGTTTTGGTTTCACGAAACTAATTTACCCATTGATAGTCAGGGTAAATTTCGACATTATTTTGGACGTCCTGGTGCATTGCTGTCCTCATTCAAAATCAAGGAAGCGATGGTATTAAATGTTTAAAGAAATAGACAGCTTAGCAGAAGGCACATTAAAAAAACTTGGTGGGGGAACTAGAATACCACCTACACATTCTCTCCCCTATCAGGAAGGGGCGCAACTTGCAATTTATAAAGGTCTTATAAACATGTAATACAAAAAAGTTAAATCAATTTCTGCTTAGGTTAAGAAAGAAATATTTTGTTTCAGTTACTTTTTATGAAATAATTACAATTAATATAAATATGTACATATGACGAATACATATGACATAATCACACTATTAAGTGGCAAAATAGAAAGCGATTTTCCTTGAAATTTTCCATTTTCCTTTCTATATAGGTTGTTGGAGTATTAGTTTTGCTTATTACTATGTATTCATTAGTTCAATTTTTTATTATTCCAATACAATAGTATAGTAAAAATAATCACATTCTCAGAAACAAGGTCATCTCAGGTGGGATTCGTACCCATGACCTTTGGATTAGAAGTCCAACGCGTTATCCATTGCGCTACAGGGACACAACGAGCGAGTTTCCTTTTTATATATGGTGTTGGTTTATTACTTTTATTTATTAATATTTGAAAAAACTTTATTAACATCAAGTGTCATCCACTGCAAGTTTAAAAAATGTATTTGAACTTGAATAAAATTTATATTATTAACGCTTGAAAATTGAACAAGATACAGTGGCGCACACAAGGGGGGTCAGGACCCCCCCCACACACACACATACACACGAAACCCTTCATTTTTTTCCCGATTGTGTATAATTCTAAGTATATAGTGCGTAAAATTTATTTAAGTATGTGTTATTAATGATTAATTTTATAATTTAATGCTAATTATTTATTCAATAATTAGTTTTTACTGTGTTTTGTTCCCGAAAATCGACGAAATCATTCGACCCTGGACCCTCCCTTGAAAAAGTTCTGTGTGCGCTACTCACAAGATATATATTGTAGGGAGAGTGTGATCTAAAAGTAGGAATTGAATTATTTAGAACATTACTTATAATGTATCCAAAGAAACATATATCTAATTATAATACCTTGAGCAAAAAATATTGTATTGAAAATATGTCATAATACACAAAAGCAATATAAACAATGATATATATGATATATTTAATTATTTTTAATTACACTCTTAAAAACCAACCATACTTTTTTGCATGCGAAATCTGCATAGTATTTTATTTTAAAAAAATCCATTCAAACTGTTACAAATGTTTAAAATTTTTAATACATATTTTTCAAGAAAAAATTTAAACGTATGATTGAATTATTTGTTTAGATTCCCGTACAATTTTTGAAAGTTAAAATAAAATTATTCACTAATGCTTTGAGCTTCAAAAGTTTCGGAAACATTTTAAGGCTATTAAAAAGGTACCAGACTATTAAAAGTGACTTTTAGATTTTATCAGTTCGCATTAAAAGATGCAGAAAGCATTTGCAAGTTAACTTCTTGCAGATTGCATCAAATATTTGAAACTTTTCTCCATTAAATACCATCCGCGCGAAATATTTAAATCTGCGTATCTCATTTAATTCTGGTGGAAAATCGATTTTTTTATGAGAAAAATGAGGTTAGCTGCATTTCAAAATGAGCGATGGAAATATCATTAGAGCCATTGATTTAGTTTCGTATTATATTTAGGAAGTTTACAGAACTTCGAAAGGATAGACGTATAATTCGCACACTACACTTGATGTCTCTTTTTGTTTTAAAATAAAACCATGAGTGTAGCATCAATGATTTCAGATTTTCTAATATTTAATGGATTTTAAATAGTTTATATGCATGAAAAATGTCTTAATTCCATTAAAAGAATAGTTTAATAAATCTAAATCTGTCTGAGTCAAATTTAAATAAATATAAACTATAGTTTATCAATTCTAAATTCCTACTTTTAAACCTAAGTTATTGTTCCCTAATTTCTTATGGGAAACAGTATGATTATATTGGCAAGAATGAGTCAAAAGTTCAAATATATATATATATATATATATATATATATATATATATATATTTGAACTTTTGAACAATATTTAGAATTAAATATTAGAATTGAATATTTGAACAATATATATATATATATATATATATATATATATATTGTTCAAATATTCAATTGTCAATACAATACTTTATATTCATACAATGAAGTTCACAAATCTTTTTTTCAATTTTGTAGTGGATGACTATTGGTGTTCATACAGTTTTCCCCAATATTATATTCATTAAACTTTTATTATTGAATGAATAGTAACAAACAAAAATAATAGTCCAACACCACATATAAAGAGGAAAACCGCTCGTTGACACAATCAATAGCGCGTTGAGCTTCTAATCCGAAGGTCGTGGGCTCGGATCCCCCCCTGGGATGGCCTAATTTCTGAGAATGTGATTTAACTTTACTGTTCTATTTTATTGGATTAATTCAATTTAACTACTGAATAAATAGTAAAACACAAACATATATAATATTCCATCATCCAATATAGAAAGGAAATAGAAAATTGTAATGAAAATCTCTTTTTATTTTGTTACTCAATACTGTGATTCTGTCATATGCATATACATATTTATATTAATTGTAACTATTTAATAAAAAGTAAATAAAATAAAATTATTCTTTTTTGATCTAAGTAGCAATTAATTTTTCAAGTTTTTTGTTTCTTATATTACAAAATTTGGAAGTTGTGAGTTTAAAAAAAACCCAGAATTATGATAACGTTTATGTTCTTTTTTATTCACAATTGAATGAAAAATAAAATAGTTTGCATTGATTTATCTCAGAAAGAAAAAATAACTTACTTTACTTTATTTAAAAGTCTAAGGCATTTTTTTCATTGTGCACAAATACTTCAATATTTCTTCTAACTAATGTTATATGCATTTTTGATGCCGCCCTTCTCCACTGCATAAAATATTCTGTAGTATGTCGACAAAGTTGTTTGCTATATGTAAGTATTTATGTGAAATTTTCGAATTTTTTTTGTGTGGTTTCTTTTTATGTGGTGTCTATCTACGCACGAAAAAAAATGTAATACTTTTTTCTTTTTAAAATACATTTTTTAAGGAATTTTCAGCAATCATAAAAGTAAGTATTTTACGATTATCAATCATATTAGAAGAAACTCTAATCTAACTTTTGTTATAAATTGACTATTGTGCCTATAAATCAAATTCCATGTGTGTGTGTCAATTATTGTATGAAGGGTATTATTTTAACATCTCTTCTAATTTTTTAAAAAAATTTTCCCTTAAAAATAAAGAGTTAGCTCTTTGTAGCATTTTGAGCACAAAAACTGTTTTGTGTAATGCATATACATAGAATGCATGCAAAATATTGTAAAAATCATTAAATCAAAGTTCTTCATGAACTATACTCTGCTTTTTTTCTAATACTTTGAAGTTTGTGAAAATGCAATTCGTGTACTTCGATTAGAACTTTGACAAATAAAGAGCCGATGGATATATAAGTGAGACAAAAATATCATATTATCCTTCTTAAAAACTTTCTTTCATAGTACAAATGTTAAAGTTAACGTGACTTTGACTGATGAATTTTTGCCAACAGTCAGAATCATGAATTACTTCTTGAAAGATGGCTAGTTAAAGATTCCAGTTATACAAATACCATTTATTTAATTATAATATGTTTAAGCATACAATAAATCTAAATCAACACCTAGTTGTGTTGTTACCACCTGAGATATTACTCATCTTACAGTGACTAAATATTTTGAAAATGTATGTTTTGCTAAGAGATTATTAACAATTCACACACACAATATTGTTTGGATTGAAATTAATCGTCAAGTTTATAAAATGTATTGCTGCTTTCACACTTTCACTGTGAATTTCTGTCGTAGTTGAGTTGGAGTGAACCCTCTTTTTCTATTATATCGTAAATTATATAAGGAAAGGTATCCGACTAGGTTGAAAAAGTGCTTTTTAGGTGTTATATGTTTAGTGTTGTTTGGGTCGTTATAGAGAAAGAAGAAATTAATTATTGAAGAAGGACTAATGCATAAAACTAGAGAGTTTTTAAGTTCTTTTTATAGCATTTACTTTAACTAAGTAATAAAAATATTCTTTTTTTAATTTTTTTTGAAGAATGAACTTTTTACGTAACTTGTGCATTTGTGGTTTTGAATTTGATTACTGCGAATTAGAAATGCCATCCACTTTTTTCCTCCAATAGAGCTGTAACTATTGTACTAGTAAGCGCAAAATAAAAAAAATCACTTAATATTTTATAAACTTTATAAATAAGCTAATTATATCATAGAATTATTTTGTAAACTCTTGGCAAAATATATGACTTAAGAAGTTGCATAATTTAATTATGTAATTAGCTTAGAGAAAAAATTTGCCCTGCTTGTTTGTGTAAGTCTTATAATTTATTCTAAGGTTTCTGGTTCTTTTCTGATATTCTGATGCAAAAATAGCAATTAATAATATAAGATTAAACTGAGATAAATAATTCTTGTAATTGATTAAAATAATGTCTGGGAAGGAGAGGCAACAGAACATCAAGAAAAAGTATCTTATTTTGAACAAGCATTTTAATAACTAGTTAAGAATACACTAGCACAAGTTAACAGGATATATATACTAGCTTAGTATTACAAATCACACCATTTTATTCTAAAAATGTGCATTGTAAAATTATTGAGCTGAGAATAAGATCAAGTAACAGCATCATGGGTGAGAAAGGAGCTAATAAAGTCTTTTAATTGATAGTGTTGCTGCATTAAACAAATGGCATATCAAAAGTTGGGATTAAAACTATAATATACAAAAACGAAATAATGGCTTGATTTAAATTTAATGCAAGCCTTTTTTTAGATACTTTCTCTACTCGCTACTCCTGTTTAATAAAAGGGATTTCAACATATTTTTATCACAAAACAAATTTTATTAAATGTTTCTTGGGAAAAAAGGGACATTTTATAATACAGAACAGAGTTATCATAAAGGTCATTGTTATCCCGATAAATATTTTATTTCTTGTCAAGAGTTTTCATAAATAATACTATTTATCTAATTTAATGGATTTTTATCATAGGATTTGACCTTAGAAATGTAAGCAGATAAATAAGCTTATCTTTTTCTGTATCACATATCGTAATACAGCATTAGAAGCAACACTTTAGTTCCACAAGAGATAATTAAAACAGTTTGATGTCAGTTCTATAACATTTCATGCTTCTTTTGATCCGGTTCAAAACATAACATCAAGCTCGATCTTTTTTAATATGGAAGTATTAGACGTAAAAGAAATTGATTCCCCTGCATTAAATAACTACGCGTGTGCACGTTTTTCAGAAGAAAGATATGTCTTTAAATGGTTTTTCGAAAACGTTTCTCGATCCGGAGGTGAATTGTATAAATCGGAGTGTGATCCATTTCCATCTGTCAAAAATATATTTAAAGCTAGAAAATATCGTAAAAATAGTACACTAGATGTTGTGCAAGTAGATATCGAATCGACTTCTGTTGTAAAATGTGAGATATTTTTCTGCAATCAAGATGGAAAAGCGTTTAAAGCCTTTAGTGCGGGGCGAGATTCAGTTAACATCACATTGAAGTATTATTATGGTTTTTACTTGGAAAATGCTATGTTAAGAAGAGAAAATTGCCTTAAAGATGACTGCCTTACCATTATCGGTATAATAAAATTAAAAGAGCAGCCTTCTGTTAGAGAGTATTACGACTACTGCCCAAGGTTCTCCTCGCCGTCAGGCTATCTGCAGAATCTGGCTTCTGACATCAATGGATTAGATGTTCAATCTATAAACGAAAAGGTCCAGTTACTTATAAACAATGAGCCATTGCAAGCCAGCAAATCTCTACTGTGCTGTCGTTCTGCCATATTTGCTAATAAATACAATATTGCAAAAGATTCGAACAAAGAATTACCTGTTGTGGTAATTATCGACGATGTTCGCTACACAGTCTTCACTAGTGTCGTTTCATTTCTATATACTGGAACTGTTCGTGATGGCAACTTTCAAGAACTGTGTGATTTGTATGATGCAGCCAATAAATACGGTATTTTCGAATTACGTGATGCTTGTGGAGATTTTCTGTGGTCAAAGATGACAGTAGAGGATGCATGTGGGATATTGATTCTTTCAGATCGACATGATGATGATTATTTGAAATTGTCTTTATTAGCTTACGTAAAATTTCACTTCGAAAAAATTATTTGGACAAGTGGTTGGCAAAATATGATGTTCGAAAATCCTCTTCTGGCTATGGAAGTTATAAATTTTGATAACAAAGCAAGGCAACCACAAGAAGAGAAAAGTAAGGAATATACTAAACAAACGTTCAGCAGTGATCCTCCAAAATATAAAACAATAATTATCCCAAATTTTCCATAAATTTCTACTATAAAATTTACCCTAGCTGTGACTGTAAAAGTAAATGAATCATTCTAATCATGTATTATATTTAAAAGATTGAATATCGAACGTGGGGTTTCTATTAACGAATATATATAATAATTTGGTTGATGCGGTTTTTTTTATAAAATTCATAATACTCCAATAAATGTTATTCATATATGAGTATAATCATAAAATTATAATATTTATATCAGTTCTTGCAAGAATAAAAATATAATGAATATATTTTTTTGTTAAATTCCTTCTTTGTAAAAAAGGTGTTGTATAAAAATATTTTAATGACCTATCTTTACCTATGTATTTTCTAAGGCACCATATAATTAAACGTGTGTCAAATATTCACATGCTTAATGATTATTGGAGTCCAATTATTAAATACAAATATTAAATAAAGATTTAAAACACTTTACTATCTCCAATAAAAAATCACATAAATTTTGTAGAATATTTATTCTTTAATATGCGATTCACAATATCGATTTTTTTAAACAAGGTGATTTAGTTACCTAATATTCTCAAATATATATTTCAAAAATGAGCAAAATTTTAGTTTTCTTTAAAAAAGGGGTTTTTTTTATTCTTTATTATTTATTTTTTATATTTCATTATTATTTTTTATTTTATAAAAGAGGTTTAATCTCGAATTGTGAATAATATTTTGTTAATGTAATTTTTTATATATCTTCCAAAAAATATAAGAATATATATATATATATGTATATATAAATATATATATAAATATATATATATATATATATATATTCATATATATATTATAGTAATAATTAAATTATTTCTTGCAACTAACCGTGCATATGATTATTTAAGCAGATGTTTGAGTAATATTATTTATAATAATTAGAAAAAAAACGTATGCATTTTTACATTTGTTTATGTTTACTTTCAAAATATCATAAAGTAATATTCAAGAGTAATAAAGATTAAAAAAAACTTCAAAATTGTAATTTTTTCGAAAAGTTATACATAGTTCAATAAATGTTTTATGATAACTTTTCAGAACATGAGTATTTAGAATTATGCTTACCGTATTTCATTTTTATGTTGCATAATATATCACAAATAGTAGCTTTAAAAAAGAGATTTTGTGTAGAACATGAAGCTTTTAACGATTTCATTTTCGCAATTTGACCAATCTGATATAAATAATTTTGTTCGACTTTCTCCAGTCTAATTCCATATTCATATTTTATAACTGTTCCTTAATATTGCTTTATATACTATTCGATTAATATTTTAATAATCTGACTGAATATAATTCTTCCATATTGAAGAAAAAAGAATTCAGTATTGAATTATTTTGCATAGCTCCATGTATATTTAATTTTTTTCGCTGCATAAAAATTCCTTTAATTATGAAGAAAAAATCGTTTGAGATATGTAATCAGTTATATTAATATTTCATAACACATACAATGCTTTTTTTTACAATGTAACTAACATGATATTAGCTCAAATCTATCTTTCAAAAGCCTTGTATAATATTTTGCTTTGTGAATTTCTTCATACATAATATAACCTAATTTATTTAAAATTTAATTGCATCAATAGATTTTTATGTCTAATTCTCATGATATTCCCAAAAGTCCTTGAGTAGCTGAACACAGTGCGAGATTAATATTCACTCACTCATAAAATTTCTTTCAAACCTTTATATAATGTTTTAATTTTAGAGCATGTTAAATTGAAATGAAATAAATTGAATATATTTATTTAAAACTATATGTAAAGAAATCTTGAATTTCATTTCAAATTTTATATATATATATATACTCAGGAACATTGGAAATAGCGACCCAAGAAGAAAACATCGGAGTGAAATGAAATTTAATACACATAATGACACAGATGAGAGATTCACTTGATCTCAAAAACAAGACAATTAAACGAATACAGGGTGTGAAACGACACAAATAATAGGCAACTTCAATAGCGTGTTGGACCACCTTCAGCTGCAATACATGCAACCACACGGTCCGGCATTGAGTTGATAATACACCTTATGTTGTCCTGAGGTAAATGGGCCCCAAATCTTGAACAGACAACTCTAAATCATGTACAGAGTGACACGATGGCATCTGCCGTTTAAACTGATCCCACACGTGGTCTACAGGGGACAAATCGGGGGAGCTGTCCGGCCATGGAAGAGTCTGAAAATGACGTAGAAAGTCTTGAGCAACTCTTGCTGTATGCGGACGAGCATTATATTTCTGGAAAAATGTCCCTGGGAGACCATTTAGGAAAGGTCCTACATGGGGTCGAAGAATATCATCAACGTAACGTTGGCCACGCATCACAATTAAAGTGGACCAGCTGTCAAAGGCTATGCCCCCCAGACCATTACACCAGCTGTGCGGGCAGTGTGACGTAGAACAGTGTGGGGGGAATTGTACCGCTCACCAGGGTGCCTCCACACTCGAACACGGTAATCATCTGTCCCCAAAACAAACCGGGATTCATCACTAAACACAACCTTTTGCCAATCTGTGACGTTCCACATTGATCTGGCTTGGCACCACTGTAGACGCTGTTGCCGATGTTCCGGTGTTAAAGGAAGTGCACGGAAAGGGCGCTTCGATTTAAGATTTGCTTCTGCAAGGTGTCTGGAAATTGTTTGTGGAATAATTGCTACGCCTACGTCTGCGCGTATCGCTGAACGAGTGAGTCTCTATGGGGTCCACAAGTGCTTGCCGCACGATCATTCGATCCTCTCTCCTCGTGGTCTTCCTGGTCGCTCCAGACCCAGTTTTCCGCGCGTGGGTAACTTCTCGTGTCCACTGGTCCCAACAATTTCTAACGGCACATTCCAAACGATCCACCTGGCTAGCAACACGGCGTGTCGACTAGCCTGCAGTTTTCATCCCGATGAACAGGCCTCTCTCAAACTCGCTTAACTGTGAGAAATGTCTTCTAGCACGTTTACCTGGCATGTTTCGCTTACCAAAGTCTTTCTACAATCGGCGGGTAATCGTCACGTTTATGAATCTTCGAATTTGCGCTGGCTTATATAGCACCCTCTTCCAGATTGTAGCACCACCTCGGCGTGTATGAGTATGTGTATTGGCACAAAACTTGGATCATTTGCATATCACATTACGCTGTACTTATTTGCAAAGTTTCGCGATTTTACTTAGCTTTCTTCTTGGGTCGCTATTTTCAATGTTCCTGAGTGTATATATTTCGTTTGTTCTTAATTACACTTGATGTTTTCTTTTTACTAAAGAGTTTTCGAAGCCTCATTGATCTCTAACTGCTTTGCAGTGTTTGTGAGTAGTGCCTAAGACCTTATATTTTTTTTCTGTGTGTTTAAAGATTTTTAGACAGCGTTATTACATTATGAATTTTAATAGAAAATTTCTTCACATTTAGCATTTAATTATTGAGTAATTTTTTAGAAACACTTTATAAAAAAATATTCACAGATTTTATTTTTACCTGCAAGAAAGAACTTATTATTTCGAATTCTTTTTAATACGTTTTTTTATCTTAAAATGTGAGAAAAAAATTTCATGAAGCTCTTTGCGACATATGTTTTACAAGATAAAAAGTAATTGCTCATTTGATGGAAATTACATGTAAATTTGTTATTTAAAGTAAGAAAATTTGTTTAAAATTACTTAAAAATTTTTGCATAGTAAAAAAAAATATATTTTGATAAAAAAATATTTCACATAGTTTTACAATCATTTGAAGAATTCTGTTTATAGTAAAAACTAAGCTAATTAATTCAATTCCCATCCGGATAGATTTTAATTTCATTTTAACTCGAATTATTAACTAGAAAAATGTTTTTCAATAATTGGTTTACTTTTAATAACAAAATGTCATTAAAAATAAAGCTACATTCTTATATCTAGTTCTATTAATTAATAATTTAAATTTTATGACTTATTATACGCTAATAAAATAAGATAGTTTTTTTCTTTATAGTTATATTTATCAAATTTAAGGTATCCGACTACCCTAAAATTTTGATTTTTTTCAAAAATTCACATTTTTATGACTTTATTTTATAGATCATCTTATTAACTTTATAAAAATACAAAGTTTTTTATTTTCCATTCAATAGAACAAAAATTGCAAGTGTTTTAGTAAAAGCAGATGCTATAACTTTACCCAAGATTTCAAACTTTAAAATGTGTCTTACTCGAAATGTATTTTTTTTTTCGAAAAGCTCAAACGGGGACAGAGATTGCTCAAAAAGTTTTTTAAATAATTTGCTGAATTTTTGTGTGTATGTATTGTATAATAGTAAAAGTGTTTTGATCTTCAGATTTATTAATCACTGTTTTATTTCAAAATTTACTGTCTTTTATGTAAATATAATCACTGTTTTTTTAAACAATTTCATACAATCACCAAGATAAAGTGCTCTAGTTTTTATTAAAATTAAAATATCTCTTATCTTGAAGGTCATTTGAAACATGAATAACAAAGTAACGCATCGAAATTGAAAAATTGAGAATTTGTTCATAAATTTTTTGTCAAAACGGGCCCAGTTAATGGAATTTTTTACACATTTGTATCCATTTTTTTTCCAATTTTAATAATAAAAAAAAATTATGTTTTCAAAGTTTTTGAGTTTTTTCCTTAAAAAATACTTAATAAGTCTAAAAATCACAAAAAAATCCCCATATCTCCATTTTTTCAAAAAAAAAGTAGTCGGATACTTTAATATCACTAAAGCAAATTGTAATTTTTTGATATTTTTATTGATCTATACATTTTTGAAACTATGGGAATTTGTATTCGATGAAATCAGTTTTCAAATACCAATACAAAAAGTTAGCTTATATTAATTATGTAAAATGGGAAAAATTGAATGAATTATCATTTATAATTGACAATAATTTCAATAAAAGGTGCCAACATCGTTTGTACTCTCATTTATGGCTGTTTTCAGTATTATTCTTTTGTGAGTTTAAAAGACTCAAGTGGCTGTGATAGGCTAGTGGTTATGGTCGTGAACTCGTGGCTTTAGTGTCGCCGTTGGAGTCGTGGTTGTCATTGAAGGCTCGCCATGAAAAGGGGTCCGACGCACATGAAGTCTGAAGGAAGATTCGATCTGAGCACATTCTGTTCCGAAAACGAATATTTTAGCCATCACTCCAAAACGATCGTCGTCGCATGTTGGCTATTACTGGTTTATATCGATATCACACCACCACACTACCCCATGCCAGTGATTCCACGAATAGGTGATCAAACGACACCATATCCGTGCCGAGAGTGTAAACAGCTGTGTGTCACTTTGTGGGTTGCGTCATTCGTTGCATGACGGCTTGTGAATTGCGTTATGTGTGAGAAAGCTTTGTGGTTGTGTGATGGCTTAGTTGCGTCATGTTCTGATTGCTTGGCTGTGTTTGCAGTGAATAGATGGCGTCACCACTGCTGCGGTTCTCATTGCACCGCAAGGGCCACCATTGAAGGAAAAAGTATCGATCTGAGTACATTCTGTTCCGAAAACGAGTATTTTATCCATCACGGCAAAACGATCGTCGTCGCGTTTTGGCTTTTACTGGTTTATATCGATATCACACCGCCACAAGTCTATCGAGGCTCTATGACCTCTTATTGGTGTGATAGTTCTGGAGAGAGAGTGTCAGCTCAGGTGTCGTCCTTGTCACTTGACCGAGGTTCAACATTAGGAGGTTCTGTCACTATAGCTCTCGTGTGGCTTTATAGGGTACATAATACAGGGTTAATTTGGCAATCGCAGATGATAAACTTGCTACACTGATTTCATTAGTAAAAATGTGGACACCATAGCAATAGGTGCAATGCGTACTTTGGTTAACTGAATTTAAATCAGTTACGCTTATATATATATATATATATTCAATGATGTGTTCGAACAGAGTGGAATGTTGTTACTAGCTTGTATAAAAATCTTTTCCGGACTCCCCCCCCTATAAAATTAATCACGCGCACAATCAACAATGCCGTCTATCACACCAAAACTTAAGGATACTTGACAGTTTGAGACACCAAAGTCCCCGTCTCCTTTAAAATTCTTTCCCATTGATGGATAGATTTTGATGTCGGAGGATGGATATTCCGTTATTTTCAAACACATCGCTGTACACGCCTTACTGATTTAAATTCCGTTAACCAAAGTACGCACTACACCTTTTACTGTGGCGTCCACATCTTTACCAACAAAGTCAGTGTAACAAGTTTATCGTCCACGATTGCCAAATAAAGTGCGCACGTGAGGTCAATCGGACTAGACCCACAAACTCTCAGAGGGGTTAGCAATCCACGGCGGAACATTTTATTACATTTTGATAGTTTGTCCCGTTATAATAAGACGCGATTTTTGAATATTTTATGCCCGAGCTCCCTGTATAACTCTCATTATTTTCTAATTGTTTTCAGCATTATTCTTTCGAGAGTTTAAAAGATTTTCCTCTTTTCTGTTCTTTTAAAGTTTAGGGAGTATTTGGGAATAAAACACGAAACCCCAAGGCATTATTCATTCAATGGATTACTTTGCCTGCAATTGAAAGAAAAAAAAATCACTTACGTCACAGCTTTGAAAATACAAACTAAGCATGACTTCTTGATCTACTTCAACCTTTTTATTTATTATTTTACTTTTTTTTGTCTTGAGGGGAAGAATGCCATGCGTTTGTTTTTATGTTTTTTAAGAGAGTCGTCTTTTATATACTTATAGTAAACTGGAATTTGTCTTAGAGAAGAGTAAGATGTTGCTGAGAAGTATGCAATGCTTTACTGTAACCTCAAGCAAATCGAAATGTGCTTCAAACTATATTGAAAGGGAAATGATGAGAAAACAGCAAAAAACATGTTTGCTTTGTGCTTCGGGTCTTCAAATACCAAATAAAATTCTCTCCTGGGAGTAACAAAATAAATATACTTTAGTTCTTTGAATCTACATACATTTTTTTTTCAATCTAACGAACGGAGTATTTTTTTTTACCTTATGAGCTTATAACATATCAGTTTGTTACAATTTTGATACATGAATTGGACTTATAATTTTTAAAGGAAGCAATTGACATTGTATTTCCTTATTCATTTTCAAAACCTTGCTCTGCAGCCATTTTAAAAATGTTGCATGGGGAGTTACAGAGCACCATTAACTTTTAATCTTCCAAATCACATAAAATAATGGCCATTTTTATAAAAAAATAATTATCAACGTTCTGTTATGTAGAAGATAGGAATTAATACGTGATCGATGATTATGACTTTTTATCTAACAATAAATAATTTCTCGTGTCATTTTTTTCAATAACTTTTTAATTTTTTCTTCCTATATAACTGATGTGTCCCCACCTCCCTCTTAGTGTCCAATTTCGATTTGAGAAATTTTCCCTTACAAATTGCGTTTTTTCCCAATACAAATATTAATTTTTATTTTGCTTGTTTTTTTAACAATTCGAAAAAGATTTACCTAAATGTAACCCTCGATCAGAGTACTTTTTTAGCATATACATTCCACAACAAATTTTGCATTTTTATAAATGTGTTAACTTGTCAGAGAAGATTTTATTATTAAATAAATGTTTTTAGACCAAACTTTATTAAAAAGATAAATTTATGATACTGATATAACTTTACGATTGAGAAATCTTCAAATTGAATCATGAAATCATTTCATATACTCATGTGTTCCTTTTGGGAAATTTAATCCGTTAGAGCTAATTAATTAAATATATTCAACTGTAAAACTATATATACACTGTTCACTTAAAATATTTAGTCAAATAGCTTCCTAAGGGCATCATTAACATTCAAAAAAATTAGACACTTAACTTTTGACATTAACTATATATATATATATATATATATATATATATATATACTTTTTCGGAACAAAAATGACATCTTCGCAATCCAAACAAAATGTCAGCTGAAAACACTTCTACTATAAATTTATTCACCTTACCCGCTAAACTACTCATAATAGATCCCGTGCTGCCATATGTCTAGGAAGAGGGGATTTAAAAGATTATTCCTGATAAGTATCGTCAAAGTATTAGATAAAATGGTTATTCTATGTAATTTTAAAGTGAGTGTTTTAGAAATTGTTCAGTAGAGAAAACATTTGTAATTCATTGACTTTTTTTAATTTGAAATTTTGAAACTGGTATCGTTTTTTTCTCTGAAATTAAAAGTACTATTTTCAACGATTTTCTCATTTTCTCTTCAGGCAAGTACATTATGCTGAAACAGAATTATTCTAATTATGATAAAAATATGTTAAAAGTTTATCATCAACTTCTAATATTTAAAATAGTCCGCGATAGCCTAGAGGTCAAATTCGTAACTTTTGGCTAGCGAGCCAGAAGTTCGAGCCCTAATGCCTCTGGAGACCCTCCTTGCAGAGGAGTTGATGCAATTTAAAACTATCGTGGTTCAAATCCCTCGCGTTTACATGGTATGGAAATTAAGTGAGTGAAATGCTAGTTCATGTTTCGTTCTCGCCACTTTATCACTGTTCAAAATGAAGAAATCTTTAGCCATAGTCATCGTGTGGCTTTATATGCGTCTTTAGTAAACTCTAACTTACTCTACTGAAGCTAAAACTAAGCTCAGTGGTGCAACAGCCCACATGAATGCAAAGGCCTACTGCGCCCTTCTCAGTATAAGTGACGATTGGGTGCTGAGGTACATGAGCGAATGTCCCGATCAGGTGATCAGTCTGAAGCGAAGCTAACAGTGTTTTTCCCCAAGCAAATTTGCTACTCATTTACCGATCTACTGAGGGGACGGAAGGCTGAGTATACCTTGACCAGCCATTACCTTTCTGAGGTTTTGCCTAGCCCGAGGATAGAAGCGGCCCTATGGTGTGGAAGCTCACTTACTAACCAATAATAAAAACATCAGAAACTTATTTATTTTATGAAATAATTAAAAAGAAATGTGTTTATGAGAGAGATATATTCCAAGTCTTAGTGACGAGGGTCAGTTAATGTTCAAAAATTAAATAATTGTAATTGCATAAAAATTTTAATATGTCTTCTTAAAAGAAAACATGTTATAATGTTCATGAAATTTTTATAAATATTAATGCGCTCTAAAATCCCTTTGAACTAACATGCATTATATTTGTACTCTTGTTTCAGTATTTACTTAAAATAAGAGAAATCTAAATTCATATCTTGCACATAGTATAAGTCATTAAAATTATTATATATTAAATTGTTAATTCTATTATGCTTCATTAAAATGATTAATTAACAATTAAAATGCCAATTTGGAATGAATACTACTTTTTATGTAACTGCAAGGTGAATTTTTATAAATAGAAAAAATAAGCTTCAAATGTTATAAAAATATATTTTTTGAAAAAATTCTTGTTTTGATCGTGAATTTTCTAAAAGAATTAATCTATCATTGCGTGAAATAGCTACTTCAACACGCTTATATTAATTGTAATAAAAAATTATGGAAATAAAATATACATCTAATTATAAAAAGAAACGTTAAATAAAAATTACAATGAAATACAAAAATGGGAGCACAATTCTAATAATTAGTTCCAAAGTATCTTATTCCAATTGTTTTTATTTCATTAATTATCAGACAGACAATATATAAAATAGCATTAATTATTTTTTGTAAATATAATTTATACTTTTTATCATTATGTATTGCTAAATGAGTCGCGCGCGTGCTCGTATATGTTTAACTGTTCCATAGAAATAAAAATATCTAATATTTCGTGCGAATGTAAGTACTTTTATTATTTTCAGTTAGATACATATATAACTATTTTGTATATTAACATCTTAGACATGCAGACTACTTTTAAGTATAAACATATTTAAAAGTTTATTCCGTCTAGTAATAATCAAAACTAATCTAGAATATTCATTGATGTAAATAATTACAAGTAATTATTTCTTGTCTAGCAAACCTTTAATGATTTCTTACCTCACATACAATAACCCTAGCAATGTTAATACAGAAAATAATAGTAAAATTAAGGTATTCGACTACGTTCGAAACCGTGATTTTAAAAAAGCGCATAAATGGATAATTTTCATGATATTTAGTGCCACTCAGATTAAAATACATGCATAAAATTGTTTTAAGGACATTTTGACAAAAAAAAATTACTTAAATATAATATTTTGGCAAACAATTAACTTAGAATAATCTTTTTTCCAAATGGTCTCCTTTTGTGAAAAATGGCTCTAATATAATAATAGTTTGCCTGTATATAGCTCAAACCTCTCTATAGTGGTTCAACTACTAAATTTTGAAAAATTCACATTATATTCAGAGTTACCATCAATTGAAATAATTATTGATTTTTTTTAAAAAAATTTCTCCCCTCTGTTGTCGTAAAATACGAATAAACCCACTTTTAAAATATATGTTTCAAAAATTCTAGTTGAGCCTCTGTAGAGAGGTCTGAGCTATATACAGGCAAAATATTTTTATAATGGAAGCATTTTTCACAAAAGGAGAACATTTGGAAGAAAAGATTATTCTAAGTTAATTTTTTGCCAAAATATTATATTTAAATAAATGTTTTTGTCAAAATGTCCTTAAAACAATTTTATGCATATACTCTAATCTAAGTGACACTAAATATCATGAAAATTATCCAATTATGCGCTTTTGCAAATCACGATTCATCTCGTAGTCGGATACCTTAAGACTCTGAAATTGGCCACTTGTAAAAATATTAGTGCTACTTACATTCTTATTCAGTACATTCAGATAAGGAGGTGAATCCCCACATTTTTTATTTGTCAATAATGTGGTACTTAAAAATGATATGGATATTCCATTCCATACCTCGACACAGATAAGAGATTGATACTACTGTTCGTATTCAAAATTGCTCAGGATTTTTTTTTTCATGGCCGATTTTGGATATTTTCCAACATTAAAACAGTAACTATTTCCTTGTTATTCTTAATTATCATCTGCATTTCGTTTGTTACGAGATTTTTTTTAAAAATATAAGAACACAGTTACCATTTTTGGAAGATGTTTATTGTTAATAAGTTCCCAGAAGCAGCCATGATGTAATACCACACTAAATAACAACAAGTAAGCTTTGCAATTGTACGTGTCTATGCCAGTAGCGTACCCAGACCTCTCTTATGAAAGAGGTTTATATTCTATGAAACGCATAGACGAAAAAAGCAAGAGATAATCACTATGGTAAAAATTTAAACACATATTTTGGCCTATGGAGGGAGGGATCAAATCTACAAACCCCACCCTTAAGTATGCCACTGGTCGAAACTAATGTTCAAGAGGTTCCAACAGCACCAGAATTGAACATGTGACATTGAAAACTAAGGGACATTTCAGAAAACTTACATCTGATTATACTTGAGTTGTTTTAGGTATTACAGTTGAATTTTTTTTCTCACACAATAACTATCTTCACATTTTCTTACATGTACTCTAACAGACTGGAAATTCTCTCTTAAACATTTTGATATTTCATTAACTATGACGTAGTTTGCGTATCCACAATTTTAGAACATCCTAAAGAGGGACAGAAAATTAATTTGTAACTTAAACTGGGAGTGGTCGAGCGGGGCACAATGTCACCCCAGTCTCACGATATCTTTAATTTTGGGAAAACTGTTTATTTGTTACCAATGACCTTGTCAGTATCCTCCTATACGACATTCTTCATGGGATCTAAGAATGTATTTGTCCCATCTCTCTCTCTTTGAAGCCGCAAACATTTTCATACAATTTTTAGGTACGTGGGATGACTGAGTTCCCCGAGAGACCACATTTGTATTAAAATATTTTCTATGATCAAGCTACAGTTTTTCCCCGTGAAAGACTTAGTGGTTTTGGCTGTTGTGTTGTACGACTCATTATGGTTTATGAATGCAAATGAAGAGAATTTTAAATGTAAATCAGCAGAATATAAAGAATGAAATGGACATATGTGTTATCTCTATGGCATGAAGTTGAAATGGATCGATCAAAGAAAAAAACTTGATTAAATAATGGATATTGACCACGATAGAGAGAGCAAATTTGAGAAAAGTACTGAACATGAAATTTTTGAATTGAAAGGAAAATTTACAAATATTAACTGTTGTTGTCACTAATGCCATCTGTCTGACGTAGTCAGATAGAGACCTACGAAATTCATCATGGCAAGATGTTAGATGTACACCTGTCGTTGGCTGTTGCCTTGAGCACCATACAGGTGATAGTACAATTTAACTCGGTTCCACCCCAATTTTGAGGGTGAATACCATGGGAAAAAGTCAGGGGCCTCTCAGATTTTATCCTCTCTCACTAACCTCACGAGAGGAATTGCAGCTCGACGGCTGTTTAGTGTACCCTCATGTCTCCAAGGCACTATACATTTACATACATCCATGTCTTCACCGGGACTCGAACTCAGCCCCTACGGCACAGCAATCAGCTTCCCTACGGTATGTGCGACACAAGTAACATCTAAAAAACTCTATAAAGATTGACATAAAGCCACAAGGTAAGAAAAAACACACTGCACACTGTCAAAAAGACACAAAGAAGAAAAAGTTCAATACGTTATTTGTCGATCATCAAATACATAAGAACTACAATAACTTGAATGAAATATGACAGTTTTGCCTGAAATTATATCATTCTTGTGATGTTAGTGAAAAATGTCTGTGATTCGTATACTTTATAAAGTCACGAACATTTGAAACATTTTAATTCAGTTTGATTGAATTTTCTCCCAAATTATCAAAGAAAAGTTGAAAAGTACTTAAAAGTAAGTAAATATACTTTTTCTTACTTAAATTATTCACTGGAATTACGATTTTTGTAGTGTACAATAAAAATAATTATAAAAAAAGAAATTAATTGGGATGTCTCTATCACCTCGCGCGACCACTAACGTTAGTATAGAGTGCGCACCTTCTCTCGAGTTAGAGGACAAACATTGATTTACTTCTCCCCTCTTATTTGAGCAAAGTACACTGTACCTACCTTAAGTTATTGTATGCATTCATCAAACTATTTTGCAATACATTTTCTTAATGAAAGGAGATATAACCTATTATTACACCATTACATATTATTTCAAGTCCAGAAGCGTCCTCGTCTAGACAGTGTAATGTTTGTATGGGGCGAAGCAAACATCAATGATAATATAGTTCGTATTTTGGCTTGCCTTTCCCAGCAGACAAATAAAATTAAGAGTATTCATTATGATGTTTAACCCGTTACCAAGTAACTTTTTATTGTGGGGGGCTAGTTAAAATTATTGGGGTTCATTGGAAGCATGTTTGTTTTCACAAATGACCAAATTTCTCTTACAAAAGTCAGAAGATATTTGTTTCACGTTCTGTATTTGATTATAGCTAATTTTATTTTTTTATTTACTTAGAAAAGTCTTATAAGAGTTACGTTAAAAATGTATCCCCCACATTAAGAAAAAGCAAGCGAGTGTACTAAATGTCTAATAAAATTAAAGAGAAAAAAACTCAAAGAAATAAATATTTTTCAGATGTAAATCTTTCAAAATAGAAGATTCAGCAAAAAATATTTTACCTCAATCTTATTAAAATAAATAATTAAAAATTGTTTTAAGGTATCCGATTACTGGCGACAACTTTTTTTTTAAAAAAATACTTATGTGGATTTTTTTGTGGTTTCTTCTTATGTATTTAGTACATTTTAAGAAAAATAGGCTAAAATTAAGAAGAGAAAAATAAATTATCACTAAAACGGAAAAAATTGGGAAAAATTTACAAAAAATTTCATAAATGGGGCACGTTCTGTATGAAAAGTTTATGAACATATTTTTCAATTTTAATGTGTTTTGCTATTCCATTTTGAAATGACCTTCAGGGTAAGAGATATTTTTATTTTTCCAAAAACTAGAACAATATATCTTAGTTATTATAGGAAATTGCTTAAAAATTTATTCTGTAATTTTTTGTAAAAAAAACAGTGATTAATAAATATAAAGATTAAAACATTTCTTCTATATTACGCAGAGCATACACAAAAAATTTCAGTTAATTATTTTCAATACTTTTTTGCGCAATCTCTGTCTGCATTTGATGATTAAAAAGACGCATACACATTTCGAGTAAAATGCATTTTAAAGTATGATATCTTTCTTAAAGTAGCGGCATCTGTGTGTGTGTGTGTGTGTGTGAAATTTAATAAAACACTTGTAATTTTTGTTCTAGCCAACGTAAAATAATACATTTTGTATTTTTATAAAGCTAGTAAGACACCATATAAAATAAAATCATAATTGTTTTTAAATTGTTGACCAAATTAACAATTTTAAGGTAGTCGGATACATTAAAATGGTTTTGAAATCATTGATTATCACTTATGGTTTGTGTGATCTTCCTGTTTGATAACATTCAAGTTCTTCTCACTATCAATGAATAATAACGAAATTAAACATGAATGGCACGTTGGAATATTTTCAATTGCAAGCAATTTTCCATAGGTTAAAATTTATAACAAACTTTAACTATGTGAATAGCTGAAAACGTGATTTCTTTACGAGAACAACCGATGCAAAATCAACCATTAAAAAGCAGCACTTACTGCCTCTTCCAAAATGGCGATTCTTTATAAATAAATGTTATTCTCAGTTTGTATGCAACGGAAAACAGGCTTAAATCTGAGCATAAACAGAGTGCGAGTAATCTTTGTTTCCAATACAATAACAATCAAAAAGATCCTTAAGAAACGACACATCATTATCGGGAATTGTGAAGAAATGTATTTCGCGCTGAGAGAGATGACGCTCTTGGGAGAAGAACAGGCATCAGCATCATTTGTTACTATGACAACTAAGCGTCGTGGTGCTTCAGTCATCGGCACATCTTGGTGATCACGTTTTAGAAAGCTCTCCTACAATTCCTCCCCTACTTCCAGGTGGGAATGTTTTTGAATGGAAGAGTTAGTGTGATATAGTGTGAAGAGAAAAGTTGTGAAACACAGAGAGATAGAAACTTTGTTGCAAGTTTACAAGAATATATTTGTAGATAGTGTATATTAATGGTGAAGAGTCTATGAACTTGCGTAAACATCAACAACTCAAAACTTTACTGAACATTTTATTTAAACAATGTTTTTTCAACAGTAGTTAATAGTGAGATTATGCAATGCTTTGGAATTAAATATTATATATGATTATTTGAGAAACAAATGCATTTAATTTCGTCTTCTACGTGTTTTAAAAATGCGCACATTTATAAAGGTTTTTAAAAACACTTTTACAGACAGCAAAAATAAAAAAACACACCTTCATTTTCTTTTTATTTGATAGCATGTAACTTACGGTGGATTAAAAAAAATCGAAAAATAAATGCAATTAATTACTCTGTAGACAAATTAATTGTGGAGGGTATATATATCTTGCTTGACACTTGCTAGGAAACAGTTACATTTTTCGGTATAGTTAAAAATAGAAAATGATTGAAGAAATGAAAATAAGTATTTATTTAGTAAGGACGATGTGTATTTATTACATTGCAAAATGGTACAGATATCGCCACATCACAGGGCTAAAAAAAAGGTCATTGGATGAATTCTAAACAGCCACAAAGAATTGACCTTCAGGTCTGCATAGTGCAAACATGGACACCTTAGTAAGAAGCGTGTTGACAACGGACACTAATGCACATTTTGCGTCTGTTCTTCATGCGTTTCACTAAATGTCGAGAAATCCTTGTTGGATATTGTCCCACTCCTCTCTCAATTTGGTATTTAGCTCTTGCACTCTACGGAAAGGCATGGTTCTTTGAGCAACACTTCAGCCAAGAGCATCCCAGGCTTGTTCAATAAGATTTAGGTCGGGAGAGCCATTGCATACGGAAAAGTTCGATATCTCAACGCTTTTGTGTGACCACACATTAGCGTCCATAAACAGAAAGTATGAGCTAAAACACCCGTAAAGTTACAAACACAATCCAGAATAATGTTTCTGCAATACCATTGCGACGCAATGCTTCCTTCCTCAAAGATGTGAAGTGGTGTTTTGCCATTGTGCATGATGCCTGTCTACACCATCATGCCTGGTCCGTACCGATTACGTTCATAAACAAAGTTTTGTGCATAGTGTGTTACTCCACAGTAATTGGTGTCCAGAATCGCTTGTCACACTGAAACGAGATTCATCCGGGAACATCACTCTAGACCATTTTTGGTGATCCCAACCAACATAATCCTTACACCAGCGTAATCTCCCTCGACGATGGCGTGGTTGAAATGAGATTCAACGAATATTCTTTTGTACACACAAATCAACTTGATTTAATTGTCTTGAGATGATTTTTGCTGAAACATGCGAACCGGAAGCGGTGGCAGATTTGTAGCTATCTGACCTGGAGGGAAATTTATGTTCTTTTTTGCTGCGAGGGCTACATAGTGATCATGTAGCGGTGCGGGGGGCTCCTACCACGACTCCATGAAAGTTTTTGCAAAGCATTTCCACTTTTGGTGGCCTTCTTTAATTGCGAAATGGCATTATTTGATACACAGCAGCTACAGTGGGGACACATTAACCTACTTCCAGTCGTCAAACTCCGCCTCCACGATCGTAGTGACTCAAATGATGCATTGCTGTCATTTTGCTCTTAATTACTGTAAGAACCAAACAGAATTTCAGAATAAAAACTTTAAAACATCCAGCACTATTTTTGTCAAACTTCAAACTGTATGATGTTTGTATAAATTATGAACTTGTATGCCATGTATTTTATACAGATAACGAGTCCTGATCTACCACTCCCTCTGAACTTGAATTTACTTTTAATGGTTAGCCGTCTGAGACGCAATTTTGCATAAATTAGTGGTTCCTTAGCAATTTTCAACCATTGTATATTTGTCGTTTTTGTAAAAGATTCATTTTATATTGAAAGAAAATAGAAAGGTAAAGTATCGTATTTAAAATTTTATTAATTATACCTGGTGTAATATATCTGTATTCAGTATGAAAAAAAATTTCTTCTAATATATATAGTAACAAACTGGAGTTGTGGAGCCTGATTTATTGGAGCTCTATATTTAACGAATTTCACAATTTAATGAATTTTTCATTTTTCAGATGAAAATGAAACCCAAAACCCCTGTTTCACGACTAGTTAAATCCAGAATCAACGAATTATTTCAACTAGCCGAAAAAGAAATTATTACTTTGAATTATAAAGATGAGTGCCTTCCTTGCAAAAAAATGCATATTCGTTTTGTCCTGAACATAAAAATGTTTTTGGTGTAAGCAGCAAGTTTTGAAGGGAAAGTGTGTGACACATTATTAGATTTTACAGGTGCAAATGAGTCAGGAGTGTAACCTATAATGTGAGTTTTGATTGAAACAGGAAATTTGTGATAGCCCACGGGCTGTGGGTACTATCTCATCATCACCCACGCGACCTAAGATTGAGGGGATAAAATATTGATCACCAAATGCTTCCATAATAAATTAGTTTATTATTATTTCAATTTTTATTCAGCATAAGTCTAGGAGGCTTATGATCAAGAGTGATATGACATAGACTACTAACAAATAGCGCAATAAACCACCATATCTATATTTATAGATGATTTCCTAACTTTCTAAAATCCGCTCTAGTATTAAAGTTTAAAATAATCTTTCCGTTATTCCACGGCAAACAGCAACCAGTCCTTTTATCGTCAATATAATACTTGATCCAACTTCATCCGGCAAATGGAAAATTTTCTGGCTTCGAACTCACTTAGTATTCTCCTGGAACTTCACGGGCACTATTAGATCTCATCATAGAATTCTCAAGACTCCACGCGAATACTAAAGCTCCAATATATACACTTCATAATCTGCATAATCGCGTTCTCTTCTTGGGTTGGTTGGAAATAAATGTCATTCTGTCCCCAAAGATTCCAAGAAGATTTTAAATAGAAGGTGAGATGAAGCCCCGTCAAAAACTCCTTTAGTCTATAATTTCACTCCAAAATTCAGGGGATATATATTTTTTTTTACTATTTTCAGTGAAACGATACTTATTGTACGTACGGTTTTGCAGAAAATTATATTTTTGAAAACTTGTGAGGCGTAGTAGGTTATTCGAAACGTTTTTTAAGTGAAAAGCTTAACGTCGTAGGAGAATTTTACAATAATAAAATTTTTTATCAAAATGTTTCACTTTCAAATGCTTTACATTGATCTGGAACTATGGAAACATACCTTATACAGCAAGATGTAAATGACGCAGTACTTTCTTTCCTGAATAAAGTAAAAAAATACCTCGTTCGAGTAAGTAAGTAAGGAGATTGTCAAACAACTATTAATCAGTATTTTAAAATTTCTAACTAGGTGGTGCATAATAATTCTCTAATAGTGTTAAAAACTGCTGAATAAAAATTAAATTTCTAACAGTAAATGTTTTTTTGCGTAGTTGCTTATGATATTTTCAAAATGTAGGTGCAAAAAACTTTTTTTTTTTGTTGTAACTCAATATTACGAATAACACCGAATTGAAGAGTAAAAGGTTCGGTTCAAATGAATTCGCTAAATCCGGGAGGAAGTGTATACCCAATATTTAAAATACAATCGACGCTTTTTTTTTTTTTTATAAAACGGAATAATTAAAATATAATTATTTATCCTGCAGGTAACTCATAATTCAAGCACAATCGTCGTATATAAATCATTGTTTTTTTAACAATTTTTTTCGTTTAACATCAGTCGTCATTTTTTCGTTAACTTTCACTTTTTTTATTGTATATACTTTCATTTCTTTTCGAATTTAACTATCAGATATTTTTGTTCCTAATCCTTAATTTTTACGCTAAAACTTTAAACTAGGTTGTCTCTATTCACATATTAATGGAAAATTTAATTTGAAGTAAAATATCAATTCAAAATTAAATTATTAAAACATGAAAACATTGAAATTTATATAGACCTCCAAAATTGCAAGACGACAGGAAGTGCGTGAAATATGACTCCCAATGTTTTTCTTTGCAAAGAACAAAAGTGGAGCTAAAAAAAAGAGAGTCGTTTGAAATTTTTTTAAAGAAAAACTGTAAAGAAAGAAACTTTTCCGATACTTTTCAATGATTAGGCTTATAGATTGATCGGTAATAAGAGATCTACAGATTTCAATAGAAAAATGAAATAGGATGCAATAATTAGGAAAAGTCTTATAGTAATGCTTTCGCTTGCACCATGTGTTGTTATGACGTAATGTTATTTTAAAGTTCTCACTTCTTTTAAAGGGAGTTGGAAATCTCTCTCTCTCTCAGGGCAATCTTAATGGCTGTTTTCGCTGTTATGTACTTGTTTGAAATTTTTCATACAATTAAAGTACACCTTTCTCATTATACTGAAATGACCTTTTAGCTAATTTTGAATTTTTTAATAATTTATGAAATATTTTATCAAACATTGCGAAATTTTATCCATTTTTCATATAAACAATTCGTAAAAATTAAATTTTTGAGTTTTTACAAAACCTCATTTCTGTATATATTAGGCATCATTATAAATGTATCATAAAAATGTACATATCCGTTAACAGTAGTTTCTCAGAAATCTTACATCGAAAATCAAAATTTACATTTTGAGATAAATAGACGTCAATTTATACAGTGAGGCTTCTAATCAACAACGAAATAAAAAAAATAAAAGGCTCAATTTACAATAAAAGTTACATGTTTTGTTTTGTATCAGACGTTCAACTTTTAAGCAAAAACGAAGTAGTTTGTTTACATTTTTCGCCATTCAAAAGAGGTGGCCCAATTTTACCGATTATTTAAAAATAGATTTTAAGGGCATCTAATTACTCTAGAGATTAAAATAAGGTATTTTTAGAAAGGTTAAAATATATACAATTTGAAAATGTAAAAATCTCAAATTGTCAGAAAAATAAGATTTTAGCTTTCCAACACCCCATATTCAAATCACTCATTGCATTGGTATGTTACTTATTTTTCACCCAATTTCACTCCGAAGATAGCCTCTTTATTTTTACCGTAGCAAAACCGGTCAAAATAATTAAATTAAATGCATTAAATAAAGATTTTATGGTTCTTTCTCACTCTGTTTTTTTTCACTACTTCAGTTAAATCAGAAAAATAAATCATTCTGTTTCTGTAACTAATTTTTTATAATATTAAAAAAGCCTTGATATTTTTACAAATAATTTATAGAGTCCGAAGTAAAAACTGACTGCGTCAAAATAAATGAATAAAAAAAATTAACTAGTGCATGTTTTTATAATTTTTCGCTAAGCTAGAAAAGTTTTTTTATTAAAATTTGAGAGTCATTTTTGAATAAGATGTAATTAAATAATGCATGGCAACATAACATTAATAACCCGAGAAAGAATGTTGTATAAAAGAGAAAAAAATACTTGAAACGTAAAATATAAACGCTTGTGGTTATTAATGTAAAATTCTAATCTTGGATTTTTTTCTCTTTTTATGCAGCTCGTAGTGTATTAAGCGAAGTCTTTTTAGATCTCATTGTTTAGTTATTTAAAATGATAAAAAATATTTCTAAAATAATAATATATGCTTTTGTTTATTATTAAATAAATATCCAAGTTCTTTATTCTTAATGAATTGATGCATATGAACATAAATTGTTTTCTTTAATTTGTGACACTTGATTACGATTTTTAATTTAAAATCTTTTTAGCAGCATAATAGCAGGTAAAATACGCAGAAACAGGAGAAAAACAAAAACGAACTATAAAAAATATGCCCGTTGATGTTGGAACTTTATTGAATATAATTTTAAAAATTTATGCATTTTAAAGTTATAATTCTATAAATATCACTTTAAAGTTCATCACGTCATAAATAACAATTCATTAAATCGTTAATAATTTCAGAATATAGAACCATTTTAGAACAATAGGAAGAACATCTATTACAATGCATAAAAACAAATAAAACATGAATGAAATTTAAAAAATATACTTTTTACATTATTAATTAAACTATGGCATAATCTTAAAAATGATGATTGGTTAATTTACAAAAAAAAATTATCCTTATTGCAAAATATTTTTTTTTCGTTTGAAAGTTATTATTTGCAAATATGTTCAAGAAATTATTTCTCATTTATTTTCACTTTTTTTAAAAAAATAAATCATATAATTAAACGCAAATGTGTTGTAAGTTATTACTAAATATATTAAAAGGTCTACCAAAATTAATATTTCCTTTACAAGATAGCACTAATAATAATAAGAAGAAATAATTCCTTGCGTATAAAAAATATTAATTAAAACTATTTTCCTGAAGGCAATTTAAACAAGAAATCCTTTGATATAATTATTTTTCAAAACAAAAAACAAAGAAAAAAAAACAAGTCTTCATAATACTTAAACATTAGTTCTAATGTTTGATCTTACCGAAAAAAAAGTTATTTATGTAGTTAAAACTCATTTTAATTAAATATAATGCTATATCATTAAATAATTTCATTATGCTTCGTTTTTAAACTACGTCAGTGAGTTGTCATTGAATATTTTTTAGTTAATTTAGTTTGTGGAATGTAAAAGGATTAATTATTCGTACGTATTAAGAACGTTGAGATGTTTTTGTTAAGGAGGTTATAAAAGAATTCCCTTTTCCTGATTTTAATTATTCGTTAATTTACCGTGACCGCTAAGAAAATGAGAATTAGATTACTATGAAGTTAAACTTCGGTTTGGATTTTAATCTGCATAAGCTTTATCATCAGGTTTGAATTTTGTTCTTTGTGTACAACATATTTTTTTAATTACAAGTCTTTTATGGACTTATAATTAAAATACTGCTCTGAATTTTTGAGAAGAAATGACTTAAGTACATATATATATATATATATATATATATATATATATATATATATATATATATATATATATATATATAGGGTGGTCCAAAATTCTCATAGTACAAACTTTAAGGGTAGGTAAAGTACATTGTGTGTAAAAATAATTTATTGCATTGGAATGTATGTGCGCAAGTGACGGTGAGGCACAAATACAAAAAACAAGAGACGAAAAAAAAGACAAAGTGTTTATTGAAAGCTTCGTTGACAAGCGTAATATTTGCAATAGTTCTCTATAACTGTTCAGTACATGAACTACGATGTCTAGCTGTAAATCAAGTTGCTGTACCACCCGCACAGTCCGAGGAGATAGACTGCCAAATGCTAAGCTCGTACTATGCCATAGGTGTAAGCGAATTTCGCTTAACCCTCTGCAAACGGTCTGTTGACTCACACTTACTTGATGAGCAAAAGCTCTTGTACTCTCTGGTCTAACAATCATAACGTTTAAAATGCTTTTCCCTGGCTTAGACTACGTACAGCTCTTTGTCGACAAGTATCATGTCTGGCGACGTCCTTTACGATGTTGACGATGTACCCAAATTCTGTGATCCGGCATTCGTCGATCAGGAAACTGCGCGTGATACATTCGTAGCGCAGCTCTGCCGTTACCATTTGCACTGGCGTACGTGTAATGCATTTCTGCATTTTCAGCATGCGTGATGTTCCATCATAAACGTCAGCACAATTGGGAATGGCGTTTTTCCCTACTGAGATGCAACATGTTGAACGGCGGCTAGACATCTACTGCCCTCTGCCAGTAATGCAACAAATCGATAACTCAATTTCTCTATATTCTTTATTCCCCCTGTTTGTGCCTCACCACGTGACTTGCGTTCATACATTCCTATACAATAAATGATTGTTGCACACACAGATACACACACATTGTCCGGTATCTATCCTTAAAGTTTGTACCATGAATTTTGGAGCCACCCTGTGTATATATAAGTATTGCCATTAAATTATCTGCATATTTATTAATTTTTAAGAAAATAAAAAATAGCTCCAACAAGAAATATAAACTAAAGAATTGTTTGTAAACATTTTTGTTTTAATTTATGCATTCTCAAATGACCTTTTTTATTTATTCATGAAACTTAAAATGTCAAAATTTAGTGCAATAAATTATAGTCACTTTTACATTTATTAGACTAAAAATAACATCTTACAGTAATATAACTTGTTCGTAATTCTTATTATAATTTCATTGTAATATTATCTTGAAATAAATATCAAATTGATGAGTTTAGTTACAGAAAACAGTTGCATAATGATAAAGTCCCCGTAGAGTATACAGTTGTCAACAATTTGTTTTAATTTATTTGTTTTTTCAATTGATTTCTTCTAAAAATGTTTAATATTTTTCAGTATTACTCGTTGCTCGAATCCATAATGCTTATTTGTATAAGCTTGGAGTTCTAACTTTGAATAGCTTAATTTTAATCAATGATGACTTGCAATTTTAAAATCAAAAATTAAAATTTGCATGCTAAGAAAACTCTTAAAGCCCAAAGCAAAAAAATTGCAAGTTACACTACTATATATATATATATATATAACTTTTTTATCTCTTTATTGTATAATAAGTAATTATGTAGTATTTTTCAAAATATATGGTTGCAATAATATATATTTATATATAAGAACGTGACATTTATAATTCAATCTAAAAAAAAAACCGCTATAACTTTTTATCAGCTGCTGGATTTTTCTTCAAATAAAATTACCTTCAAGCAGGAGAAAAGTACGAAATATTCTGTTACGTAACAATTTAAGATTAAGAACAATTTTCTTACTAATGGAATTTTTTTAGAAATAATCGTTTAAAGAAATATAGAAAAAAGTTATAAAAGTTATATGAAAACAAAAATTAGCTTATATGAAAGAACAGATCCTCTTACATAAAAGCAAAAACCCTGTTACATAAAAGCAAAAATCCACTTATATGATAGCAAAAATCCACTTATATGAAAGCCAAAATCCACTTATATAAAAGCAAAAATCCACTTATATGAAATTGACTCTATTTATTTTCCTTACAACAGTAATTCTCAAAGTTTTCATATTCGCGACCCAATATTCTATCATAATTTTCATCGCGCCCCCCTCATACAATAACAACGTATTGAATTCAATAGTATACTTTAACGCTAAAACTACTATTTGACTTTTTTCTCTTAAGTGCCATCGCGTATATAAACGTCTCGCTAAGACAACGTGTTTAATTTTCCCTGACATATATATACGTCTTCCCGAAGAACGATCTTTTCTGAGCAATACTAACCATAAAGTTATTACCAAGGCTTTGGAATGCTACAAAAGGACCTTGGCAATGTTTGGGAAAGATTTACTTATTTCAGTTTATTTGCTTTATTCCTTCCCCCACCCCTCAATGCATCACTTAAACGCGCCAACGTAAAACACTGTTCGCATTGTGAAGCGAATTGTGTAACTTTCAGTCGGCAGTTAATGAATTAATTATTAACCTTACAAATTATCAAGATAAGTGTTGAAATTTGTATACAATTTTATATATATGACAATCAAATGGGGTAAATGGTCTTTTGTATCTAATTTTATATATTTTTTATATAAGGCAATCAAATGGGGTCACTGGTAATTATTAAAACTGTTCTTAACTTAGCAATACTAAATTAATTATGAAATAAATTATGCAGCTCTGATATATTTATAACAGTAAATGTGTATGTATTTTTTATTATGCCTTAATGTATTTTGTTTAATTTCAGTAAATGAATAATTTTTAAATAGTCCCTTGTTTTCGACTTTTCAATATGCTCGCGCCCTCGTACCGTTGCCACACCCCCAAAGGGGCACGCCCCAGAGATTGAGAAACACTGCCTTACAATGATAGGTATGATATACGTGACTTATCAGATAAAAAAAAAACAGTCATTTAAACACCTAAGAAGTGTAAAATTCACAGCTCTGTATTTGCGTTTGGATTAATGGTTAATTGGATGTTGTGGTTAGATTGATTCAGAGTCATATAATATCACCCGAGAAAGTAGTTTGTATTAAAATTTCTATAATGAAGTCGGACGAAATATTTACACTTGAATGTCTAAATTTGATTACAAAGATGTAAGATTTGACACACATTATACACAAATGTTCTTTCTCACGCATACCGACATCTAACACTCGTATTCACCGCTAACCTAACCCAGCGATGAAACCTGGAGTTAAGTAACCGGCAGTCAAACCCAGGTTAGAACTTCAATTCACAGCTCTTTTTCGACCTCTAGTTACTTGACTCTGGGTTTCTTAACCTGGGTTTACTGGTCGATTCCCATTGGTTGAAATAAACCCCGTGACTTCCGGTTGGAGCTACAATTTCTATATTCGCATCGTGCCAGCTTGTTTTTAACCTCAAGTATCATGTAGGGAAACAAATGTTGTTAGCAGCATTAAAAAAATAAATAATAAATAAATAAATAAAATTGAAGCGTATATTTAAATTACGCGGCAATTCAATGACACTGACGGAGTGGTGAATTTGAGAACACCCCAACAGATCAGTCAGTGTTATTTAAATTTAAAAAAGAAAATGACAAAGAAAAGTACTGTTTCGCGGCAAGAAAACGCAAAAACGTAAACACTTGAAAATCGCTTACTGCGCATGTGCGGTTAAAACTAACCCAGCTGTAACTCTCTCAGGATTTTTTAACTTGGATCGAAGTTAAGTTATTAACTAACGATGGTGAATAGCGTTTTCGGCGAAACCCAGGTTTCCTTCCTCTAACCGGCGGTCAGGTTAGCGGTGAATACAGGGGCGTAAATAGTAACATCGCCAATAAAAATGAAGGGGGTCTCCTCTCATTACTCCTAACTGGCTAAATGATCATTCTTTCCTTTTTTTAGCAAAATATTATATGTAATTCACACACACATATACACTATATACCTATAAGTGATTGACACCTGTGATAAAAGAGATATACAAAAAATATACTGATATTCAACAGTTGGTAGAGTCACCATCTGGAAGCAACTTACAGCCTAACCCCGAGGCGTACTTTTCACAAGAAGTGTTTGATGATGTGCAGTGGTATTTACTCAACTCGGCTTGGGAAACGATTTTGATGGGCTACTGAACCCCATAATTCGGTGATTAAAATTCTCCCAGGGGTTTTCCAGACGATTCAAGAATTGACTCCGGTCAACGCTACTTCAGTCGGTTCACTTTGATGTCATCATACCAATCCAGGAAGTACCCTTGCAAGATGAAAAGTGACGTTGTCATCCTGAAAGTAATTAATGATGCAACCTGTAAAATTGCCACAACATAGGGAAACAAATTGTTGTCTTGAATAGTGGGAGTAGGACTCAGTGTTCAGATAGAGAAGTGATTTGGGGATCAAGACTCCCATTCCATACCACGAGAAACATCCCTAAACAATAATTACACTCCTACCAAACTTCACTGTAGGCCCAATATATTCTCGCAAAAAAAAAAAATTCTACAGGCATGCACCAAACGCAGACTCTGTCATCCGACTGGTAAATACTGAACCTTGATTCATCACTTTAGAGAACCTGTTTCCACCTCATTTGAGGTCTTTCAATTCAGAAATGCCTTGCACCACCAACCGATCAGTTTGGTTGAATTTTGTAATCAAAGGATAATTGGCTGCAGCATGACCATGGAAATCAAGAAAATTGGTTTCGTTGGTGATATTTATCGAAACAACAGTCTCAAATGCTTGTTGGAAATTGAAAGTAAGTGGGACATCAGTTTGATAAGTGCCTCTCCGAATTTTATGGGACATCACTCGACAATCCCTGTGTCTTAGTTTCGGGGATCTGCCCGGTCAAAGTACAATGTGACAATCAAAAACTCATTTTCCCCTTTTTAATCACAAAAGCCATTGCCAATTTTGAATGTTAAACTCAATACATCAATACGTCCCTTAAGGATTTACAATGTCAATGATATTTGACAATTATGCCCCCTTCTCGAAGTAAAAAACAGTTTTGAATTTCGTGACATCTTTCATGCGACTAACTCCAACGCAGCCCTACTTGATATTTAAGTACAGAAAGCGTGACATTGTTCAGAACCGCAGATATCCTCATATGCATAGGTGTTCAAATACTTGGTAGATAGTGTATATATAAGCGAAAATGACTTATACTCCACACCGTTTTCGATCTTTTGGAACTACTAGACATATAAAACTTGGGCAAATTTGGTTGATATGTTGCTTAATTGAGTAGAGATGCCCTAAGAACGAAATTGAGGAAATCGTCACCCACATCGACCAAAAGATGATTATATATTAACTGACAAATAAACCCAGGAAATATCGGATAATTCATTTATATGTCTAATTACTTGATTGCTATCTTATTTGCAAAAATCAAAATTTCTATGGAATCTTATTTGGCAATCTACTCAAAAATTATTCAAAAATGCTGATTGAATTTGAAATCAGTAAAATTGTTTTCTTTTCATC